>JARHVA010002011.1:2412500-2472500 GCA_037957365.1 Torreya grandis | reverse complement strand
AATTATCATTCCATAGCTATTTTCCAATGCTTGAATTGAAGAAAATTCAAGGCATTTGAATAAAATACCTATAGCTTGTCTCACAATATTAACATCCTAACATAGAAATGCGATAATTATCCCTTGATTAATTTACCTTACCTGGCTAGAATGGTCTAAGTAAGAGGTAGAGGATAAAGGGGTAGCGAGATGCTAAAGAGTAGGGATCATTATCTGGATTAATTTAAGAGTATTTTAATGAAAAAGCATGCATCGAAGTAAACAAGTTAATGTGACCGATCAAGTTACAGTACCTCGAGTCCATCATGCATTAATGGAAAATCTTAACATGATGAAGTAGAATACAATGATCATTTCAAGGTTTTTTATTATTGGGTTGTGATTTTTATGAGATGTTAGGTTGTTTTTTTTAGAAATGTAGTTGAGGGCACACAATTTGACTAATTCTTTAATTTAGTGTTGCATGTCAATAATCAGGCTTCTAATTAGGAACGAGGCACCAAATAGAAAGATTTTTTACTGGGCTTTCCTTGTTGAATATTGTTTGATTATTGTTGGTGGGTGGTTGTATCTAAGGTCAATATTATTTCTTCTAGGCTAGGATTTCATGTTGATTTTGTTAGGGACCTATTTGTTGTCATGGAATTATTTCTTACATACTTTTTAAATTGTTCCAAATAAACTAAAATAAAAAAGAAATAATGTTTATTAATATATTTGATAGCATTTTTTTAGTGGGTTGAGGGTTTCAATTAGGTTCTTGGGTGATCTCCATTTTTTTATTATTCTTATAGTAATTTTTAGAAATGAAATATATCAATTATATTTTTATACTTTGTTTTAAATAGATAAATGTTTTTCTTTGCTGTTTATTCTAATCATAAGGCGTTCAATCACGGCCTTTTAACTTTGCATGTCTAATTATGAAATTTCTTATTCTTGCTCATAAAGATCCATCTTTTTAAACACTACAACATATTTATGAATCATGAAAGTCTAAATACTAAAAAAAATATGTAGTCAGTGTCCTTTACTAGTTTCTCCAATATTTAGGATTGAAAGTATTTATAAGTTTAACATAATTATAATTGGGGGATTTCTTATCATCAAGCATACATCATGCCATTCATGATTATATAGTTAATATAGATATTTTCTATAAAGGGTATGCTTCCTCACCAAGGTGTTTCTCTAAGATTTCTCTCATGCAAAAAATAGGGTACCGATTTGCTCCATTGGTTTTATGACATTGCCTCTCCTGACCTTTGATTAATTGAAAAGGGGATTTATATCGATTCATTCATTAAATATTTTGAGATATTAACTATTGGCAGTAGTTTCACTATTGGGTAATCCTTATCTCTTAGGATTTTTTATGGGTTCTTGTTTAATACAAGAATTACTGTATTTTATCTATATCAGGTAAATGTATGGCCATTGGGTTTATGGGTCATGCTTTGCAAGCCTTAAGGATAATTTGAGAAAAAAATAAAATAGAGGTATTTTTGTTGGATCTAGATCAGATTGTAATCAGATAATTTTGTGATTTTTTAAAGCACATTATGACATTTTAGCCTGGGCACTCATGGAAACAAAGGTGGGGGATAAATATAAACTGTGGAAATTTTTTGGAGGATTTGTTTGGGTATACCCCAAAACCCCCTTTTTTTGTTGTATTTTTTATTAGTAACTTGGATAACCTTTTTTCAATGGAATATTTACATCAATTTTTTTGGGTAAAGAATGAATATATTAAATGGATTATTCCCTTTTAGTAGCATCCGACTATAATGCCATATTACTATCACTCACACCTCATTCCATACCATATAGATATAAAGGGGTATGATTGATTATATCCCATACATTATAGAAGGGGACCATTGCTCCCCCTCTGTTTAGATAAGGATATATATAATTATAGCTAAAAAACACTCAACAAGTAAATAACAATCCAATAACAGGGAAGAACACAACAAGTATTTAATATTTGAGGTTTAGATTAACTATGTTATACCACTTATGCTTAACAATCCAATAACAATCTAACAATAGGGAACACCCCAACAAGTACTCCAAATATTTGAGGATCGATTTGAATATGCTAGACTACTTCCTCTATGGGTTCCTTGGTTTAATATAGGTCGAGCATATCCTCACACCAAAAATAAGGTAGAAATGGATCTAATTGACTGATCTAGAAGAAATGAACTATCTTACAATAATATTTGGTAATTCCCTCAATCCATTATACAAAATATCAAATTAAGAGAAGATAAATCCCAATTGTAAACTTGTTATCCTTCCAAATGTTTATGAAACACATTCACCTTATGGTTGATTGAAAGAAAATTTTATAAGGAAAGAGGATACATCATAGGAACTGATCATTACATATAAACAATACACTTGGCAAGAATGTCTGGTTAGGAGCATCATCATATGATTGTGCCACATCTATTTTTGGGATTTCCATTTGAGTTTCCTTTCCTCACTATTGCTAAAAATCATCATAGTTTATTCGGCAATCCTATGCATATAATCAAATAATGAATTAGCAATAGCAAACATTTATAGTCATGTTCAAACAAACATAGTGTTATACACAGAGCATTACAACACAATAAATAAAAAACAATTCATACATTGTCTACATCAACCTCAAAAATTATATCCTTAACTATTCCCTCATCACCCATTCAATATATTTTCAAGGCTTGTTCAAATTCATCCTTTGTGATGTACCTGGAAAGAAGCATCACATTTTTAATGATTTTTATATGTTCATGGTTCTTTTGTCCTGTTAGGAAATGAATTTCAAATGCACTAACTACAATTAATGTGAAAATGATGCCTATTCAAAACAATAGGCTTAAAGTATCTTAATGTCTTAATCTCTATTTCTCGTATGGATTTAGCGCTATGCAACCTCATTATGTATAGGATTTGTATTTTCCTTCTTATCATTTTACTCCTATGTATAAATGGAAGAAAAAATATATTTTTATTGTCTTGAGGCCTATGACAGACTCAGAAAAACACGTTGATTGTTTCTTAATCTCCCCAACACAAATATAGAGAAACATGTGGATTGTTTCTTAATCCTCCAATATGTTCACATAAGTTAGACTATATGGATTCCCTCTAGCATGAAGGAACTTAAATTCAACATAAAAGGCATTGCGTAGGGTAATCCATGAGAGGTGGGATGTTGTGGAGTGCTTCTGGATGACAAAGGCAATGTTTTCTTGGCTGTTAAGAAATCCAAGAAAAGGAATATTAATATTAGAAATTGGAAACTGGGGTAATAATCAATGAAAGTTAAATGACTTATGGAAGTTGTTCTCTTCAACTCCAACCACATTAAACTCGTCACCTTTGGTAAATACAAGAGAATAAAGGAGTGGATAGTCTTAATAATTTGGGTGTGAATACAACTACGAAGGAATTGAGAAAATGAGATGACTCTAACTCATCATATATACCAAAAATATTAATTCAATAAATATTATGGGAAATACCAAGCATTAGAATGTAGCATGATGGTAACCAAACTTTTCCTATTTATCATAACTAGGTGTGTTTGGCCTACAAACTACAAGTCTCCTCCAAGCTTAACAAATAGATAAATGTGAGCAGAAAAAATACCAATAAAGAGAAAAAAAAAGTTCCAAATTCAATTAACAAGGAAAAAAGTTTATATTCATTTTCATTATAGGAATTTCAACATGTTATTTACAGACACCTATTTTGGACAAGTCTTTTAGCTGGAATGCTTTTATCATGATTTCATACCATTTTTTCACTTAATTATATTAAGTTTTTATTATATACTTTCCCTTTATATTGGAAATTTTATTATTTCATTAACCTCATTCTCTCAATAACACTTAAATATTTATAAATTATTTACTTTGGGGTCTATCCATATTTCTTAGAAATCATTTTGGTATTTATTTTATGGTTTCATTTTGATCTTTATTTTAAGGTTTTTTTGGCCAAATGTTGAACAATCTAAAAGTGGTCATTATGATGTTTATACATAAGAACATTTTTCTAATTGGTTGAGTTCATTTTAAAAATAATTGTTGTTTCCTCATTCCTTGATTCCAAATGTTTATGTTTATTTATGTTTAGCATACCTGTAAATGAGTAATAATTTAAATTCAAATATGCCTCTTTCTCTCTCTCTCTATCTCTCTCTCTTTCTCCACACACCCACACACACACACACACACACACACACACACCATAAGGTCCTAATAAATGAAAATGATTGTCAAGAATTTCACACATTGATCAAACCTTACCAAATCTTGCATAATATGCCATAATCCCACTCTCTATATGATGAAGTATTATGGCCTTATATTTAATCCAAAATGAGTATTAAATTAGTGAAAGAGAATATAGTTTCATTTATTATCATAAGGAGATAAGTTATAGGTATTTTTCACTCATTGCCATGAGATGGGTCACTCAAATGCAAAGAACCACCTGACCTTTATTCTCAACGTGAAATGTAGAGTAACTGATAGTTAAGGGGCTCATGCCAATAATTATACAAATGCTATTTGTCTTGAATGTATTACTAGGTATTGGGGTCATATTATGGATACATTAATGGTGAAGTAATTATAATATACTCATTATCATTTTTATTATTGAAGAGAGATTACTAGTTATGCTAATAATGAATTTTTTTAATAGTTTCTATCTCCACAAATCTACACAACCATTTTCTCACTAGGTTAACCACTTTTGGGATAGTCCATTTCTAATGTGACTAGATTTGACTTGTACGAAACTAGTCAATGTATTAGATCACTATCATCTTTATATACAATCATTTTCATTGTTCTAAAACCTCTTTCCCAACATCTTTAGCCTTTATAAAAAACATAGTTGAGTTAGGAATCAGATACGAGTTTTTATTTCTCCTTTAATTTATCAATTTATTCACTACTATAAATTTTAGGTATTTATTTCTTATTTCATGTATTTAGAGCATATTTGAATTGGCCCCTTTCAATTAATGTGGGTTTTTAAGTGTTTTCAAACCATACACACTCCACATAGAACACCCCAAAGGTGTGAGGGAGATATTTCATATATATAAGGCAATGGTGAGAAAATATCATGAACACTGCATGTTCATGCTCTAGCTCATTACACTCAACAACTAGAATTATGTGAATGAATGAAGGACATGATCATAGTATAATTCTAGAAACATGTTGTAAAAAAGGAAATTGAAAATCCATGGAGGGCAAAGGAAGGGGATATCCCTATTTAGGTATGTATGATTATAGACATGGAACTATAAACATAACACCTAGAATTTACTCTATAGAATATTTCCTGTAGAGGTCATTTATGATGAAATATGGAACTAAATATTGTCTAGGTCATGTGTCTATAGAAACCTTAATAAGAAGTGGGTTTAATTAGTGGAAAGCATTGGTGTAATTTGATTATAAATTAATAATGGATACTTGGTAGTTATGAATAAATAGTATGTTGTGACAACCCAAATGGATCCTTTCTTTTTTTACAAAAATTCTATGTGTGGCATAACGTTTTGTTCTATGTAAAAAATTATAATCGCATATCTAAGATGGTGGGAAATACATTAAATATTTTTTTTAATTAGGTTTCCTAGAATAAGGTAAAATTAATTTAATTATTTATATTATGTAAAATATAACATTACCATACAACTCTAAAGTGAAAATGAAAAAAATATATATTATTCTCAAATCATTTGAAACTGACAAAAAAGAAGGGAAAGATTTACTTAATTTTTTTAATAATTTGGTCACCCAATGTAAATATAATTAATTTTAAAATTATCTATATATGTTTTTTCATTTCCATATATGAATATATTAGTGTTTTAGATACATCAATTTTATATTAAACACTTAGAAACATCAGTTTTGACATATCTTTGTCACACATTATTTTTGTAAACACATTAAAATCTCTCACATTCCATCCATTCCATTCACCTATCTATGATCTTGGCCTTCATAATTTTTAATCATCCATATATAGGATATCCTTATTCTATCCCTTATTGATGTATTTTCTTAAGTAGACTACCACTATATTTGAGATAAGTTCTTCTTCATTGATAACTATAAAAATATAGTCAGAGACTTCCAATTACTAGAAGTTTTTTACACTTCTCAAATTACTATTCTAGAATAAAAAATAATCCCCTTGGGTAGATTGACATATTTTTCATGTTAATTATAGGTAGAAATTACCCAAAAAGACACACACACACACACACCCAAAAAGACACACACACACACACACACACACACACACACACACACACACACCCACCCACCCACACACACACACACACACACACACACACACATCTATATCAAACCTAAGAGATCTCTATCTACCTCCTATCTAGTAACCATTTTTAATTCAATTTTGCATCTTTCAAACACTATCCAAAAGCATCAAAATATGAAAATCCAATTCATAGTACATATTTAAAGGTTTAAGTTTAATGTTTTCAAATGTATAAAGATAAAACATTGCATTTAATTCTATAAGAACATTATTTTTTCACACATACACATATTTGTGATAGATACATGTGCTTTAACCCCTCTTTGGAACATTGAAACATAGAAAAAAGTAAACCACTTAATGGGGTATGGTTTGAGATATCTAACATATATTTATAAAAAAAAAAATCAAGTCATGAAAGTGTCCAATGTGGAGCTCTAGATGTTGATGAAAACACAAATAGGATATCCACCTAAGGACAAACTCTATTTCTATGATCATGCTTAGATATTCACTTAGAATAAGACATAAATTCAAACCAAACATGTATAAAAAATAAATAATTAAAAACTTTGTGTTATCATTCATTCAAACATTATAATGATTGGATAATCTATAATACAACACATTATAATATATGTTTATTTTTCTAGACAAAAAATGTTAAAACTATAACTATCTCTATTCTAATCTACTCCATTTTGCTTGTTTCTCCACAATAATTTAATCCCTACATAAAATGACTTATCTAACAAAATCCAACTATTCCTCTAACATCTTATATTCATGAGGTGTCCTTTTAAAATCTATGTCAATCCAAAAATGGTAGTAGATTTAGGTGGCCTTCAATTTTTAGGATCAACACCTAATTGTCAGTAACTTTCATTTGAAATTTTCAAAAACCATCATAACTTTATTTAATTTTATCCAATTGACATAAAATTTTAATAAATACTACTAATCTACATTTTATATCACTGCAAAAAATTTGGAAATACAATTTTTAACTTACCAAGAGAACCATATTTCCAAGTGTCACTAATGAGAAAACATACTTAGGTGACATTTTCAATCTAAACGATTGATAGAAAAAACATGATAACTTTACTACAATATATCAAATTGACTTTGAATATGAAAAAATATTTTAAACTATACTTTTTATCACTACACAAAATTTAGAATTCAAATTATTACCCAGCAAAGAGGACCATCTTATCAAGTGTTACAGACTTGACAAGTGAAACCTTTTAACAGAAACTAATGTTACATTAATGTGATTGATCCAAATTATATGAAATTTCATAGGTAAGTTTCACATGTAATGAAATCTCATCACACTAAATTCATCATCCAAATCTTAGCACATAAGAAGATCCATAATGTAAAGTGTCTCAAGCACAGTTTGAAATAAATAACTTTTATGTTTCCCTGGTAACTTAAAATGCTCTAGGACTTGTTACATAGTTGTAAGATTTTGAATATATAACTTCACCAAATTCTATCATCCAACTATTACCATAGAAGTAGAAACATCCTTCCAATTTTTTGATAGAATAAGATAGTAATCTCTCAGTGATTCCAAATGATCTAAAATTTGGCATGTAGGTTTCAAGTGTCATGTTATAACCTCTCCAAATTTTGTAACATATTATTTACCTAAAAAATAGAACCATATTAAAAAAATCATAGATTAAATAGTCCACATAGACTAATAAAAGTAAACAAAATATATTTTTAATATGCCTATGGTAATGAATAATTTTAAAACATTATTCTTAGATGTTAACAAGATTAAGAAAATAAGGCCATAAACACACCAGAAAAAACATAAGATAGAATATTTTTAGTTAATGAAATATTTTCCTTCACCTTAGATGTTTTTGCATCAGACACCCAGGGTAATGAAAATAGACATGAGTTATTACTCATGAACCTGTAGTGAGATCATATATAGTTAAAATATGTTTTTCAACTTTGGATGCATTTATAAAAGTTTCATCTTAATCTTCTCAATCCTTTCACTTGAAAAATTTATCTTAGTAATCATTTCCACTTATCTTCTTTCCAATCTAAATGTCTATAATGGATTCCATTTCCTATTTAGCTTCTAGTGGAAACTATTCTCTCTAATACATGACTAAAACATCCATGCTGGTAGTCATATGTCCCTCAATGCATTGGTACAAATCTATTACAATTAAGATAGGTGATATTCCTACTCCATCCAAAAATTCCAATTCATAAGCATTATTTGGTAATTTCTTCTAAATATTAAAAGGCATAATCTTCTTCTACTTATGTTTTTTATACCCACCTTTTAGAAACCTATCCTTTCTTAAATGTGCCAAATCCATGTCCCCAACCACAAAATTTAATTATTTCCTTTTCATATAAGAATTTTTATTGTATTTTCTATCACTCTCTTCAAGTCTCCTCTTGAATTTATTATGCACATTTTGCATAATTGACCATAGTATTCGTAATCTAAATTTAAATTACTAATTTAAAATGTAACCCTAAATTCAAATACACCTCTATGGCTGATCTAATATGATATCTACAAAGGACTCAAACATGCACTTTAGTTAACTGAGTCATTATATGCAAACTCAGATTGTGCCAACATCAAATCCCACTATTTAAGACTCAAATTCAAAATTTTGATTTGCCCATATATTTGAGGGTGATAGGGTAAACTTAAGTCTAACCAAAGTATTCCATATTATCCTCTAAAATTTCCCAAGCAACTTTGTATCTCGATATGATATAATACTCCTTGGAAATCCATACAATCTTACAAATTCTTGAAAAAATAAATTAATAATATGTGCAATAATACTAGTCTACTTATATGATAAAAATTGATCCATATTATAAAATCTATGAAAAATAATTAATATAGAATTACTACCTTATTTTGTTCTTGGTAATCTAAGAATAAATTCCATACTCAATGCATCTTATGGCTTATTAGCTATAGGTAATGACAAATACAAACCAACATTATGAACTTTTCCCTTAGCATGTTTTCAAAATCTACATTTATGCACAAAAGTATTCACATATGTACTCATCTAAGGCCAATATTATTTATTACTCAGTCATGCCAAAGTGTTATTATACCCTAAATGACTAGGTAGACCTTCAATATGTTTTTATTTCAATAGGTTTTCTCTTATGGAACTTTGATGTATATGAAAGTTCTTCCCTTTAAACAAAAATCCATATTAAATCATATAATCTAACCATATAGTTCTATATTTAGTTTTTGGATTCCTTCACATTGTCCATTCATCTCAAAAAACCAAGTTTTCTTCATACAATTTTTTTATTAATTCAAATCCAACGGCTTACGCCTTCAACTAATTCATAAAATGGAACATCTACTCAGATAATGTACTACCTTATTGGACTTACTAATTATATGTTTATAAAAAAGAAGTTTTGAATAAATTATACCCATTTCATGTTTCATTTAATTTTCTTACCTTAATTGTTTATGAATGTAAAACATGTTTTTTTGTATAAAATGAACTCATTTGGCAACAATTAATGTTCTGACTTGTCAATATATTTAACCAATACATATAAATATTGGTCATTTACCAAATACTTCCTATTTTATTAAATAAACTTCTCAATAAAATAAGTAATGGTCTTATCCTCCTTATTCAACACCACTTCTGTAGTTGTTTTACTTGCATCACAGTCAACATGTAACACTTTTCCAAAATATGGTAAGGCTAACACTGGTTGTTTCATCACCTTCATTTTAAAATATGAAAACCACTCTCTTCTATAATATTCCATTAAAAATTATTATTATCTCCCTTCATAGTATCCATGATGGGTGCACATATACTACCAAATTTTCTAATGAACTTCTAGCAGAATATTTCCAACCCATGGAAACTTCTCACTTCAAACATACTCTTTTCCAAAGGGAAATCCAAAATTAACCTCACCTTATCAGGGCCCATAGTCAACCCACCCTTTGAGATTATATACCGAATATATAACATCTTTTTTTGTGTGAAGTTGAGCTTCAAATTTATTATAAATTTCTATTCATTCATCTTATCAAAAATTAACTTCATGTGCTCAAATGCTTCTCTTTAGAATGAATTTAAATTATAATGTCATCATAATATACTATCATAAACTTACCCATGAAAGGATTCAATAATTTTATCTTGAATCTCATGAATGTACTCAGAGCATATGATAAACTAAATGGCATGACCAACCACTCATATAACATGTCATTCATATTGAATACAATCTTCCACTCACCACCTTCACTTATATATATATATATATATATATATATATATATATATATATATATATATATATATATATATATATATATATATATATATATATATATATATATATATATATATATATATATATTTGATGATAATGTAATGAACTAGATCACCATTAAGTACAACTTTCCATTTCTATGAATGGATGACTAATTGTATTGTTTGAGTGGAACATGACGCTTCACTAAAATATATTTGAATATATGATATCATCAAATATATATATATATATATATATATATATATATATATATATATATATATATATAATATATATATATATATATATATATATATATATATATATATATATATATATATATATATATATATATATATATATTTGATGATATCATATATTCAAATATATTTTAGTGAAGCGTCATGTTCCACTCAAACAATACAATTAGTCATCCATTCATAGAAATGGAAAGTTGTACTTAATGGTGATCTAGTTCATTACATTATAATCCATACACATTCTCCATTATTCATATTTTTTTGGTGAAAACATGACTAAAACTGATCCTGGGATCAAACTCTCTAAAATTAACCCCTTCTTCAAAACTTCCTTGCACATGTTTAACTCATAATCCTCCATTAAATTAAACCTATAGGATGATTTATCATTCAAAATTGATCCTAGTAATAAATGCATCTAACGAGTAATATTCCTTATAAGTGATAGTACATCAAAAAATTCACTCATCTAAATATCAACATAATATTTTAACATATTCTAAATTTCAATAGGTAGGTTGTTTACTATTATGGCTATTATAAATTGCATAGTATTTGAAATTAGTGCAAACAATTTTTATTCATCCTTGGCCACCTTCAAAAACTCTTTACTAGATATGAAAATCACTTTGTAACTACTATCCTACTCATCTCCTTTATCGTTCAATAGACTCAATGTGAATCTCATGCCATTATTCATAGTTGTGGCGGTGTTTATTCTTTTATCATGTATTTGTATCCTATAAAACTACCATGGCCTACCCAATAACACATGACATACATCCATGGGAATGATGTCACAAAGAAATTCATTTTATATGAATCAATCTAAAATTTCACCACACAATGCTCATTTATTAACACCTGGTGCCCCGTAAGCAACTAAGAAACCTTGTATGGGGTAGGATGTATCAATTATCTTAGCAAAAAAAATTCACCATCTCTTGAGAAACTAAATTATTTGTGATAACACTATCAATCACAACTCTAAAATACTTCCTTTCATGTTTTAAAATTGTGTAGAATAAACTCTTTGTTTTTGTTAGTTCATTCACCTCCTTGGATGATTTTAGCATCACTCTATTAAAAAACATAACTACTCCATATTTTGGATCTTTTGTAGTTTTACAACCCAACACTCTCGTCATCTCCAAATGATATATGAGTTGTCATGTTAGATCTATTAATATTATTTTGAGGATTTAATGGATAACCTTGGTTTTTTCTACCAACATACTTATTACACCTAAAAAAATTTCCTATAAAATCTTTACCTCATCCATAGAATATTCTTCCTCTACAAGAGTATCCTCCTCTTTAGCTTGATTTATGATTTTGTGATCTTCTCACCTCTACACCATTGTTTTTTAAATCTCTTCTAACATTTTTCTGTCCTCTTCTTCTTAAATACCTTCCTCTACATCTAGGGTTCACTTAATTTTTCTTCATAAAAATTTCTTCTACCTTCAATGCACATAGATAAGCTTCCTCTATGATTCTCATGTTCAACTAACTTATTTAATATGTTATGAAATTTTTTAGTCAATTCACATACCTTTCCACCTTATCTTGATCATACTTTGTATGTCTAGCCCTTATAGTGAGTTTTTAAAACTCCTTAGTGTTCTCTTTAATGTTGATTTCCTTTTGTCTAGTTTTTTTTGGTTTTATGAATAGAATAATTTTATAGTTTTAGTGAATAAATTTGGTCATTGTCTTTGTCACCATCCTATCCCAATATTTAATCTTCCTCTTACCGTTTATTTTTATCTCATCCTATACATGACACTCTCATAAATAAACATGGATGTTCACCTTCATGCAATAAAACTTCACCTTATTGTGTTCCTCCATATACTCATAGAAAATGTATTGATCCATATCTATTATTAAATCCATAAACTAATCAATATAAAAAATACAATTATCACAAGGTAATTCCACCCTTGGATAACTACCAAGCCTTATCATAACTCATAGGAATGTCACCTTGGTTTCAATGTCGATATCCTTCACACAAAGCTATTTAAATCCTAATTATTCACCCTCACTTATGTCTCCACCATGAAATTCTCTTATTTATCCTATTTATATTTCATCTAACCTTTATTTCATTATTCTCATCATCTCAACCAAATACATAACTCGAGGTCCTCTTTATCTTGACTCTATTTATAACATGTTTCCTCTATGTGCCATCTCTCCCATGATGTAAACTTATCTTCCACATATTTTCAATAGGCTTAACCATAGTATTTTTCACACACACTTCTACCAATAAGCAAAAACATGGATCTGATACAAAATTATACAAGCACAAATAGGGTATCCAGGTAAGGGCAACCTCTAATTCTATGGTGCATAGATATTCACTTAGACCAAGATATAAATTTAGGCCAAATAATCAGACAAGAATAATACATAAAAACATTGTATTTTCATTCATTAAATAATTCCAGATGTTGGATCATCTAAAATACATCACAGTACCATATAGGCTTATTTTCGTAGACAAAAATGTGAAAAATAGAGCTTTATATAATATGGTCTACCCTAATTTGATTGTTACTCTAAAATAGCTTGGTTCCTTTATAAAAAAAATTATATTATAAAACAAGATTATTAATATAACATGCCAATATTCAAGGGGTATATTTTTAAGTTACATGACATTCCAAATAATGTAAACGACTTAGACAACCTTTAGTTTTCAAGATCAACACGTAACTATCACATGACATTTTTAGGCTGAATGACAGTTATCAAGACCATCATAACATTATTGTATTTCATATAATTGACCTAAAAATTTAAAAACATTGATTTCACTACATTTAATATTAATGAAACAAATTTGTAAATAAAATTATTAATTCAATAAGAGAACCATCTTCCCATGTATAAAAAATTGGACATGGTAATCCTGTGACATTTTTAGGTTGAATGATAGCTTTAAACATCTATCATAATTTATAAAATTTACTTAAAATTTGAAACAAAACTTGTACACTATAATTTTTATTAGCACACAAAATTTGGAATTCCAATTATTAACTAAAAAATATAAGCATAGTTGTAAGTGTTGCAAACTAGAAATGTGACACATTCTAATAGAAATAAATGGTAATTTAACATGGTAAATTCAAATGATATTAAAATTTGGTAGGTATAGTTGAGGTTTCATGTAATACAATCACCAAAAATTCATCATCCAACTCTTTCTGTAGAAGGAGATCCATCATGTAAAGTTTTTAAGGAAAATACTAAAAGAAATAGTTGGTACATTTTTTAGGTAACTCCAAATGGTCTAAATCATGGTACAAATGTTTTAAGGGTCCAGATATATAAACTAAACAAGTTCCATCATCCAAAACATATAGTGTAAAGAGAAACACCCTTCCAAGTGTCCTGATGGAATCAAATTGTACATTTCCTTGGTGACTCTAAATGGTTTAAAATTTGGCATGTAAGTTGAAAGTGTCATATGTTATAACCGCATAAAATTTAGGTATCTCTTAATAACTATTATAGCCTAAATTTTCACCATAGATAATTTGAGGAAACTGTCTCAAATTTAAGATAACATAGAACTATCTCTACCTATAGACAAGCTACTACAAGAGATATATCTTTAAATTTGAAAGGGCTAGCTCCCTTGATCTATATTTTAGGCTCACATAATACACAAGGATAATAAATATTGGGGTTGAAAAGGGAAGAAGGAAACATAAATCATCCTAAAATAATGAAGGTGATATAAGAAAGATAATTCCATAAACACACATCCATCTTCACTAAGAAAGAAGACTGTTTAAAATTGACCTCTACTCAATGTTCTTCTAGCATAAGTATTTCTCATGGAGGAAAATTGATATGAATATCCAAAGGTGGGTGAAAATGAGGTATGATATTAGGCACTAATAGTCTCTCTCTAACTTTAAAACACACTTAGAAAACACATACACTTCATATGACCTATTAGAATAGATATCACTCACATAAAACTATAGACACTCAAAAACTGCACAGTTTTAGATATCAAAAAACCATGAACCCCTACTTTAATCTAAGGCTAGTTGACCACCTGGTTGACTTAGAATATTTATTAATTTACTAACTTAATTTTTTAATCCACCCATTCTTAATACATTTCCTCTAGAACCTTGATTGTTGATGGTCAACCTAACCATCGATGATTGGTCTAACAGTCGATGGTTAGGTATCTAAGCCTGCTTTAAAGCTTTAAAGAATTACCAATTGTACAAGATAAGCATGGAACATTTAAAAATTTTCATTTTTTGATGTAAACTATATTTAAAGCATTGTAAATGGCAGCTTTATCCTCCATCACAATTGGAAACTTCCTCCTACACATTTAGTAACGTCATCCTATAAAAGGAGAGAAGTAAGAGGAGAAAGGGATTAAAAAATATAGCCATTCACATCCAAGCTTTCTTGCATATAGGTATCCAATGTCCCTTCAAAAAATAAGTAGTATCAATGGAGACCTAAACCTCTATCAAAATCACTTTTGAAGGCCAAAGTATTGTCACTCTGGCCAAATTGATTCATCTTTCTACCATTATGTTACAGGTACCTTGTACTTGTTTTCTTTGATCTATTTCATTTCTAACCTCCCTACCCTATACATACCTATCTTTATCTTACTTTCTATCTCTAAAATCTGCAATATTTTTCTTGATTATTTCCAAATTCACATAGGTAACCATCAAAGGTTAGCTTAATCATCGATGGTCACCTCAGCAATTGATGGTCACCCAACCGCTAATAGTTAGCCCAACTACTGATGATTCACCTAGCTATCGATGGTCACTATGGAAGAAAATAACAAGAATTTATTTTCACCCCCTTAACCCTAGCAAAACCTTATTTTTTGTGTTCCCTCTTTTTCATAGAGACTTTTCTAATTTTTTGAACCTAACCCCAACTATCTTAGCATGAGTATTGACCCACTTTTACTATATTTAGTCATTTTGTTTAACAAACAATTTAATTTCATCTCATCTTATAGGTATTTACTTTCCAGTTATTAAATGCAAGTATTTTTTATTTTCATTTATATCAACTTAATTGTTATAAATACTGGATTGATAACCTCCTAGAAAGCATATGCTTCTTGGATCTAACTCATGCTAGGCAGTCCATTCAACCATCCATATAACAACCCCTTTTTCTAGTGTCTTTATTATATATAGGTTGTTCCTCCTAAGCCAAAGAGTAGTTCTTATGATCATCTAGATCATACATGAACTTTATCAAGTATTCTTCTACACACCCTTATTACTAGTTTCATTACTTGCTTCTAAATTATGAAATGAGCAAAAATTAATCTAAAAAATTTTAGCATGCTTGGTGGGACCTAGAATCCCTTTTTCTTCCTTTATTGTATGCTCATCAAATGAAATCTAAAATTTATTTTGGGCTTAAAATAATTTTTTATGCATACATTTATTTCTTGTTAGTTTTTGTTCATCTAGTAACTCAAAATGCAAGTAATTAATCGTAGCTTTCACTCTTGTATCAGACACCATACCAAACCACATAACTAATTAACACATCAAAACATACATGAGACAAGCTCTTACTAGGACTTCATCACCTAGCAGTAAACCTTACCTTTTCTTGACAATCCTATTTAGAGGTCATTACCAAGGGAAAAACCAACTCAGCTCTCTGGTTGAGTATAAACTCTAAAATTTAGTATATTTTAGCTAATTTCTCAACACCCTTATTGCTATGGTGTGTGAAGTGAGGGGGTAGGCCCCAATACCAAGATATGTAATGAAGATCAATATATATTTTCTCTCTTGAGCACCTAAAAATAACTTGAAACCAACGTTATATTTCTTCTTTAGTACCTAATCTACAAACCAAATTTCCATTTCACACTTTCTAAGGCATAAGCCAAAAGTGATTTAAAAATAACCCTAGGTTGTTAAACACACTTTAGTGTATGTTTAATTACCTTGAGTTCTTTTATTTTTCTTGATATTTGTTTGAGGTGTGAGTTTCATTATTTTATCTCCTCTCATGGTCTTTATTAGATAGTAGTTGAGGAATCAAACTAACTAATAACCACCTTGTTCTTCTTCCTTTATGGAGTATAATTTTGATGCTGAGGGTTCCCCACATTTTTCTCCCCCTCCTACTAGGCCTTTGATTATTCCTAAGGGTGATCCAAATTTCACTAACTTCCTTAATAACAACCCTACGGCTCTTCAGCACTACCTAAACACCTTATCTAACCATAACCCTTTCACTTTGGTTCCACCTACAGATCCTACCTATGGTATGGCTTCCCATATTTCAGTGGGTACCACTTCAACCCAACCCATGCTCACCCAGGCATCTTCTTCCTCCAATATCCCACCTACTACCACTCCAAAAACTCCATCCAAAATCCTAACTAGTAACCAAACACCTACTACCCCAACCAATGCCTCTAACATTGGATCAACTTTACCTCTTGTTACCTATACTCCTTATACCATGGGAGTATCTTCTACCCCTACCTCTACCATTCCCATTAGCTTCACCAACCCACCAAATTCTACCCCAATTCATATTTTGGTACTTTCCATACCTCAAACCCTCCCATCTATTAGCACTAGATCTATCACCCACTAACAATCAACTATCACTTTCATACCCCTAACCCAATCTATATCCATTCCACAATCCAAAAGCCCTAACATACCTCTAACCAAACCCATATCATCCACCCAATAAGAAACCATGACATCTTACACATATCTTTCTAACCCACAATGATACATAGCACCTTCCACCCAACTATTTGTGCTAATCAATCCTTATGGGGAATTATCCGAGCCCCATATGACCTCATACCAATATGTGGATTCTTCAGCACCCTCTGCCACTTATCCATACATTGCTACCACCCAGCCTCAACAAAGCTTACCACCTAGTTATGTAGCTTCCCAACCTAAAATGGATTTGGTCTAGATGTTAATGGACAAAATGACCAACCTAGAGTCATTTATCTCTAGTTCTCATAAATTTTTATCCTATGATCAAGTCTTTAATGAACCCATCCATCCATCTTTTCCTATCCATGCTTATCCTTCTTACTGGAAATTACCCAAGTTTTCCAAGCTCCAAGGTAAAAAGGACCTCCAACAACATTTGAGAGAATTTTGTCATTCTTGTTATTTGTTCATGTATGATGTTTCTCTCCTCCTTTGTACCTTTCCCATGTCTTTAACAAGGGAAGCCCTTGATTGGTATAGTACTCTCACCAAGCACTTCATATTTTCATTCTCCCAACTGGCCCAAATCATTTTAGAGCACTTCTTAGTAAATATATCTAAAAGGGTTTCTATTACTGACATCTATTCTATTATGCAATTTGATGATGAAATAATTACTAATCTCATAGCCAAATGTAGGGGTCTCATCAACTAACTTTATTTCTCCCTACTCCAACCTAAGTTGATTGAGCTCTTTTCTCAAGGTTGTGCCAAAAAAATTTCCCCCACTTTTCAAGTTCAAACTCTTAGAACTTTTGATGCGGCATTCACTGTGTCATACAAACTTCAAAACTGAGCCATTGACAAAGGGAAATTGAAATTGTGGAATAATAATTATAGTTTTAAATCTAATGACCCTCCCTCTACCAAAACCATTAACCAATCCAACCATCCTAGTACTAAAATAAAACCATCTACAAACTCAGTTGACTAAAAAAATATTCCACCACTGACTGTTAACCAACCTTATTAAACCAATTCTTCCAACCCTTCCTACCAAATAAACTAAAATCAAAACCAAGCTCCACCAAAACAATATACTTCCATAGGGGAGTCTTATACTTTAGTTTTAGACAAATTGCTCAAAACTAACCTCATCTAACTTCTACCTATCAAACCACCCCAACAATTTGATGGGTTTTTCCTTATGCCCAATAGGTACAATGAGATGACCATTACTTCTTTCATCAAGTTATTAGACATGACATAAATAAATGCAATACCTTTAAAATTCATGTCCAAAGCTTAATCGATAGAGGAGAACTTGAATTTGATAATCCTAATGCACCTCCTAATAAATCCCTTAACATATTTTGCAAACCTTTTCCCAATCATGCTCCTTCTACCCATCACCATGATAACAAACCATAATCATCTCACTCTCATGAGCAACATATAATTAACATTATTATTATCCATCCCATTGTTGAGGAAACCACTATCACAACTACCTCTCCCACCATTTCACCCATAGAAGTAGTGGACTCACCTTTCATTCTTTCAGATACCAAAATGAAGGAATCAACCACCCCTCTATATTCACCTAATGATAATTTAGCTTCATAAACCTCTCCTTTGATGGAAATGTCAAAGGATATAAGCTTTGATTTAACCATTTCTTCCACTCTACCTATTGAAGTGGTAGAATTGCCCTCCATTCCCTTGGACACCCAAACCAAGGAATTAACCATGTTTATTCCTATAATTGAAGACACCATACCTACCTCCTCCATCATAAAGGCACCCATTCCCTATTTGGAAACCATTTAGCAAGAGAAAGTTACCTCATCCACCCAACCACCAATTTTGGAACCTCCCATCAAAAATAAGGATGGAGGAACCATTCCATCTTCTCTACCTAGGGGATTAATATTTAAAACCAATGACCAAGGAACCAAACCCATATACAAGCCCTTCTCTTGACTTGTCCAAAGTCTAGAGTTCACTTCTCAACCCAACTTTGATAGAGCCTCCTTTTGGCATAATCTTGGGCTTCCTTACCAAAATAAGTTTGAATCTTCAACCTCACTCAAATCCACTATTAAACCCATTATTACCACTCCATCAAATACCTCTTTTTTCAAAACAATAGGTGAATAATCCCAAGTACCTCCATCTAAAATTACAAAATCACCTCAGACCTCTCTTACAAAACCTATCAATAATTTAAGAATTTTTCCCACACCTAGTCAAACTCACCCCTCTTTGAAGTTAGATTTAACACTGTCTAGTCCACCAAAAAAATGGCCAACCAAACTAATTAAGAAGGTAGAGTTGCCCAAATCTCAACCTTGAATTAGAACTATACCACCTCCTTCTTCCTTACCTTCTATTTTAAGACCCCATCCCTCTACCATTATAATTACCTATTCTTCCTTTAATAAACCATCCCCCTTTTCTCTATCTACACCTACCCCTATCAAATCATCTATTTCTCCTTTATTTTTAACTAACCTATCCACCTCTACTTTCCCACATATATCCAACCCTTCATCATTTAAATCTTTCACTTTCAAAACATTTACCCTAAAATCAACCATAACTAAGAAATCCCAACCACCAACTAAAACTATTCCACCACCTACAACTTCTAAGGTGAAATGTGCTTCTGACAAGGCTCCCATCCCTAAAACTATAAACCCATCACCTCCAAAACTTTTGAATGAATATTATATAATCATCTTATAAAGGTTTCTAAAAAATTCTTCCATTATTTTATCCCTATCAAACCATTCTACCCCTCCATTACCAAACCCTCCTAGTTTAATGATAACTTGATCTATGCATACCATAGGGCACTGAGACATGACATGAATAAATACAAAGCTCTCCAAGCACTTGTTCATAACCTATATGATGAGGATGATATACTATTAGATGAAACTATTTTACCTCTATTACCAATCCAACCATCAACTAAACTTATCAAAAATTTACCTATTCCCCTGCTCTCACCCAAGAGTAAGGAGGAAGAACCAAAGCAATCATCAATCCTGGGAAATCACCACATCCACACTATTCATATGGTTACCCGATCTCAATCCCAATAAAAGGACAAGGGGAAAACCAAATTCAACATTATTTAGACATATCCTTCAACCCTTTAGCCTTATAACCAAACCTAAACACCTACACCTTCACCTATCCCACCACCAAAACCCAAATTAGTAATTTTGGGAGCCTCTCTCTCTAACCCTTCTGACTCCATCTAATGTATCATGTTGAAACAACTTCAACAAACACCATTGAAGATGAGCCTTTATGAACTAATCAACACCTTTCCCTACCATCATCAAGCACTAATAGAGGTTATGTAATCTATAGACGTTCAAACAAATAACCCTCAACCTCTTACACCCTTTGTTGGAGACCTCCAAATTTTTGCCTTCATCACCTTCCAAGATTCTAAAATACCTCCTATTCATTTTGAGGATCCTAATCTTCCCCTCTTCATCACTATGTACATCAATCAAACTAACATCAAATGGGTGATGATTGATGGAGGAGATATCATCGACATCATCTCTTCCCATGCTTATGACCAATTTTAGTTGCTCAAGAACATCATTTTAGAGAGTGCAATGGTCTTTTTCTCCTTTAATGATACCATGGACACTACCTTGGGGATAGTTGTCCTTCATATCCACTTGGGACCTTGCACCATTCTCAAACTATTTTATGTTATAAAGAGTGAGTTTTAATATAGTTTTCTATTCGGATGCCCTTGGATCTATGCCATGAGTTGTGTCCCTTCCACCTGACATTAATGTGTCAAATTTGAGCATGAAGGTCAAGTTTTTACCATCAAAGCTAACCCTAGTCCTTTTGCCTTTTGAAACATGACATATCAACCTAATGATGTTATTATTCCTCCCTCATCCACCTCACAATCAACTACTAACAACACTTACTTACCACCAACCAAAACCCATAACACTCTCACCCTTACCATTGTTGAAGCTTCAACTATCTCATCTATCCCTTCCTCCCAGATTCCTATAGAGGACCCATTAGAATCTACATTCCAATGTCTCTCACTTGTAGAGTATCATCTTTTATTCTTGGATTCTTTCCTTACTTTGCAAGAGTTTAGGAACCTCAAGCGTGACCCTTCCTACAATCTTAACATTAGGAGCATCATCCCTTTCGGGCTCTCCAGTAATTAAACAAATTTCATCTATGGGGGACTTGATCAACCACTTCTCACTTCCACCACTACCTCATCAATCTGACCATTCACCTTTGACTTTTCTTATCCCAACAAACTATCCTTTATAAAATATTACATTTATAGGTGTGCTTGGATGGGGTTTGGCCTTGGCCCCTATGAATAGGGACCTCAAGAGTTATTCATCCGTAGCTTCATACCACCAAAATAACCCACCTCACCAAAAACCATTTCCACTATTGAAGAGGATGTCCCATCTTCATGAACCCCATCTCCCTCAAAATTTGAAGACTTGGATATCAACCCATCTAACACTATTTTATCAATACCATTAGTTTGGGCCTCCTAACCTATCAAAAGTGTATCCAAACTAAAACCCTTCCTCTCATCCATCTTGAAATGATAGATTGAGATTATCCTACCATCAACACCATCCAACATCAAGATGATGATTCTATTCTCACCTATATTAGTGTATGGGATTCTTTTATCCATAAATCCATTCCTCTTGAGAACTAAAACATGTTGAATGAATCCACCATTGATGTTAACTTGGGTACTTAGGACAACCCCTCTATCATCAAAATTGGCCAATCATCAAATTCCATCGAGCAATAAGATTACCCTTCTTTCCTTCATGACCATAACATAGCATTTGATTAGTCCTATCAAGATGTGACTATATTTAACCCTTCTATTTCTCTCCACAACATTGTCACCCATCCAAAGGTTAAGCCAGTGTGTCAAAAGCTTCATAGGATACATCTTTGCATCACCCTTATGGTCAAAGAAGAAATACAATGTCTCTTATCCATTGACTTAATCCAACACATTAATTATCCAAAATGGTTTTCTAACATCATTCCCATTACCAAACCTAAAAGGGTACTTCACCTTTAAATTAAATTTCATTATCTCAATCTCGCTTGCCCAAAGGATGACTTTCCTTTACCGAACATCAACCAACTTATTGATCTTATATCTAGCCAAAATATGTTATCTCTCATAGATGATTTCTTAGGATATAATCATATCTTGATTACCCCCAAAGATCAACATAAAACTTCATTTATCACCCCATGGGGGATCCTCTACTATCGGGTCATGTAATTTGGTCTGAAAAATGCTACAACCTAGGAATGTGCCATGACCTACATTTTTCATGACCTCATCCATAAAATTATAGAGGACTATTTGGATGATATCCTTTGGAAATCCAAACACTATAAAGATTAGCTATCCATTCTCTCAATCATCTTTGACTGACTAATCCATTATCATGTCAGGATTGAGAAAACTTATGGGTTTTATCAATTCTCTTTGAGGAATAAAAATAAAACCCACCAAATTCAGGTAAATATTGGAGATGCCTCCTAGAACCAACCTGAAGCAAATCCATAGATTATAGGGGAAGCTCTAATCCATCCATCACTTCATCTCCTAGCTATCAAATAGATGTCAACACTTTCACCATCTCCTAAAGAAAGACACATTTTTTAAGTGGACCTAGGACTATCAATAAAACTTTGATAAAATCAAGGAGTACCTTATCTCTTCACATATCCTCCTCCCTCATAGAGAAGACCAACCCTTCTACCTTTATATATCCACCATAGACCATTCCCTAGGGACAGTGCTTGCTCATTGTGATGAATAAAACAAAGATCAAGCCATCTACTACATTAGCTTCACACTTATAGTGTATGAGACATGATATAATCATCAAGAGAAACTTTGCTTTGCCTTAATATTTGTGGCTTCCAAACTCTATCACTACCTTCTTAATCAGAAAATATATGTCATCACTAACACCAACCCACTAAAATACATGCACTTTAAACCATACCAAAACCAAAATATGGCTAAGTGGCTCATGCTCCTAGCTGAGTTTGATCTTGAGTTCCTCCAAAAAAATTCCATTAAATGACAAGTCATCACCAACCAATTGGCTAAATCTCCTCTACCAGACAACCAATCACTTCATCTTGCTTTTCCAAACTAGTCCATCGCAACTCTTTCATAGGAAGAGCCCACATACCAAATGATCATGTTTTTCGATGGCTAGAAATGCCAAGGTGGTGGGGGTGCCAGAGTCAATCTCATTACCCTTAATGGTTAACCTCTTCCTCTTTCCTTTAAACTTTAATTTTAATGCACCAATAATGTGGCTGAGTATGAATCGCTGGTCATAGGTCTCCAAACCGCTTTAGCTTTAGGAGTTAAAACAATCAATATCTTTGGTGATTCTCAAATTTTGATAAACCAAGTCAATGGATCCTATCAATGTAAAAATGGTGTCCTATTAAAGTAAAAATAGGTCATATATATCCTCTTAGCATCATTTGATCATTACCTTATCTAGTTAGTTCCTTGATTTACCAATAAATTTGTAGACATAATGGCCTCTCTTGCTTCCCAAATCCCATATCAACCTACCAAATCTGAACTATTTGTCACCATCCATCATTTTATCACACCCTCATATATCATTTCTGACCTCCCTACCATTTTTGGTGTGGAATCATTTCCTTCTAACATTTGGTATAAATAAACTTTTAACTACCTTAACCTTGGCATTGTTCCTCCCGACCTTTCATAGAATGCCCAAAGTGTTAGGATTGTGGAGCTAAAAGCTTCACTGATGCAGACACGGAGGAGGTTGCAGGAGAGTTGCTAAGTGTCAGAGACACCGGCGTCGGTCAGGCCAACCGACGTCGGCAGGATAGGGCAGGAAGGCAACCGACGTCGGTCAGAGATCGGCCGGCATCGGCGACCCCCAGGCGGACAGGGACCGGCGTCGGTCGCCTGTGTGGTTCGGACTACATTTATTACGGGCAGTTAGCTAACGAACCAAGTGTTTGCATGATCAGGGCTAATTATAGACTGAGAGCTGCGGATCTAATTATTGTAATTAGATGTCTAATTATTGTTTGGATGAGATCTATATAATAAACTCATGGTTGTATTGGAATAGTGTGCTAGGGAGTAAGAGAGCATAATTATAAGCTCCTTCTGTGTGTGAGGTAGAGCAATGGTGCGTTCCTCCTAATGCCTCAGTACCAGGTGTGTTGGTGCTGGATTGGAGAGCCAGCTGGGTTCTTCAAGAGTGTAGGATCTTGGTCACAGTTGTATGGCCTATATAGGAGATCTACATGGTAAGTAAGATTGTTGATCTGCAGGTGTATGTGTGTGCAAGGTCGAGGTTCACAGGTGAGCAGAACCGTTGTTTGATTTGCAGGTGTGCAAGGTCATATAGACAGCAACACAACAGGAAGCAGTATCAGGCAGGATCTACTTGGAGTACAGGTGTGTACTCGGATAGAGCAGAGAGGAAGGCAAGGGAGTTCCTTCCATAAGTATGGTTTGTTGAATTTCAGGTTGTTGCAGATTCATGGGAGATCTACTTGAAGTACCTTGAGTACTTTTGGAGCACGTGGAGTGCTTGTGGAGTGCATAGAGCACTTGTGTTGTGCATGGAGCACGGGAGGTGAACACCAACTCTGTATTTTGAGTTGGGTGTTGGGACCTGAGAGGGAGAGCTTTGGGGAGAAGAATTACTGTTCACTTGAGGTGTGGGAAACCTCTGAAGAGGTGGTGGAGAAGAAGCGGCATCTTCTTTATTGTATTCTTTTCTGTATAAAGTGTTAATACAATTTGTGTATTGTCTCTCATATCATGTGTTATTCTGAATTCTAGTTACTTGGTGAATCTGGTTAATTTTTGCATATTAAGTTGCTTGGTTTGGTAATCAAATTGTGTGCTTCCGGTTTATCTCCCAACAAGTGGTATCAGAGCAAGGTTGTTGGCTCATAGCTTGATACCAACAAGTGGTATCAGAGCTAAGGTTGGAGGAAGCAGGTTTTGTGTTTGGTTACAGGGCACTCTCAGGGGTTTCTGATCGAGTGGGAATAGAGCAACAGTAGATCAAAGTAAGCTAAGAATGGAGGAGTTGAAAAGCACAGATGGTCACTCACGGTCCTATGGAAAGAAAGAGCAGGTAAAAGATTATTGTTGGTTGGTAGCAGATCAGCATGAAGAAACTGAAGAAACAAATGTTGCAGGTGTTATTGCACAGGATGTTCTTGGAGGTTTCTTGGATAAAGTTGAATCTTGGATAAAAGATTCAGTTGCCTCTTTCCATGCAGCCCTAGGTAGAGGAGCTGGTAAGCCTTGCCAAAGAATTGGCAAAGGGGAAGTGAAGCTGAAATTGCAGGTGGCCAACACACAGGTGTTGATGAAGGTCATGCAGGTCCCAGGTTTGGAGATATGGCTAATTTCTTCAGAAAGATTGGGTGATGAGAGATGCACAAGAACTCTCACAGCGGGTGCACTTGAATTAGCTGGTGGTAAGAAAATAGGTATCCTTTATCTACTTGTTTATATTACTGATTCTTCTTTTGTTGCAGAGACGTGGCTTCGTAGGCTTGGTCACATGAGCAGGAAGGAGATGCATGTTCTTAAGCGGAAGACAGATATATTTGATAGGCTTAAGAACTGGAAAGCCTTGGTGTTTATGGAGGAGATGGCAGACAGAACCCAGTGGATGTGGCTGGATACTTCTGAGCAGGGCAGTTTGGATACGGGTTTTGATTCAAAGAAGCTTGCGGGTAAAAAGTCATCACTCACAGGCGAACACAGGTACCGATGTCGGTCAGGAGGAATTGGCGTCGAACAGATAGGCACCGATGTCGGTCATGTGCAGACTGAAGCCAGCGATGTCGGGCAGAGTAAGACCGATGTCGGTCAAGGGACTGACGTCGGCAGTATGTAAGACCGATGTCGGTCAGAGGATCGATGTCGGCAGCAGGGACACCAGTGCTGGTAGGTTGGTAGTCAGGTACAGATGCATGGAACCGACGTCGATCGGATGCAGACTATGGAGTGACCGAGGTCGGTCACTGTAACAAATTTTGGGTGGACAGCATGTTGTCAAGGAGTCTCAAACACCCATACGGAGGACTGAAGGCGTAAGTAGGCCCTTAAATTCATGTTCCTCTTCTTCATACATGTTGCTGATTGTAGAGCAGGAAGGATCCAGGAAATAGGTGTGAGCTTGGCATGGATGAGGATGTGATTCCTTGGAGGAGAACCAGACAGGTTTGTTTTGGTAGGGTTGCCAGCAGGTATGAAAGCACAGAGATGAATGGATACCTTAGTAGAAGAATAGAGAGAATGGATACGTGAGACGGAAGACCAGGTATATGGTCTTGTGGAGCTGCAGGACAGTGGTACAGGTTTTTTGATAGGTGGAGGACGAAGCATGGCTTCAGTCAATGTCAGGGTAACTACTGTGGTTTTGTCTTACCAAGGGGATGATGAGTCACGACATCATTCTGTTGATGTATGTGGATAGTATGCTAGCTAGCAGGGGTGTACATACAGGATTTTGCTGAGCTAAGGGTAAGATTAGTTCAGTGGCATGTCAGGGGGAGTTTGGAGCAACAGAATTCTTTGACATGGGAGACATGGAGATCACTGGTTGATTTTGTCTCGAGTGGGAGCTGATGTGAATCAGGTGTTGGCGAGGTTCAGGATGTAGAGCCGGAGCACACTAAGGGCTGGAGAGGTACAGTGTCTGAAATCACATGAGGTCTGGTATAGACCTGAGTATTCCCATGCAGTGGGAGCTGTCAGAGAGTTAGGAGCCAATTCGGGGAAGTGGGTTCTCAGGTTTTTTGAGAGGGACCGGCAGTAGGTGTTGCTATGCAGGGTCAGGACTTCACTACAGGTGTTGTAGGTTCGGATGTGGCAGGTTACTCGGATGACAGGTGGTACACCACGGGATGTGTGGTGGGTTGTCTTCAGGTGGGAGCTTGAAGAGGGACACAAACTAGGAAATAGATTAGACAGAGTACAGGTATAGGTACAGTGCAGCTGTTTATCTCCAAGTGGGATATTGTTAGGATTGTGGAGCTAAAAGCTTCACTGATGCAGACACGGAGGAGGTTGTAGGAGAGTTGCTAAGTGTCAGAGACACTGACGTCGGTCAGGCCAACTGACATCGGCAGGATAGGGCAGGAAGGCAACCGACGTCAGTCAGAGATCGGCCGGCGTCGGTGACCCCCAGGCGGACAGGGACCGGCGTCGGTCGCCTGTGTGGTTCAGACTGCATTTATTACGGGCAGTTAGCTAACGAACCAAGTGTTTGCATGATCAGGGCTAATTATAGACTGAGAGATACGGATCTAATTATTGTAATTAGATGTCTAATTATTGTTTGGATGAGATCTATATAATAGACTCATGGTTGTATTGGAATAGTGTGCTAGGGAGTAAGAGAGCATAATTATAAGCTCCTTCTGTGTGTGAGGTAGAGCAATGGTGCGTTCCTCCTAGTGCCTCATTACCAGGTGTGTTGGTGCTGGATTGGAGAGCCAGCTGGGTTCTTCAAGAGTGTAGGATCTTGGTCACAGTTTTATGGCCTATATAGGAGATCTACATGGTAAGTAAGATCGTTGATCTGCAGGTGTATGTGTGTGCAAGGTCGAGGTTCACAGGTGAGCAGAACTGTTGTTTGATTTGCAGGTGTGCAAGGTCATATAGACAGCAACACAACAGGAAGCAGTATCAGGCAGGATCTACTTGGAGTACAGGTGTGTACTCGGATAGAGCAGAGAGGAAGGCAAGGGAGTTCCTTCCATAAGTATGGTCTGTTGAATTGCAGGTTGTTTCAGATTCATGGGAGATCTACTTGAAGTACCTTGAGTACTTGTGGAGCACGTGGAGTGCTTGTGGAGTGCGTACAGCACTTGTGTTGTGCGTGGAGCACAGGAGGTGAACACCAACTCTGTATTTTGAGTTGGGTGTTGGGACCTAAGAGGGAGAGCTTTGGGGAGAAGAATTACTGTTCACTTGAGGTGTGGGAAACCTCTGAAGAGGTGGTGGAGAAAAAGTGGCATCTTCTTTATTGTATTCTTTTCTGTATAAAGTGTTAATACAATTTGTGTATTGTCTCTCATATCATGTGTTATTCTGAATTCTAGTTACTTGGTGAATCTGGTTAATTTCCACATATTAAGTTGCTTGGTTTGGTAATCAAATTGTGTGCTTCCGGTTTATCTCCCAACAAGTGGTATCAGAGCAAGGTTGTTGGCTCATAGCTTGATACCAACAAGTGGTATCAGAGCTAAGGTTGGAGGAAGCAGGTTTTGTGTTTGGTTACAGGGCACTCTCAGGGGTTTCTGATCGAGTGGGAGTAGAGCAACAGCAGATCAAAGTAAGCTAAGAATGGAGGAGTTGAAAAGCACAGATGGTCACTCACGGTCCTATGGAAAGAAAGAGCAGGTAAAAGATTATTGTTGGTTGGTAGCAGATCAGCATGAAGAAACTGAAGAAACAGATGTTGCAGGTGTTATTGCACAAGATGTTCTTGGAGGTTTCTTGGATAAAGTTGAATCTTGGATAAAAGATTCGGTTGCCTCTTTCCATTCAGCCCTAGGTAGAGGAGCTGGTAAGCCTTGCCAAAGAATTGGCAAAGGGGAAGTGAAGCTGAAATTGCAGGCGGCCAACACACAGGTGTTGATAAAGGTCATGCAGGTCCCAGGTTTGGAGATATGGCTAATTTCTTCAAAAAGATTGGGTGATGAGAGATGCACAAGAACTCTCACAGCGGATGCACTTGAATTAGCTGGTGGTAAGAAAATAGGTATCCTTTATCTGCTTGTTTATATTACTGATTCTTCTTTTGTTGCAGAGACGTGGCTTCGTAGGCTTGGTCACATGAGCAAGAAGGAGATGCATGTTCTTAAGCGGAAGACAGATATATTTGACAGGCTTAAGAACTGGAAAGCCTTGGTGTTTATGGAGGAGATGGCGGACAGAACCCAGTGGATGTGGCTGGATACTTCTGAGTAGGGCAGTTTGGACATGGGTTTTGATTCAAAGAAGCTCGCGGGTAAAAAGTCATCACTCACAGGTGAACACAGGTACCGATGTCGGTCAGGAGGAACTGGCGTCGAACAGATAGGCGCCGATGTCAGTCATGTGCAGACCAAAGCCGGTGATGTCGGGCAGAGTAAGACTGATGTCGGTCAAGGGACCGACATCGGTAGTATGTAAGACTGATGTCGGTCAGAGGATCGACGTCGGCAGCAGGGACACCAGCGCTGGCAGGTTGGTAGTCAGGTACAGATGCATGGAACCGATGTCGATCGGATGCAGACTGTGGAGTGACCGAGGTCGGTCACTGTAACAAATTTTGGGTGGACAGCATGTTGTCAAGGAGTCTCAAACACCCATACGGAGGACTGAAGGCGTAAGTAGGCCCTCAAATTCATGTTCCTCTTCTTCATACATGTTGCTGATTGTAGAGCAGGAAGGATCCAGGAAACAGGTGTGAGCTTGGCATGGATGAGGATGTGATTCCTTGGAGGAGAACCAGACAGGTTTATTTTGGTAGGGTTGCTAGCAGGTATGAAAGCACAGAGACGAATGGATACCTTAGTAGAAGAATAGAGAGAATGGATACGTGAGACGGAAGACCAGGTATATGGTCTTGTGGAGCTGCAGGACAGTGGTACAGGTTTTTTGACAGGTGGAGGATGAAGCATGGCTTCAGTCAATGTCAGGGTAACTACTGTGGTTTTGTCTTACTAAGGGGATGATGAGTCATGACATCATTCTGTTGCTGTATGTGGATAGTATGCTAGCTAGCAGGGGTGTACATACAGGATTTTGCTGAGCTAAGGGTAAGATTAGTTCAGTGGCATGTCAGGGGGAGTTTGGAGCATCGAAATTCTTTGACATGGGAGACATGGAGATCACTGGTTGATTTTGTCTCGAGTGGGAGCTGATGTGAATCAGGTGTTGGCGAGGTTCAGGATGTAGAGCCAGAGCACACTAAGGGCTGGACAGATACAGTGTCTGAAATCACATGAGGTCTGGTATAGACCTGAGTATTCCCATGCAGTGGGAGCTGTCAGAGAGTTAGGAGCCAATTCAGGGAAGTGGGTTCTCAGGTTTTTTGAGAGGGACCGGCAGCAGGTGTTGCTATTCAGGGTCAGGACTTCACTACAGGTGTTGTAGGTTCGGATGTGGCAGGTTACTCGGATGACAGGTGGTACACCACGGGATGTGTGGTGGGTTGTCTTCAGGTGGGAGCTTGAAGAGGGACACAAACCAGGAAACAGATTAGACAGAGTACAGGTATAGGTACAGTGCAACTATTTATCTCCAAGTGGGAGATTGTTAGGATTATGGAGCTAAAAGCTTCACTGATGTAGACACGGAGGAGGTTGCAGGAGAGTTGCTAAGTGTCAGAGACACCGGCGTCGGTCAGGCCAACCGACGTCGACAGGATAGGGCAGGAAGGCAACCGACGTCGGTCAGAGATCGGCCGGCGTCGGTGACCCCCAGGCGGACAGGGACCAGCGTCGGTCGCCTATGTGGTTCAGACTGCATTTATTACGGGCAGTTAGCTAACGAACCAAGTGTTTGCATGATCAGGGCTAATTATAGACTGAGAGCTACGGATCTAATTATTGTAATTAGATGTCTAATTATTGTTTGGATGAGATCTATATAATAGACTCATGGTTGTATTGGAATAGTGTGCTAGGGAGTAAGAGAGCATAATTATAAGCTCCTTCTGTGTGTGAGGTAGAGCAATGGTGCGTTCCTCCTAGTGCCTCAGTACCAGGTGTGTTGGTGCTGGATTGGAGAGCCAGCTGGGTTCTTCAAGAGTGTAGGATCTTGGTCACAATTTTATGGCCTATATAGGAGATCTACATGGTAAGTAAGATCGTTGATCTGCAGGTGTATGTGTGTGCAAGGTCGAGGTTCACAGGTGAGCAGAACCGTTGTTTGATTTGCAGGTGTGCAAGGTCATATAGACAACAACACAACAGGAAGCAGTATCAGGCAGGATCTACTTGGAGTACAGGTGTGTACTCGGATAGAGCAGAGAGGAAGGCAAGGGAGTTCCTTCCATAAGTATGGTCTATTGAATTTCAGGTTGTTGTAGATTCATGGGAGATCTACTTGAAGTACCTTGAGTACTTGTGGAGCACGTGGAGTGCTTGTGGAGTGCGTAGAGCACTTGTGTTGTGCGTGGAGCACGGGAGGTGAACACCAACTCTGTATTTTGAGTTGGGTGTTGGGACCTGAGAGGGAGAGCTTTGGGGAGAAGAATTACTGTTCACTTGAGGTGTGGGAAACCTCTGAAGAGGTGGTGGAGAAGAAGTGGCATCTTCTTTATTGTATTCTTTTCTGTATAAAGTGTTAATACAATTTGTGTATTGTCTCTCATATCATGTGTTATTCTGAATTCTAGTTACTTGGTGAATCTGGTTAATTTCTGCATATTAAGTTGCTTGGTTTGGTAATCAAATTGTGTGCTTCCAGTTTATCTCCCAACACAAAGAGCCTTTGTCTAGAGTACCTCTTGCTATTCCATAATAGGGGGAATCCTTTATAAACTTGGATTCAATTACCGCCTTTTTTATCTCCATAGTCATTAATCTTCCCACGTTATTAAAGAAACACATGACATAATTTGTGGGGGACATTTTAATGGCCTAGTCCTCACTAACTGTATCTTTCTCTTTGGCTATTATTGGCCTACTATCAATCAATATTATTGTGATTATGTAAATAAGTGTTTAAAATGTTAGTAGCATCCTAATTTACATCACGTACCTATAGACACCTAAATTTGGCCATCAATGGCTTCATATCTGACTTTAGACCAATTCTTGACAATCATCGAATATCTAGCCCAAAAATTTCTATTAGTCTTAAATTTAGCTTCATAACCTTACATTAAATCAATTTGGCCTATTAAATTAATTAAATAAGGTAAATACACACATTGAATTAATCAAAATCAAATAAATGACCAAATGCCTAAAAATAATTAATTAAATTGCACACCCTAATCAAAATCAATTAGCAAGTTAAATCAATTTCAAATCGTAATTGAGTTCACCCATGAGATAATAAATCAATTACTAAAAAGGAAATTCAAGAGCATCTTACCTTTGTGAGTTGTCACTTTCAAAAAATATCTAAAAAAATATCCTAAGAATATACCAAACTTAACCAAAGTTAATATACTTAACCATGGTTGTGAGTTGTCACTTCTGGAAAATATCTAAAAGAATATTCTAGGAATATGCTAGACTCAAGCAAGCTTAATAAACTCAACCAAGGTCAGATTTAACCCATTCCAAGGGAATATAAATCCTATAAAAGCAAACCTAGAGCTCTTCATTTTAATAGCTCAATCAAGGTAGAGTTATAATACAGGAATAGATTCACGAAGCTAAAATCCTATTGTTATAATTTTGAAATTGAGGAAAGCCATCAATCAAGTTAAACATTCAAAAATTGTGCATAACAGAGATGATGTTAACCATATGTCATTGATGAAAAATTCTTATGAATAAACCAAGAAAGGCAATGAAGAAACCATTTAGAGATTTCAATGAAGGTAAATATTGTTGTTCTTTGCATTTTAGTTGGGTTTTCAATTGTTCTTTGTTCATTAAGCTCCCCCTAAGATCTAAGCTTAGATAAGTTAGTATGTAAGTGTGTTCATTTCATATTTTTATGGACTATCACTTGATCTAACATCCTCTCTTTGTCAAATTAATCAATCACAAATGACACACCCAATTGGATAATGGATGAAGATGCAACTACATATGTTATGAAATGTGACAAGTGTCAATGGAATGCTAATTTAATTCATGCACCTGCCAAGACCTTAAAACCAATGCTGACACCATGGCCATTTGCAACATAGGTCCTTGACCTCATTGGGAAGATAAAGCCTACCTCATCAAATGGCCATAAACACATTGTCACCACCAGTAAATATTTAAATAAGTGGGTCAAAGATATACCCCTCACTTATGTGATTGGAAAGAAAATTTCCAAATTCATCTTTAACCATTTCATCTATCACTATGATATCCCTTCTAACATTATATCTTATAATGGAGGATCATTTAAGAACAAATATGTCAACAAGTTATATGCCGAATACAAGATCACATAACACTTTTCAATGGTGTATTACCCTCAAGGTAATGGTCAGGCCGAAGCATCAAACAAAACCATTGTCAACATTCTCAGAAAGATTGTCAATGATACTAGTCAAGATTGGCACCTTCATATATTTTATGCCCTTTGGGCATACCATAATAATCATCACACACCCACAAGAGCCACTCCATACTCACTTGTTTATGGCACAAAATCCATACTTCCCATTGAGGTCAAGTTGCCTTCATTATGTATATCTTTCAAGCATGTTCTCAATGATAATGAATATCGAGTATCTCACATGCAAAATCTATATTTACTTGAAGAGAAACATATGGATACTATGAATAATCTATAGGGCTATTAAAATCAACTTTAGAGTAAATACAATCAACATGTAAAACATAGATCATTTAAACTTGGTGATCCTATCCTAAAAGAGAACTAAAAGAATACCACAACTAAAAATAAACATAAAAGAAATATCAAACCCAATTGGGTGGGTCCTTTCATCATCACTATAGACTATGGTGCTAGAGCATACAATTTCACCACACTAGATGGTAATGAACTTGATGTGCCGATGAACATTATTCACCTCAAGTGGTACTATGCTTGAGTAACTTGATGTATCTTCTATAAAGACCATTTCAAGTTGTACCATATTATAAATATTCTTATTTATACCATTATCAAACTAGTTATTCTACCATCCTCTCATTTTGACATTCTAACTAGATCGTCCAATCATTCTATTCCTACTTGACCAAACATGTTTTGAATCCTATCAACCTAGCCCATTTGACCTTGGTTCATCCATTGGTTTGACATTTTTAGCATACAAAATTAGACTAGTTTTAACAATTATTTCATGCATTTTAGATAGAGCAAGTATGATAGAATTATTGGCAGTTGTATCCTTCATTTCTTATTTCCTTCTTATCAAGTTTATTTATCTGAGCTAGATTATATTACCTGATGGGGAAAATATATGTTCATCAGTCTTGATACTAATTATATTCCCTATTGGGGTAAATTGGTATCATTGATCTATCAGTCATATCCTAGTTATAACCACCTATAGGCAAACTAGGGGTGATATTTGTTTCTTGTGCCTTGACATATCACCTATCCATTCTTATGACATCATACTAGATGTGCCTATTTTGTTTGAATTAGCTACTACACTAGTCACATTCCTTTGATGTGAGGTGAAATAATGTAAACTAAAACCATTTTAGAACTATGTGGGTTATGTTTTATTCATGTTGAGGTCATCTCAATCCCCCTTCAACCACACTCTCATTTTTTTATGAGCATCATTTCAAGTTATAATGCTCTCAATATTTTATGAGCAACTTCAACCATGCTCTGATCATTTTTCAAGCAAATCCAACCATGCTCTCACCATTTTGAAAGCATCACTTCAAGTTATAATGCTCTTGATTTTTTGTTAGCTTGGACCTTTTTAGTGTCTTGTCATTCTTGATTGAGTTGAGATGCTTAAAAAATACAAAGAAAAAACATTTGAAAATCATTTATAAAAACTAAAAACTTACTTATTTCCCTTAAGGATTCTAGGAACCCTCACTAAGTCACAAACCAACCACTTGATTCTTAGTTTGCCCATCCATTTTGGCCTTTTATCCTACACTATCCCCATTTTATGAATTCATCCCTATTATTCTATCACATCCATCATGTCTTTTATCAATCATCATTTTCTTCCCATTTCCTAAGAGAACTACATTTGTCTTGAAGTTTTGTTGGATTATCATATCCATGGAACTATGTAGGCAACATCCACTTGCTTAGTACATATGGAGATAGCTTGGCCACCCCCTTCCTTTTCTTATATTCCCCCATCTTGTTTGTTTGTTTAGTTGTCACTTAGTAACTAGGGGCAATGTTTTTCATGTTGTTTATACTAACATAGGGACTAACACTTATTTGTCTTGTGTGTCTATTTTTTTTGTTTATTTGTGTGCTTATTTGTTTACTTTCATCACTATGGCTTGATTCAGTCTATGTATGTTGACTGGCTGATTCCTTGCACATTATTCTTAAATATATCCATATTCAAATGTTTACATTGTCATCATGGTCTTTATTATATGTGTAATTATTTTCTATTGAGTATCAGATATCAGGATTCAATCCTTATGCAAATTTTGGCCAAGACCCCATGGTGTTCTATCATGTGGCCTACCATCTAATGATATAACAAAAAATAGATTTGAGAGGTTTACAACATCAATGTAACATCACCATCTCCTCGATACCAGTATCAACAACAATCCTAATCCAATACCCAATCATATCCCAAACAAAGTAATTAAATAAATAAATCATTTCAACCATTTGTTAGTTTATATGAGCATCTCCCTACTAATAGGCTGTCCTAATTCATCTTTATCCTCAGTATCAACCTATCAATCATCAACCATTAATCATGTTTTCATAATCGAGGTATACTGCATTAGCACTATACACTGTCCCACATGCATTCTCAATGATTATATCACCTTTTGGGGAAAATCATTATGTTATCACCAATTTTCCTTTCCTATTTGTCTATCCTAATTATGGAAGCTCCATCTTTTCAGTGATTATATTGCCTACTAGGGAAAATCATTGTGTTATCATACCACATTGACATAATCAGGGTACAATGCTTATAACTACCTTTGAGCAAACCATTGTACACCATCCCACTTGCATTTGTCAGTGATTTTACCCAACTTTGGGTAAATCATTGTGTTATCACCCCATCATATTCATTTTTTTTATCCCCTCATTTAACTTATTTCTTTCAAAGGACCATTTGTCGACCCACTTGCCAACCACTCCCTTGAGGGGGTAGCTACAGTTCAATCATTATCATTACATTCGTAAGCATAAACAACCATTTTATTATTCGAAAATATTTTAATATGCTTACAACTTACAACATCTTCCCAAAAAGAGGGAAACTATAGACATCTAAATTTGGCCACTAATGGCTTCATATCCAACTTTAGACTAATTCTTTCCAATCATTGAATATCTATCCCAAAAATTTATATTAGTCTTAAATTTAGCTTCATAACCTTGCATAAATCAATTTGGCCTATTAAATTAATTAAACAAGGTAAATACACACATTGAATTAATCAAAATCAAATAAATGACCAAATGCCTAAAATAATTAATTAAATTACACACCCTAATCAAAATCAATTAACAAGTTGAATCAATTTCAAATCATAATTGAGTTCACCCATGAGCTAATAAATCAATTACTAAAAAGGAAATTCAAGAGCATCTTACCTTTGTGAGTTGTCACTTTTGGAAAATATCTAAAAGAACATCCTAAGAATATGCCAAACTCAACCAAAGTTAATAAACTAAATCATGGTTGTGCATTGTCACTATTTGAAAACATATAAAAGAATATTCTAGGAATATAAACTCAACCAAGCTTAATAAACTCAACCATGGTCAAGGTTAACCCATTCCAAGGGATTTGAAATCCTATAAAAGCAAACCTAGAGCTCTTCATTTTACGAGCTCAATCAAAGTAGAGTTATAATGCAGGAATAAATTCATGAAGCTAAAAGTCTAGTGTTATAATGTTGAAATTGAGCCAAGCCATCAATCAAGATAAACATTTTACAATGGTGCATAAAGGATATGATGTTAACCATATGTCATTGATGAAGACTTGTTATGCATAAACCAAGCAAGCCAACAAAGAAACCATTTGCAACTTTCAAGGAAGGTAAAGATTGTTGTTCATTACATTTTAGTTGAGTTTTCAATTGTTGTTTGTTTATTAAGCTCCCCCTAAGATCTAGGATTAGAGATTTTAGTAATTTAGTGTGTTGATTTCATGGTTTTATGGACTAACACTTGATCTAACCTCCTCTCTTTGTCGAATTCCTTGATCATAGTACCTACACATGGCCTTCAAGTATCCAAAGACTACTAACCCTTCTCATAATGGGGTCTCGATCTTATTGAGGAAATCAATCCTCATTATTCACAATGACATCAATCTATCATTACCACCATCGAACATTTCACCAAGTAGGTTGAAGGCATCCCTCTTATCTCAACCAAAGCTGAAAATATTTTTGATTTCATCATTCACCACATCATCTACCACTTCGGTGTTCCCCATAAGATGATCACTAATAATGGAAAATATTTCAATAAAAATCAAGTCCAAGGTCTTTATGACACTTTTGGTATCAAGTTAAGTTTTTCCTCACCTTATCATCCACATGCAAATAGATAGGTAGAAGTGTGTAACAAAATCCTCAACAAAATGTTAACCAAGGTAGTAAGTGATTTAGGTCGGGATTGACACTTGCACATCCCTTTCACTTTATGAGCCTATCAAACTAGCATGCAAACCTTGACGAATGCTACCCCTTTCTCTCTTGCCTTTGGAGTAGAGATAGTCTTGCCTCTCAAAGTCCAGATCCCTTCTCTTCACATATCTTTGCATGAGATCATTTTTGAGTGTGACTATTGTTAGGAAAATCTCGTACAGCTTCAATTCCTTGATGAACATCACCTTGTTGTGATTAATCATCTTTTTGTCTATCAAGAATGAATCAAGTGTGCTTACAACAAACTCTTGAAAGAGTGAGAATTCAATATCAAAGACCTCATCCTTAAGGAAAACCAACATGTAACTAATATGGAGAAAAGAAAAAAAGGCAAGTTTGCTTTCAATTGGCTTAGACCCTACATCATAACCCATAAGTATGGATCATAAGCTTATCATTTCTATTATCTTGAAGGCAAACCGTATCCTGAGCCTCTCAATGCTTCACATATACATCAATTCTATTATTAACACAAGGATCAAACTCACCTTTGTATCTAACTTAAGATTGTCCCTTGGTTTATGATATTTTCACTTCCCTTCACCTACCTATCCTTATACCTCTTGGGGAGAATTGATTACAATATCAAACCATGTGACTATCCATTATAGTTATAGCCTCATCCTAAGCACGAATACCATGGCTCTACCCATGGCATGGTTCTCATGGATACTTTTCATCTCTAATCAGATGGAATCCCATGATCAGTTATTCTTCAAACCACTTTCCCTCATTTATCACCAGCATTTTATGATAAAAGTCTTGTCTCCATAAAGGTATACCTTTAAACCCAAATAAAATTGTCCATGTCTCAACCTAGAATTTAAAATCAAATTGGGATACCCAAATCTCACTTGGGTCCATATCTCTAGCATTACAAACTACTCCCTTGAAGGACATCTATAACATAAGAAAAACAAATCCAAACATAGACCATTCCATTGAAGGATGGCTAAGGCAAATTTGTCAAATAAATTAGTTGAAGCTTCCTTCATTGATCTGCTTCACCCCTTTTATCACAAACAACAAAAGATGAAAAGGGGGGGAAATTAGCACTTTCATATATATTTAGTAAACTTCCTACATCAATCAATCTACACTTTATATTAAGACTTGGACTTGTCTATTATAGTTCTTATGTCACCTATAAAATAAAATAAACTAACCCACACTAGATTACTATATCATCCATTTCCTCTTTATACCCTCTAAAAAATAAAGGGATTATGAGCTTACTTGACACAATGTGATCAAGATATCATCTTTTCACTAAAGGCATGTTAATGTGAAGCATTCAAAAGGCTTGTTTTCATTAATCCAATCTAAATTCAGTTTTTTTAGATCCTTACCAATGAACACATGATGACTTTCTTACCTTCTCATTATTAGTTCATGAGGACATGTGTCTCATGATTCTTGTATCTTTTTCCAACATTTTGTTTGTTACCTATACCAACTTTATGTGTCTTCATTATGTCCCACTATCACATATCATATCCAAACATTCAAAACATCATTTTCATCACAACACTAATCCATATGCCTCACAACAGTATGAGCCATTTCCCACCTATGCAACCAAACATCAAACGTATCATAAACCACATCATCAAAGTAAACAATCAAAACCATCCTATCTATCATCATGAACAAACACATCATCCCTCATATATACACAAAACATCATCTAAAACTATCAATATATCAAATTCAAACATCTAATCATAAAACACATTTTATTTCCTTCATCTCATCATCCCTAAGTTATACCTATCAAAAACATCATACCTATCAAAAAAAAAGTCAAAACATATTATCTATTTCACATATCCTCATATATAAACATCTCATCAAAGAATGGGGCATGAACATCCTCCCATGCATAAACCTTAAAACATACATCATACATTCATAAATATCAAAACTCATGAGCTAATCATAATACACATATCCATAATCCTATCCATAAGTCACATCATTTCCATAAACCACATAAACCATGTCATCTACAATTTCCCATATAAATCATAAGTAATTATCCCTAAGTCACATCATAACTATGAAATGATAACCATGTCATATATATAAACAATGTCATCATTCTCTTTACTATCAACATATATACATCAAATAATCTATCTAAAACATAGAGTTACCATGATCGTATATACATAAAATTATCTATCTCATATCCATAATCACATCCTAAACAACATCATTCTATGATTAAACTCAAAATCCATCTTCGATCATATATATATATATACATATATATATCATATCCATCCAATGACTAAATCATATATATCTACAAGTAACATTGCTCATAGCATAATCAAATCCATCATCACATATCTAACATCATACATACCTAATCTCATGTCCTCACTTATAAAAATGTCATCAAAACATCATAATAATAACTCCATCCATCATCATAATACACCATATCCATCACATAAACAAAGTGTGAACAACAACAATCTATATCCTCTCATAAGCAAAAGTTCTCATACCATCATCATAATTATGGAACATCAATACATAATCAATAAACATTATAAACATTAGAACATAATCATCATGTCATCAATATAAATAAATATCATCAATATAATCAACATGATCATCATATACATCAATAATTAAATACATGACATAATGTATTTATGTCTCTCTCACTCATATACATCTCACATCATCGACATATAGGCCAGAATCAAAATAATATACATCCATGTCAATAAAACTAAACAAATCATTCCCTTGGGGCACCAAAACTACTACCACCTACACCACTACCATTGGCCCCATCTGCACCTACACCTGCCCCTACACCTTCACTACCATATGGTGTTGGTCCCCATGGTATCCCTGCCTACACAACTATCAACACCCACTATCTTAGAGTAGTTATAAATGGACTCCTAACCAAGTTGGCCTTGTACTCTCCATATCTCATCTCTAATGGAAACTACACTAGCACTATCACCTCATAATATCTCAGCTCCTCAATCATGCATAAGTATTGTGTCTTCAAAACTATGTTAGGTGGTTCTTCTTCTACTATTATGGCCTCTCCTACCCTCTATCTCATTGAATCTCTCTCTTATGTCAACAAACCAAGAGAGATCATCACCTGATCTCAATCTATAGTCAAGGTAGCCACCTAACACTATAATTTGACCCTATAACATGGTCACTTATCTCTATAAGCCAATATTCTAGGCATGAGCCACTAGTAGTGCCATTTCCACCAATCCATCCTATGTTGGTGCCATAGAAGGGTCCACATCCATGGGATGATATCCCCCATCACCCCATCTAAAATTGACCACTATATATCTCACCTGGTACCATACTACATAAAAATACACAATACCTACATCATCATTGGTGGCTCTAGTCAGTAGCTCCTTGTATTCCAACAGAACATCCTATGGTTATGGCTCAAAGAGCTAGAACTCTATATCCTCCCTCCTATATCTAGGTAAATTTGGTGTGATCCCTTGAAAATGTCCAAACTACTTCTATACTCACTTGCATGGGATAAGCTCTATCTCACCATCCCATCTCTTTTAAATTTAGTGCTAGATCTATAGGGATAATATTTGGTAGATATACCCTAAACACCTAGGTCAACCTACATATGTCCTACATATTATGTCACCAGCTGCCAAACCCTCCAAGGCATCTTAGAACCACTCAATATATTAGCCACCACCACCTTCACCTATTAATGCATAATCGCCTCTCCATCCAGTGAAACCAACTGGAAATAAATCCTAGATAAATCCATCCCAATGTTCCCCCATAGGCCTCAGTGCTTGAATGTGCTTGTACACCCAATAATGTAACATGAAACCAATGTTGATCTCATATCACCTACATGCTCTGAAGGCCCAAATCTTCTTGTAGATCTACTCTAATAGCACTAGGGCCTATCCAAATATAGTCCTCCCTAGAAGCATCTCCATTAACACCCCTAGTAATAGGTATGGAAAGTGGCCACTAATTTAATCTAGCATCATAAATTAGGACACAACCATCATCATCATCATCATCATCATCATGAGCAAGCATCTATCAATAGGAGCCCTCTACTATAGGGGTCTATAGCTAAATCCACCTAAGTGAAACCAACCATGTACTTGATCTACCCCATATATCAAATCCATATGATAGTCAATCTCCTCACTCTCTATATAGTAAATTGGCTCCTAATTAATGGGTATCCATGTGATATGCTTAATGTCCTCTAAGAGAATCGTCATCTCCACCATCAGTAGCAAAAATGTGTTCGTGGTTGGGTCCCATATTTTGATAAGGGCCATAAACATACCCACATCTCATAGTAGGTGTCAGTAATGAATCATCATGCCTAATACAACCCTCTCCATATGACCCCACTCCTCAGAAATCATAACATATCATACCTTGAAAAATATATGAGGGACCTTATCCCTCATCTGATTCTAATCATGCACTTACATAACAATAATATTAACATGCATATTTTGTTTTCTACACTAATATGACTACCAATATACAACTATCTCTTTTAACCTCTTCTGACCTCACCCCTTACATCTTTTCTATTACCTCTAGCAATTAACTAGGCCTCTCCCTCAAACACAATGTGCATCTATAAAAAATGATTGCCCTAACGATTCAACACCAACCCTCAAAAATCATTTTGAACACCTAAAACATTTCTATTAGATAACTTCCACTCGCCAACCCCTCATCCTATATACACCTTTATTTACTACCACTATAAACATCTCTTCTAGCATGTCACCCCTTTACCAAAATTTTCACATTTGACACAACTTTTTGAAATTTCATCCACTTCTAACACTTCAACACTTTCAACAACTTCATCCACTTTACAACTTTTACAATTTTAATTTACATAGTTTTGAACAAATTTAAAACCATTTAGTAATTTTGTCCACTATCACTTACACCATTTTAAAAAAAACATTTTATTACCTTTCAAATATTTCCACAACTTGGCATAATTACTAAACACACATTCTTACTTTAACTCAATTCTATAAATTTTAAATCATACTTTAAAATCTTTTCACTCATTTTCTACCTCTTACCACAAATTTCACCCAATATTTTAACTACCATCAATTTCTTAAACTATCGATGATCCCTTAAGATCCTTTTTCCCTCAGGTTCAATCATCGATGGTCAGGTTGAACTATTGATGGTCACTGTGTGTGATCATGAGTGGCACAACCCTCAAACCCTAGACCTCAAGAACTTCCACAAAACACCTACTTCTCATAATTAATGTACCTAAAACTAATCTACAATTGATTCCAAACCTAAGCCACCATCCAACTATTAAATTCATCCACACATTTTCCTAATTCAATTAAACCTTAAAATGAGGGCATCATTATTCCTAAAACTAGTTCAACACCCTATCTAAATCATTCAATGGTAACTACAATTCACTTACAACACAATAAATTCAACTATCTAATCATCTCCAAACAACACCTACCTCATTCCATGATCACTAGCATGGTTAGAGTGATCTTTCTATTGCTCAAATGCACCCTTGTCTACCCTCTATTTGGTCAATCCTCAATCTTCTCGTACACACACTATCAACCAATCATAAAATTTAACCTCAGCAAGCTCATAAACAAATTAATAAAATGCATAATATCATTGATGAGAAAAATTCCAAAATTTATAATGGCAAAAATAATTTCACATTTTTACTTTTATCTTGGATTTTTAGGGTTTTTTTTTACCATCGATGGTCAGGGTGACTATCGATAGTTTACCTTGGGGAACATCTTAACCATCAATGATTGGGGTCCCACCCATTTGAACTTTTTCAAGGCAACCTATCTAGGTGTTGAGCTTTTAAGAGATTACCTTATCTCCCCCAAACCAACCACTTAACCTTTAAGAGCTTACCCTTCTTTGACCAACCTATTTGATGATGTCCACCTTAATGTAAGCCATTTTTGACCCAAACTTTGCATGTTTTGTGATGACCTTTCCTTGATCATTTTAACCACATTGACCAACCTTACCATATTGATTTTTTTCAATTCACACCACCTTGTGTGTAACCATACCCTTTGTGTTGTTTTATGGGAGCATTTCCTACCTCAGATACTTGTGAACAATGTTGACCCTATCTATATGACTTGATAGCAATGACCTAATTAGCTATGACAAATTTTGTGCACCGATTACCCTGTCATACATCTCCCTAGAACCTAACCTTATTTTTAACAACATTGACAAATTTATTCTCTACATGATCTTGATTATCATATTTAGTCACAATTTTTGCACAAGTTTGCATTTCAAACACCAAACCCTTTTGTGTCACTCACCTTGAGACTATCCATTTATCATCTATCAAACCTTTACTTGATTTTGTTTTCACTATATCATCTCCTAGTTTGAGGGGGAACACCTTCTCCCATACTCAGGGGAATAAGACCATGACCACTAATCAATTAGTTTTTATTTTATAGCATTTTAATTCAAAACTACATAACAAAAAGGGGTAAAATATAGACACTCAAAAACTACACAATTTTAGATATCGAAGCACCTTGAACCCCTACCCAACTCTGAGGCTAGTTGATGAACTAGTTGACTTAAGCCATTTATAAATTTACTAACTTAACTTTTTAATTCACCCATTTTAAAGAAATTTCCTCTAGAACCTTGACTGCTAACGGTCAGCCTAACCATCAATGGTCAAGTTTCCTAGCCTACTTTAAAGCTTTAAGGAATTACTAGCTATATGAGATAAGCATGACACATGTAGCAACTACCATTTTGTGATGCAAATCAGCTTTAAAGTATCATAAATGGTAAGTTGATCCTCAATCATAATTATCAACTTCCTCTTGCACATTTTAAAAATTCATCCTATAAAATGAGAGAAGTAGGAGGAGAAAGGGATCTAAAAATCCAATAATCCACATCCAAGCTATCTTGCATAAATGTATCTAACATCCCTTCAACAAACAAGAAACATCAATAGAGACCCAAACCTCTATCAGAATCACTTTTGAAGGCCAAAGTACTGTCACTCTAGCCAAATTACTTTAGCCTTCCACCATCAAGTTATAGGTATGACATGCTTGTTTTATTTGATCCATTTCATTTTTAACCTACTTTCCTTATCCATACCTATATTTTTCTAATTTTCCATCCCCTAGATCTGTAACATACCTCTATTTTCCCAATTACCCAATCTACAATCTTTTTCTTGGTCATTTCTGGAATCACATAAGTAACTATTAAAGGTTAGCTTAACCATTGATGGTCACCTCAGCCATCGATGATCGCCCGACTATCGAGGATTAGCCCAACCATCGATGGTCACTATGAAAAAAAATAATATAAAGTTATTTTCACTCCCTTGACCCTAACCAAAACCTATTTTTTATGTTTTTACTTGTTTGTAGAGACTTTTTTGATTTTCTGAACCTAACCCCAACTATCTTAGCATGAGTATTGACCCACTTTTACTATATTTAGACATTTTATTTAACAAGTAATTTAATTTCATATCATCTTATAGGAATATAATTTATAGTTATTAAATTCAAGTGTTCTTTATTTTCATTTATATCAACTTAATTTTTTTAAATAGTGGATTGATAATCTCTTAGCAAGTATACACTTCTTGGATCTAGCTCATGCTATGAAATCCACTCAACCATCGATATAACAACCCCTTTTACTAATGTCTTTCTTATCTATAGGTTATTCCTCCCAAGCCAAAGAGGATTTCTCACCATCATCTAGATCATATGTGCACTTTATCAGTTATTCTTCTACACACCCCTATTACTAGTTTCATTAATTGTTTCTAAATTAAGAAATGAGCAAAAATTAACCTAAAACAAAAACATACAAGAGCATAATGGAATCAAGGAGAAGACATTCATCACTTATCAACCACATATACTAATTGACATAATTAGGTAAGAGTTGAAGAGATGAAATCAACTTCAAAACTTTATTCAAGTGTAAATCAAGATGTCAAACTAGCAGGGCTTCACCATACCAATTTTAGATCAATACAAATGCCAAAATGGATTGCATATATATATCATAGGAAAAGAGAGAGAAGTAAATTTCAAGATTCATAGGGCCAAGTGTCAAGACTTGGAAACATGATAAAATGTAAGAGAATGAAATGTAAAATAGGTCATGAAGTTGTCTTGGATAAGTGTACATTAGAAACATGACTCTTTCCTTGAGTTTGGCATGGAGATCTCTGTGTCCCTTCTTGAAATTTCCCTCACAATGATGTGTAGTCCCTCTATCTTGAAGTAAATTACAATGCTTTGAAAAATATGATTTTAATTGATAAGGTGTATATATGATTTTTGACATTCATCTATACCTTTTAACTAATATCCTCTCTTTTATCACTTATCATTCACTTTTTGTAGTAACTCATTATCTCTCCTAAGCCTAAATCTTTAAACTTATAACTAGGTAACCTATAGATATTAAAATAAACTTTTTACATAGGTGTAAGACACATTTTAAATACATTTTTTTCTTATATTCCATCAAGTATAGATCAATATAACTCCAAACAACACTTCTCATCTTATAACTAGGTAGTCACCCTCATTTTCACTATATTGTTTAGGACTGCCTACAATGACCAACCTAACAGAGGTAATTTCATGCATCACTTAGTTGAGATATGAGTATTAGGATTTATAAAAATTCCCCACACATATCCCTCAATGCATTTCATTCACCTATTCCATTTTGTACCTATGAAATAACTAAAATACTATAAAAAACATTGAATCATACCTATCTATACAAGTGACAATATAGAACAATTAGATGTCAAGAAGCCTATGAGAATGATAAAAAATTTAAAATTACTTTTAGGGCCAATTATCCACTTCTAGATGCATATTTTTAAAAAAAAATCTCCATCAACTTTGTACAAGGGTTTTAGGAGGGTTTTAAGTCATCTAGGTTCTTAACATTGTTTAATAAAACTTAGATGCTCAACCCTTAAAATAATTCCATTAAGATCAATTTAATGACCCCCATGAACTATTAATATTTTATTTATCCACCATGCACATCACTCACATAGATATGAGAAAAATAAAATGGCTTTTGGATATCCTTCTTGCATTTTGAGTACGCTTGAAACCAAATTAGTCCAAAATGACCAATTTGAGCTATTTTTATGAAAACCAATAGGTTTAAATCATCCAAAACTCTCTAATTAATTATCTCACATTATTTTGTGAGATAATATGGTCACATTAATGGAGTTAGGCACCTTAAAGTTTTAGGTTTAGTTTTAGGCCTAGCAGACATATAATGTGTTTTATGCATATGACCACCTCTAAGTGGTCTTGGTGGCTATGTGTCCTTATAAATAATTTTTTCCATCCTATGAAACTATATAAATCACACTACATTAATTTAAGGATCTCACATTCATTCCTTTTACCATTCACATAAGAGGTCTACAAGTGTGTTGATTGTGGAGTGCCCTCTATCTAATACAAAATAGATGGCATTCACCTTATTCATTTGACATAAATGAGACAATAGAAGCTGATTTTATTTAATGAGGATAATTTTTACCATGTTTTAAAGCTATATCACACTTTAAAATCTATCAACACTTAAAATACCAAAACTATTTTATAGGACTATGAGTGTGTGTAAAATTTGGTTAGAATGGGATTGAGGCCTGGTCTAGTTTAACCTTCTATATTTTTCCTTGTCTTTGGGGATATAATATAATGTGGGATAATTAATATGATAATGGATTAAACATGGTCATTCACATCGTATTTCTTTCCATCAACCAAATTTTATCTCTTCATTAGCATGATTAGTCTTTCTCCTCAATCAGACTATTAGAATCGATTATGGAAATCAAAGGACACTATAAGTGGTGAAATATGTCAAATAATTATAATTGATGATTTTTAATTACCTATAAGTAGATTATTTAATTTCACACTTTGATTAAATCATCTTATGCCTTGACATCATGTAGTCATTTCTCACCATCAATGATACTATAAGTCTATAGTATGAACCAAATTGTAGATGTTGTTTAGTGAGTATGAAATATTCCTGTAGATGGTGATATGTGATTGAAAATTGTGTTTCAATCATTTGATTACTCCTAAGCTAACTATACCATTTCATATTTTGGTGATATCATTTATAATTTTGGAACCATGTTCTCATCTCTCACTACCAATTCACTAGTTGCATGCAAGTTCTAGGTTTTTTTTGGTTTGATGGCATAATAGTCCCCAAGTGTCCTCAGTAGAAACTTGACTGAGTTGGAGCCATTCAACCATAATTATAACTTGACCACATAACCTATTTTCATTTTAAAATGTGATTTATAGGCTTAGTATACAAGAAGCAAACCATGATACCTATCTATAACTCATAGATCTTCACCATAAGATGGTACTGAGTATGGTAGGATCCTTTTTTGGAGAAGTTCAGATAAACTTATCTTTTTCAACTTTATTTAACCTTGATAAATTTAAATCAAGTTTGTATTTAGGTAATGGCTTTACCATTCACACTATGATCCTCTCTATGCTCTCAAACCTACTTAAAGGACACAATTGAGTTCAAGCACCTCTAAATACCTTTCAACATTATCTCAATATTCCTACACAGTCCTATAAGTGGATGTCATATTGAAGTATAAATTTTTATGTGAGTTTTATCTTCACCTCCATCTAGTTTCAAAGCCTCAAGATTTACATTGGTCTATTAAATTTTCTTAGGGCATCACCATGCTCTAGGGGTTTGAAAACTAATGCAGTACCTTAACCTAGAACTATTGATAGAAGATCAAAGCATTGTAACTATGAAAACATTGTCTACAACTCTAAATGGTGCTCACTCCTAACACAAGGAGATGATCATGCTTACTCTCCATGAACACACATGCAAACTAGTTTGAAAACCACATGGAATGAAGGAACATACTTTAAAATACTATGCACACCACTTGATTCACATTGACAACTACAATCAGATGATGAAATTGAGGTGTTGGGAATGTGTAAGTAGTTTGAAGTAATAAAAAATAATAAAGATTGTTCATAGAGTATGGACCACCAAACTAGAAAATATGGCCATGGAATGGAAGGCCATAAATATTACTATCTTCCTCTATATGCATTTAATCCAATTCTCCTCCTCTTATCTATACTAAAGGAAAATTATTTGACCTTGTTTACCTACCCAACAGAGGGATGATAGAGAAAAACTATTTTTTGAATTTTTTAATTTGTTGAAGCCATATAAACATTGAAAATAGTTTTGGGGATTTAAAGAGACTTTTTTTAATCCCCACACATGCTAAATGGGTTATCCTAGTTTGTACAACTGCTTACAACTACCTATTTCATAGTTGATATCCTTCTTTGTATGTTGAACCTAAGTTTTTCAATTTTCAAACTTCCATCTGATACATAACTAACATGTGGTATGTTATATTCCTTCTCAAAACCTTTGTACCTTCATTTAAATTACATATAACTCCCCTAGAGTGACAAAAAAGGTGATATAAAAGGATATTAATACAAGATAACAAGCTTAGAACATGTTTTATGATCTTTGAACTATGAATTGACATTATTTATGTCCTTGATGACCATTTTATGACTTAGCAGGACCCTATAATTTTTTTAATATATAGGGGGCTGACTTGATTTTACTTAGGGTCAAATTTGGTGAGCATTTTGGTGATTTCCTAGGGGTAGAATGCCTACTATGCTAAGGACCAGTTACCTTCTCATATCCTTGGTAAATGGATTCACCTATATAGTACATTTGACACTAATAAGCCTTTGAAAAGACCACAAGCCACAACAAACACACAAAAAGGGACAAAAAAAAGATAAGACAACAAAGTAAACACATTTGTGTTATCAAAAACAATTAGGGAAAACACACCACAACTCAATGGAAACATACACCTATCCTAATTTTACAAGACCTCAAGATACTCAAGGTGAATATCAACTCTTCATTGTTTCAACTAGTCTTAAAGAAAATTCTTCTTGCATCACTTCTGATCCATGAAAACAAACCTTTATATGATGCATACTTGTTAATGAGCACTTGTGGAGATAATTAAACAACTTATCATGGTTGGATCTTATGTTGAATTTTAGTGTCTCACTTGGATATATCAATAAAACTCCATATATATTTCTAAGATGATTTTTTGAGATTGAATACTACATGGAATTTGTCATGTGTGCTTTTAAATATTCAATCTGATCATTGGGAATCATCACAACCTTCTCAACTTCAAATGCATTTCAGAAATGACATGCTTACTTTTATAAGCCATCAAGGCCATCTTATTTGTGCTCTTCAAACACTTTATGGTCTACCAATGTCATTTCCTACTTGGTATAGGCCTCAAGATAATCCTTGTACATATTTTATACATGATTGACATTATCATTAGGTATGTACTCCTTTTCAATATTTGCAAGCCTACTCAACTCCTCAAGTTACTAAATAATGGCATTGAATTGTTTCCATATATCAACTACTTCTTCTTGGGGTTCATGTTCATGAGAATTATCTTCTTTATCAAGTATAAATGAGTGTTCACTAAAACTATCATTCTTTGCTATTGCTGAGATCCCAACATCATCACCCATGTGTATAAGATAGTTTCCCCATGCAAATTGCTATATAATTTTATCACAATCTACCTCAAGAGATCCACCACAATGTTCACAGAGTATGTAAGTACCAATTCCTATTTCTTCAATTACAACTTTCTCATCTCCCCATTCATCAATGTACAAGTCAAATATGTCATCAAAAAGACATAGAATTATTGATCACTAGGGTGGTCATCTTCATCAATGACATTGCAATTCATGTTATCAATATAAGGAACATATTTTTCAACATGAAAACTAGAGAAAGATTATGATTTGATAGTAAATTTTACACCATATATATTCCTAAATCACATATAGGACTAATATGAAGTTAGATAACCTCTAATCTTAGCAATGAACTCTTTTGAAAAACAAAGTGAAAAATTTGGTGGTAAATACACTTGTACAACATCTTGAGAAATGGTAAATATAGGACAAGCAAGGAGAAAAATTTACAAACCTTTTATTATTCCAATGGTCATGGTATATGACCCATACAATTTTATTACTCCCTTAGAATGAGGTTCATACTTCAAGTTTAATTTATCGGCCTACTTACTTCGGTAAGACACAAGTACTAAATTTACTATCAATAAGACAATTGTGAACCAATGCATGTCCAATAATTATGGATAGATGTAAAGGAGGAAGTTTATCTATGTTTTCAATTTTTTTGGACTATATTTCATTAGGATTCAATTCATTTTTCAAGGTTGCCTCATTACCATTAGGTCGTTTGTTTACCAAACTAGGTTTGGAAAGCTCCTCTTAAAGTAGGTCTACTTGTCCAATAATTTCCAATATATCCCACATTGATACATTCACATGATACCTCTTCATATTATCTAAAATATTAGTGAAAGGATCACTAATTTTTTTTGTCCACTAGTAGGAATAGTACTACCTACACCTTGAGAATTCTGAAGTATGAGAGCATTCTTAGCATTTTAATAACTTTGAGCTAATTATGTATTTAGAACTATATTAGACATAATTTCCTTTTGGGATGTCTAAACATTCATTAATTGACCATTATCATCCCATTGAACCTCTTCAATTGACTTTCTCTTTACCCTTGTGTTTGTAGTTATAGGACTCACATCTTTTCTTGACTACCCTTGATAATTAACAACACGTGATTCATATTGGTTCCAATTGAACAATGTAGAACCAACTTGAGCACTCTTACCATTAGTCAGTCCTCCATTTTTCACTTCATCTTGAGTCATAGATGGTATACTTCCCAAACATGTCATGAAGGTTAGATTGAAATAATTATTGACATAGGAATATCGATCATGAGGTTGATCCCATGAAGGCTTACCATCATTCTCTTGAGCAAGGTTATTTTGAGTAGACATTAATTCCCTCGAATTGGAAGGAGCATTGGGTTGTATCCATTATATGACTTTGTTTGGACGACCTCTCCTTCACCTCAAGTATGACTTTAGAAAAGTGGTTTATTGCCTTGATAGTTAGGGTAAGACTAATAAGGTTGATAGTGGCTTTGGAAAGGGCTTACTATTGGTAGATAATCTTGGTTATACCTAAGATATATTTATCCATAGTTATCATCTTTTCTACCTCATTGGATTTACTTGGTTGACTAGGGGCAATAGGTCTATGTTTAGGTGTAGGACTAGGATAAAAAGTCGGTGTAGGGGTTTAAAAATAAGTGAAAAGAGGCATGGGAGGTCTTGGATAAATATTCCCATCTATAATAAAAAATTATCTTCTATAATGGCCACTTCATAGGCATTAGGAAAATTTTTAGCTCCCATAGATTATATTTTCATTGGAATGTCACTATCAAAATCTTTAAGATAGTAAAGGAAAATATGGTGAGATGTGGGTCTTACTAGAATTAGTATCCTATCCCATGTATTATTAAATATTGTGTTGAACTCTTGAATGACTTATTAAGGTGCTCTCCTTATGCTGGTTATTTTTTTAGTCAATGACAAGTTATCCCTCTTGTCTTCAAATCTTCTCCTCGATGCATCTCTCAACTCATCCCATGTGGTGATTTATTCAGGGGCCAATGCACCATATTAGTCAAGATATTTTCCTTTGAGGGAGACATCCAGAAATCTGATTCATATGTTCTTCTCAATGATATGATGGATAGTCTAAAACTTAGTAATGTTTCTTATATGTTCAATAATAGTAATGAAAGACTCACCGGTGTATGAGGGAACACTTTTGATGGCATATATGGGGATATCATCATAATTGGAAATTATTAGAGGAATATATACATTGAATGAAAAAAAGGTAGGTTCCTTTCCATGGTATATTTTTGACTTTATAAGAATGGGGTAATTAAATAATTTCTTGTGACTTTATTAGGTAAGGATGTGTGATAGCAATTATACTTATTTTTTATGAATAATGAGGAAGATCTTGGAATTCAAAAGGAATGCCTTTGGTAAGTGACATTATGTTTACCTTAGGCATGAAGGAGCACACTAGTGTTTAACCAATACTGAAATGTTGGAGTCAATAGCTATTACAACAAGTGGCTACTATAGCCTCCTAAGTCATGAAATCCAACATCCACCTTTAACAACCTTCTTGGACTTCATGTCCCACTGAGCATGCCACAGCTAAAAAATATACCAAATTTTCACCCTATATAAGTTGTGTAAACCTTATAAAATTTGGGACAACATGGAACTATATTTGTGACTATAAGCTACTATAAGAGATAGATCTCTAGATTTGAAATTGATAGCTCCATTGATCTATTTTTTAGTCTCACACATTACACTAGGATAAAAATTATTGGGGTTGAAAGGTGAAGAAAGAAACATAAATTAGCCTAAACTAATGAAGGTGATATACCAAAGATAAGTCCACAAACACACTTGTATCTTCAATAAGAAAGAAGACTACTAAAATTGACCTCAACTCAATGTTTTTCTAGCATAATTGTTTCTCATGGAGGTATATTTCTATGCATATTTAGAGGTTTCTAAAAAGGAGGTCTAATATTAGACACTAATAGTCTCTTTGACACTTCAAAACACACTTATAAAACACATACACTTCATCTGACCTATTAGACGAGATATCAGTCACACAAAACATGCAAGAAAAGAATATAAGTGAGGATAAGACATTCATCACTTTTAAACCACATAGACCACTTGACATAATTAGGAAAGATTTTTAGAAAAAAAATAGCTACAAAAATATATTCAAGTGTAAATCAATATGTCAAAGTAGCTGGGATTCACCATACCAATTTTGGATCAATACAAATGCCAAAATGGCTTGCATATATAGAGCATAAGAGAATAGAGAGAAGTGAAATTTAAGAGTCATAATGCCAAGTGTTAGGACATGAAAACAAGTTAAAATTCAAGATAATGAATTGTAAAATATTCTATGAAGTTGTCTTGGATAAGTGTTCATTAGAAACATGAAATATTCCTTGAAGTTAGCGTTCAAATCTCCATGGTCCGTTTTGAAACTTACTTCATGATCATGAGTAGTCCATCTATCTTGAATTCCCTTAGAAGGCCTTAAAACATATGATATGAATTAAGAAAGTTGAGCTATGATTTTTTATAGTCATCTATGCCCTTCAATTGATAGCATCTCCTTTGTCACTTGTCATTCACTTTATGTAATCAATTATTAGCTCTCCTATGCCTAAATATTCACACTTGTCACTAGGTGACTTATAGATATTCAAAGAGACACATTGAATAGTTACAAAAAACCTATTTCAGAACTCTTTATCTTCTATTCCATTAGGTATAGCTCAAGAAAAATACAAATAACACTTCTCATCTTCTAACTACGTAGTCACCCTCATTCTCACTATCTTTTTTAGGACTGCCTACAATGACCAACATAGAAAAGGTAATTTATATAACAAGTCCCTATACACCTCCCTCAATGGATTTCATTCACCTATTTCCTTATTTACCTATGGAATAACTCAAATCCTACAATAAACATTGAATTAGACCTATCCGTACAAGTGATGGTACAAAAAATTTGGATGTCAAAGATCTTGGGAGAGTGATAAATTTTTGGAAATCAATTTAAATGGCAATTAGACACTTCTAGATGCATATTTATTCATGTTTTCTCCATCAAGTTCATACAAGGGTTTTAGGAGGGTTTTAAGTCATCTAGGTTGTTAACATTGATTTATAAAACTTAGATGCTCAAAAAATGAACAAATTACATTGACATATATTTAAGGCTCCCCCTCAACTATACCTAATTTCTTTAGGCATCATTCATGCCGTCTATATAGATATGTGAATATGAAAATGGTTTCTCGAGTTCCTTCTTGCATTCTGAGTACTCTTGAGACCAAATTAGGCCAAAATGACCAATTTGAGATATTTATATGCAAACCAATAGTTCTAATCCATCCTCAACTCTCCCCTAAAATCTCTCATATTATTTGGTGAGATCATATGGTCACATGAATGGATTTAGTGACTTTGAGGGTTTAGGTTCAATTCTAGGCCTAGTAGATCTAGACTTTATTTTATGCATATAACTACCTCTTATAAATCCTTGTTTTCATTTGATTAAATTATATGCATCACCCTGCATTCATCAAATACTTTCACATTCATCATTTTTACCATTCACATACTAGGTCTGCAAGTGTGTTGACTCTAGAGTGCCCTATGTCTAAGATTAAATAGAGGGAATTTAACGTGTTCATTTGACCTAAAGGAGACAATAATATATATTTTTTTTTCATTATTACACTCTATAAAAAAATTTAAATATAGATGACACTTTCAAATCTCTCAACACTTCAAATCCCAAAAAACTAGTTTATGGGACTATGACTATGTGCAAATTTTGGTTAACTAGGTGTTAGTCTCATCTCTATTCTAGTTCAACCATATTTGTTTTTACCTAACTCTAAGGATCTCATGAAATGTGGTATTATCACTATGAGAATGGCTTCAACATGGTCATTCACCTCTTATTTCTCTTAACCAACAAAATTGCATCCCTTTATTAGCATGAGCTAGTCTGTCTCCTTAGTCAAACTGTAGGTATCAATTAGGGAAATTATAGGACACCTATAGGTGGTGATATATGTCAAATAATTATACTTAATGAGTTTTAATTACCACTAATTTATTTATTTAATTTCACACTTTAATTAACCCATCCTATGCCTTGACATCATGTAGTCATTTCTCATCATCAATGATACTATAAGTCTATAGTATGAACCAAACTATAGATGTTGTTTAGGGAATATGAGATATTCCTATTAGAAGGTGATATGTGCTTGACAACTATGTTTCATTAATTTGGTTCCTTCTCAAGTAACTAGACCATTTAATGTGTGTGTGATCTCATTTATGCTTTTAGAACCATGTTCTCATCTCTCACCACCAATGCACTATTTTTTTTGCAAGTTCAAGGTTGTTTTTGGTCTAATGACACTATAGTCATTGAGTGTCCTCAGTAGAAACTTGACTGAGTTGGAGCCATTCAACCATTTTTCACCATTGACCAAAGCACCTCTTTTCATGTTTAAATGTGAATTCTAGGCAAAGTTTATGACAAGGAAGCCATCAGACCTATCTATACATCATAGATATTCACCATAAGATGGCACTGAGTATGGTAGGATCCTTTTTTAGAGAAGTTAGGATAAACTTCTCTTTTACAACATTATTGAACCTTGAGACTTTAAATTCAAGTGTCAATGTAGGTGATGGCCTCACCATTCTCATTATGATCCTATCTATGCTCACATACCTATTTGAAGGTCTTAATTGAGTTCAAACACCTTGAAATCCCTTTCAACACTATGTCTCAATACTCCTACATAGTCCTATTAGTGGATATCATATTGATGTCTAACTATCTATGTGAGTTCCATATTCAACTCCACCTAGTGTCAAAATTTTCAATTTTCCATTGGTCTATTTAATTTTCCTGGACTATCACCATGCTCTTGGGGGTTGAAAACTAATACATTACCTTAACCTAGAACTAGGCATAAAAGATCAAAATATTGTAACTATGAAAATAATATTTACATCTCTCAATGGTGTTCTCCCATAGCACAAGGAGATGTAATCTCCATGACCACACATGAAAACTAGTTTTAAAATTACATGGAATGGAGGAATATGCTCTGAAATACTATGCACACCACTTGATTCACAAAGATAACTATAATTAGATGAGGAAACTGAGGTGTTGGGAATGTGCAGGAAGTTTGAAGGCATCCACAATCTTAAAGATTTTTCATAGGTTATGGACCACAAATATATAAACTATGGACATGGAATGGAATTTCATAAATACTAATAATTTCCCCCTGATGCATTCACTCCAAATATCATCCTATCCGCACTGAAGGAAAACTGTTTGACCTAGTTTACCTATCTAACAAAGAAATGGGAGAGAAGAATTAGTTTTTACCACTTTTTATCTATCAAATCCATCTAAACATTGAAAATAATTTTGGGGATCTGAATAGACTTCCTTAAATCCCCACACATGCTAGATGGGTTGTCTTAGTCTGTACAATTGCATGTAACTGTTTGTTTGATAGGTGATCTCTTTCTTTGTACATTGAACCTAAATTTTTAAGTTTATAAACTTCCATCTAACATATAGATGACATGTGGTACATTATATTACTTCTTCAAACCTTTGTCCTTTCATGAAAATTACATAGAACTCCCCTAGAGTGACAAAAAATGTGACATAAAGGGATATTAAGATAAGATGACAAGATTAGACCATGCTGTATGATCTTCAAACTATGACTTGAAATTATTTATGACTTAGATAACCATGTTATGACTTATTATGACCCTATATAAAATTTTAATATATATGGGGTTGACCTTATTTTACCTAGGGTCAAATTTGGTCAACATTTACCACATAAATATAACCATATTTAAAATTATATGAAACTTAGAAGTCCACACAAATTAACATAAGAAAAAAATATATCTCTACACTTTTTATATACTAAGGAAACAATTTACATCATTTTCATAGGTTAACAAAATTAATAAAACAAGGCCACAAGAACAAACCAAAAATTAAAACCTATGAAAACATCTTTTTGGTTTATACAAGGTTTCCATTCACCCTAGATGGTCAAGAACCAGACAAATAAAGTAATGAAATTATACATGAAATCCTACTCATGAACTTATTGTTATATCATCTATAGATTTATCATGTTTTACAACTTTGGATGCATTCATACAACTTACATCTTCGTATTCTTTATCCTTCCACTTGACCAAATACTCATATTACTCATTACACCTTGTCTTATTGACAATATGAATGTCTAGAATGGCTTATTTTTCTTCTTTAGATCCTATCAAAACCATATTTATTTAATATATGCCTAAAAATTTCATGTTATAACTCATTTTTTCCCTCAATAAATGGGTACAAATCTACTACATTAAAGAGAGGTTATATGCGTACTCCATCTGACATTTCTTATTCATAAGCATTAACAGAGAACTTCCTAAAAATCCTATAAGTCCCAATCCTTTTCCACTTACATTTTTTGTACTTACCTTTTAGAAACCTCTCCTTACATTAATTTGCTAAATCAAGGTCCCCAACCTCAAATTTATTCTCTCCTTTACATATCAACATATTTCTTGTATTTTAAAACACTCTCTTTAGGTATCCTATTGATTTAATTATGCACATCATGAATAAATTGAGCATAATATTAGACTTTTCAAACTTAGATTTTTCCAACATCAAATCCCACTATTTGGGATTATCACCAACTAAAAATCCCAAAAGATTACAAAGGCTTCGATTGAAAAACCTCCATTTTTCATATGTTTGATGGTGATAGGTTGAAATAAAGTCTAACCTTGCGCCCAACTTCTTCCATATCATCCTTAGAAACTAACTAACAAAATTTATATATTTATCTAATACAACACTCCTTCAAAACACATGAAATATTAAAACTTCTTGAAAACATTAATTTACATTATGTGTGGCATCATTAGTATCATTACATTTTTAAAAGTGAGCCATCTTATAAAGTCAAATATCAACAATATCAAATATGGAATAATTACTTCATTGTTTTATTAGAAATTGAATAATAAATTCCATACTCAATATATCCCATGGTTTATCTGAATTAGGTAATGACTAATACAAATAAGCATTTTGAATTTTTCCCTTTGCATGTTTAAAAATGATAAACCTGTATATAAAATTATTCACATATATACTCATTTGAGGCCAATAACACTTATCACTTAGTTACACAAAAGTCTTATAAAACCCAAAATGGCCATCTAGACCTCCACTATGTTTTTATTTCAATATGATATATCTCATGGAACCTTGAGGTATACACAAATTCTTCCCTTTAAACAATAATCCATGTTGAATCATATATTCTAACCATATACTATTTCTATATTTGTTGGATTCTAGCATGCTATCCATGCATCTTAAAAACTGAAGTCTTCTTAATGAAACTTCATCATTTATTTAAATCCAATGAATTCTACCTTTAACTCATTCACTACAAGAGCTCATCTACTCAAGGTATCTTCTACCTTATTGGGCTTCTCACTTATACATTTCAAAACAAAAAAATATATTTGAAGAAATACCTATTTCACATGTCATGCATTTAGATTGCCTTGGTTATTAATGAAATGTAAAGCATTATTATTTGTGTATAAAATGAACACATTTGGAAAAGAATAGTGCAACCATTTCTTGAGAACTTGCACCATTATGTATAATTATTTGTCATAGACTAAGTAATTCCTTGTAGATTCATTCAACTTCTCATTAAAATAGGCAATAGGATAAGCCTCTTGACTCAAAATCACTCCTATAATTATTCTTATTACATCATAATCAACCTAAAACACTTTATAAAATTTGGTAAGGCTAATAGTGGTTGTTATGTCACATTTATCTTTAAAAAATTAAACGTAATATTTACTACAAAAAATCACCAAAACTTATTCTTATCTCCCTTCATAATCTCTGCGATGGGTGTCCCTTAGTAATCTCTATGATGGTTGCACATATACT
>JARHVA010002011.1:1960000-2407500 GCA_037957365.1 Torreya grandis | reverse complement strand
AGAAGGTTTTCATCTCTATTTGGTTCACAAAGCTTCTTATTTACCCTATCCTTCCCTCCTTCTTGCGATTATTTTTTATTCTACCCAAAAAAGGTTATAATCCACCCAACCATCTCAAGTATAATTTGATTTCTTTTATATTTAATTAATCCAAACCATCTAAATTAAATAACCCATTGTTCACCACTATTCTACCACCATGTTATTTACAAAAGTAAATATTGTGCAACTCATGCATTAAATTGAATCTCTTAACCAATCCTAAAAAATTAGAGGATACCTCATAAGATTTTGTGGTGTGCATAAGACCCACAAAAACACATGGGTATAGTGAAAAATTATAAGTATAAAAAGATTCATACTTTTAATAAGATGGGAGATACATGAATTTAGTTCCTAAGGGACCATGAAACTACAATTTCATCCATAATAGACAAAATTTACCACCTTCACTATCAATTACATATATTTTTAAGGTATGCAATATCTTATTTATACTTCATACCTTAATCTTTTGAGTGAACTTAGACAATATTACACTTTATGTTTAAAAACATGTTTCTTAATTTCATAATAAGATTGGAAATATGATATAAATAAGGAAGCAATATATCCATAGCACACCATGGTGTCGTAACCTTCAAATTAGATAATGTGAAAAGTTTGAAAATATCTAATATCTCTTGGCAAGACTTCATTTTATTAACCAATCTTTATCAACATATTATGCCCAAATTTTATTGCACAATAATAATATAAAAGGACTACACCCTCTCTTTAAAACACCATAAAAACCATAAAAATTCTTAATACACCTCCAATATCATAAAAATAGATTCCCGTTGATTAATGTAAATGATAGTTAAAAATATTAAGAAACCTTCAAACGTTGTCATGATTGATATCTTAGATGATTAGAAACACATAGTTATGAAGGTGTCTCTTAGTGAATATGATAATGAATTTGAAAAACAAGAATAAAAATCTTTTTAAGATAAATATTGTGATAATACAATATAGTTAGTGAAAGATGATGGAACCATGGAGGAAGTGGATAAAATAAGGGCATCATAAGAAAACCCTAGTCATAGAAAATATATTGCTAAATAAAAGGTTGAATAAAAATAAATCTATGATCATGATAATCCCCCTATTTTTACAAGTAATAATAATGACACACATATAGATTACATGGCTACATATAGACAGATTGAATGTCTTGAATCAATAATCTAGTAATAAGATGCAAGGGAGACTGGTTTACATACTCTGTAAGGAATTATAGAAGAGGAAAGAAGAAATTGCATTGATAAAGGTGTTGGATATGGGTCTATAGCCACAATAAAACCTAAAAATTTGAATTCACCATCACCACATAGGATGTTTCACCTAGTGTGGCTAGTGAGGATGAAACTTATATAGTTATAGTTAAGTCATAATCCCCTACTCCATGTATTCCCAATTTTTGTATTTCTTTTTCATTACATCTCATGGATTATATGGATGAACATCACAAAATTTTATAAAATATGAGTGAAAAATGACATATTATATGACAAAAATCATAAAATATCTTATCATTTATTTGAGTAAGAAGGGTTCAAATAAATTAGTTGATCTAAAAGGATAAGGATATCTTACAAAATATGGAGAGATTTACACAATGAAATTATTTTCTTGAAAATTATTTAATTTAGCCTTGGACATGTTAAAACATAGACCACATGCCACATATTATGTCTTATACTTTAAGGATCACTTCCTACATTTCCATCTTGCAAAGCTGGCTTTAGGACAACCTTAAATCATAGGCACCCCTATATAATTCTATGATGTATATGTGTATAGTCCAATATAGATAATAAATTTACTTTGTGAATTTTTTTAGTATGAATAAGTGGAAACTTAATAAAACATTTGGAATCTAAACACTATGGTAGGTGATGTTATGATAAAATAATTTGCATCGTCCTTTACATATTATATAAGAATATATGAAAAAATGGTTGCCTACTAGGAGAAATAAAATACTATTTCACTTATGATTAGGGAATAATCTAAAATATTTGGTGAGGTTATTGATGAAATGGAAAATATTATTAGATATGACTTAATATCTCCAAACATAAATAAGCACAATCATGATGTTTTTCCCTAGTACGTCACACTATAGAATTAAATCTACATGTATACCTTCAATGGTTACAAGGTAAGATAGGTAGAGCTTCCTCCTCATCTAAAGAAAAATGAATAATATTATATGAATTTATTTATGATAACATTTAGGAGATTTATCCAATATGAAAATGGTATAAAAATATATCATCTCAATTGGATTACATTGACATTTAGTATTTCCTTGTTTTATTTTCATATCACTAATTAAGTACTGATAATTTAAAGAAAAAATGCAGATGAACCATACTCTATGGAAAATTATTACCATCTATATGGGTGTAGATGATATTTATGAATTATATATCACCCCATTCTTATAAAATAGGTAAAATTAGACCTTGGTCATTCCTCTTAGTTTTAGACCTTTGCTGATTTTGGAAGTCTCGCATTTGCTCTAGCTTGTGCCCCTTGTCCTATCACTTTATGTAACAAGTATTATATTGATGACATAGACCTTATATATTACCAATAATTATTAAAACATGATTATATTATGTCCCTAAAATTAATTTTCTTGTACCTATTTTTATCTACCAAGACAATCTTCAACCCTATCCCCATGCATCAAAGCTAGTGTAATATTCTGATGTAAGTGTCTAGTGCCCTAAAGTTATGCAATATGAAAATCAAAAATATCCTAGTGGTCAGTATAAGTTATTTAATGTAAATTATATCTAAAAATATATTTATATAAATAAGTAATTAACCCTTAATCATTCCTCACCTAGAAAAGAACTAAGGTAGCTTATAAAAGCATTGAATCTAGAAATCAATAAAGCAAAGATTCCCTATTTTCTTCATATCAGTCAAAGGGATAAAAGAATACAAAGTTATAAATTAATAAATGTACAATTTGAGAGCTCAATTTTACAAGTTATAATCTAGGTCATTTTTGTAATTATTTTCCACATATTGCATGATTCACACATAAGCCAACACCTAGGGGAGAACTACATCAGTCTAAGGATATATTCAAAGTATTAGATATTTAAGAATCACTCATTCATATAGGTATATTGGGGGTTATCTCAACACCATTTTACCATAAATGAATTTTTACCGAGGTCATTATGAATATGAATAACTAGGGTTTTGAAATTTCATGAGGGGTGACATTCCATGACGTAGATCTGAATACACCAGAGTCAAGGTGAAGAAAAACCTAGAAGCATTTAGGTGGTCACATACTTTTTAAATAGGTATTATTTATATAAAAACCATGTCTAGTTCATATAGTAGTGTTAAAACAACCATCCAAGTTAGATGTTATTGTTTGTGGCCCAAAGGCACCCAATACATAATTTGGTGATTATTTAATTTTTCTAGTCTACTTCTTGCCTACATTTTTTATTTGTCATTTTCATATCTCGCATACTTGTACTTACTATTTTTAGTTTATCTTAGTTTGAATAATTCATTATATGTTGTATCTAAGTTTAGTATTTCATTAGCGTGATGTAGATCTAGTTATCATGATTGTGCATTTTCATTTCTATAATCTTAAATATATCAACCCAAGTAGGATTGTTATAAAAAAAATATTTAAGTATTTGGTGATCCAGACATTTGACTTCCAAACCCTAGGTTGAATAGAGTTTTTTTAATCTTTTCTAATCCCTACTTACTATAAAATATGTGAAACATGGATTCATCTATCACGCACTTTGGGTTCCAATTTATAATAATTATTACGATTTGCTATATCACCTCCTTTATCAAATATTCTAAGGAAATTTATGAAAATAATGAGAGGAGTTTAAATTGGAAACAACACTTTATCTCTTTCAAAATTCATTTTGAAACATGATAGAGATGCTATCTAGATGCCAACATGAATGGTGTCAAACATCTGTTATACCTAAATCATATTTAAATGACATTTACCATCCCACACCCATTATTCATCCATAGGTTATATTGGATTCTATGGACCTTATCATTAATTATTTAAGAGGTAAGGTTTCTCAACCCATTCCAACCCATATTAATATACTATAGGTACCTTATTAACCTAATATTGTAATAAAATCTAATGGATATGACATTATTGACCAATTGAGAAATACACATGCTAAATTATCAATCCTAGATCTCCTAATGCAATAAAATGATTATAAGTATATCATATGTGGGCCATTGAGACACAAGATCAAAGTAATATTGACCCTACTTATTTATGGCATTTGAGCTTCCTTTATTAGTCAATACTGAGTATAGATATGGTCATGTTTTAGATTACTATTAGAATTATGATGATACCATTTATGATATGATAGATGAGGAAATATGAAAACTAAAATTTGACCCACTTGATCACTTTTTTCATAACCTATTTGAACCTGTAGGTGCTAGTAAATATAAGCTAAATGCACTTTTAGAAGATACAAAATTTATTCTATAGAAGGGAAAAACTAAAGTAGTAGGAAAACATGTAAATACTTATTATTCAATACATCCCTCTTGGATGAAAACATTGAGTCAACCTTACTATGGTCAAATACAAATTCATAATGTGAATAATTGGAGTCCTCTGAAGAGGATTCATGACCTATTTTACAAATCATGACATAAAAATATATTCTAAATACCATTCTACCTATATTACTTGAACATAAAATTATTTGTTTACCTTCTACTAGGCATAGATCATGAGGTAGACTTATACCTATGTAAGATAAGGTACCATATTGTAAATATAATTGGATAATTGGACATAATACCAATCAATGTGAGGCATTGAATAAACTAATTCAAAAATATAAGAATTAAGGACATATCCACATTCTGTCTGACAAGAGAAAAAGGAAAAAACTTCATATCTTTTAGAAGAGAATTATCTCTCAAAATGCCCAAAGCATGAAGATTAAACTAGTATTGCTAATATGCATGGGGTGTATTTCCACCATTTATAGTTTGATAATAACAAGAGGGATAGAAATGATGGCACAAAATTTATCACACAATTGGTACATACTAAAAATAAACTAATATAATCTCCATTAATGAAAAAATATAGAGGACATATTTGATTACATATATCCTATATCCCATGTGTGGAAACTTCCACCATATGGATGTTATACCACGAACCACATTTGAAACTAAAATTTTGATAAAATTGGCTAGTCAAGTGGAATACTAAGCTATATAATACACACATGTGTGTTACTCTTCTTGATATGGGTATAAAATTTCCATACATCATGTTGGCTATGATAATTTTCCATTACCATTGGTTTAATATAAACCATTAGACAAAATATTGAATAGGTTGCATTACATCAATATAAACAAATATTGAGAAATTTTATAGGTGGTCCTACGCCTTTTGATGATGAGAACTTCCTTGATTAGAAATATCTAAAATACCAAAAAAATAAAAATAAAAAAACATTCAAAAATCCAAAAGTATTTTTAGAATAAAACATGCCATATTGGCTCCTTGGCATATGTGTGTTGGTTCTATGTCAATGAAAGGCATATTAGTTACTTTGTATATTTTGTGTATCACACTTCTATTTGAGTGTGACATAGGGATACATAGATACATGATCTATTTATATTTTTTATGTTTGACCTTCCATCTTTTCATGTCATGTGGACATTGGGGGCATGTTATTTCATTGATATAAAAAACATAGGTTATATCATTCTATCATTTCTTTATTAACATTTTTGAGATCTTATGTACTTACACATGCCTCTATACATGATTATATATTTCAAAGGGTAATCGATGATCTATACACTTGATATTTTATGCTAACACATTTTATCCAAACGCTATTATGATATATTTATGTTGGTTGATTATGCTTTCATTTATGCACTTCCTTGAGTGCTTTGCCTTGTTATTGTCTTGCTTGTTTGAGAAATTGAATATGCTCCTTTGTTTGGGGCCCATGTGCCTTTGCTTACTTTATTTGACATTGGAATATATCATTTTTTTTTTGTATGGACATTTGAATATGTATTTTTTTATTTTGTGGACATTTGACTAAGACATGTCTCTTTGATTGTGCAATATTTGAATATGCCCCTTGTTTATGGTCTCTTAGGATCATTATAAGTTGGCTTGATTTTGAGAAATTTTGTGTATGTGCTTATTATATTGTTTAGGTTTTCATATTGATATATATACATTTACATCATATATATCATGAATATTATTACTTCATGTGATCAAATTGTTCAATGCACTTTAATGTTACATTTACCTAGACATGTTCTATATGGTTCCATTCACAAATTATATAGTTGTCTTATTTTTTTTAGGTGAGATAACTATTGGTATATATTATTCCCTAACATCAAAGGGAGGATGACATCAGTGGAGTCATTTCATAGCAGAAAGTTATTCACATTGGGCACAATTATCAGATTCATTGGGGGCATACTTTGGAAGCATGTTCTGCACACTTATTTATATTTGGCACAATTCTCAAATTTAATGGGGTATGAATGGGAAGCATGTTATCAAAAATTATTCACATTTGGAATATTTTTTAGATTCAGTGGTGGCATTATTTTGAATCATGTTCTCCATATTTATTTAGTATTTGGTAGAATTTTATTTTCAATGGGGATAGGCTTTAGAAGCATGTTCTCCACACATATTCAGTATTAGAGACACCCAGATTCAGTGAGGGAAGGTTTTAGAGACATGTCCTCCATATTGGCACTTATTTTAATTTTAAAATTTATCCATATATATTAGGGACATGATTTAGAAGAATGTTATCCAAACTTAAATAGTTTCTAAATTGGCTAAAGCACACAGTTACATGATTCAGATTCATATTTCTGGCAGAATGCTATACATTGGTAAAATTGTTATACATAGTTTTAAAATGAGACATATATAAGGTTAATATGATATGAAAATTTTCCCTTATATTTCTTAATCCAAATCAGTTCCATATTTAAAAATACTCTACTATGGTCTTTCATCATGCATCATGATGGACTTTTATGAACTATATTGAGTCAATCTACCATAGTAGTTGGTTTGATTTTGGTATGGTTGAGGTGATTAAATCACTCAATCTTAAAAAAAATTAGGTTGGACTTGATTATATCATCCAAACTTTCTATTTTGATACTTTGAGTTGACTTTGTTCACACATGCTCACTAGGTTATAAGCAATATTTGGTTGCACAGTTGAGCTAATCTCAACTGTTGGGTGGTAACTCGAATTTTTTCCAAGGTTGGGGGCATGTTACTTAAAATATATTTCTCTCTTCTTAGATATATTGAATTTACATATTTTTATATTTTTCCTAATCTCAGTTTTAGTTATTCATAATGATACATCTTTCAAATCATGTTGTCACTAAGAAAGGTAGTTACATCAATACATATGTGCACTCTTTAACCCTATTATTTCAATTTTAATCACTTCAAATATTTTAAATTTAATATTATATGCCTTTATTATATATTTTAACATTTTATTTATTGCAATTATATCACCAGTAAAGAACTCACGTAGGACTCATGAAAAGGCAAGGTGTGTTATACACACCCAAGTATGCAGTTCTTCTCCTTCAAACCAATAATTTGATTACTATATTGGGGGGGGGGGGGGGGGGGGCAGGGGGTGAGTATGTATATGATATTTATGGATTATATATCACCTCAATATTATACACTCAAAAAACTCAGACCTTAGTTTTTACTCTCAATTATGGACCTTTCCTACTTTTATAAGGCTCACATATACTCTATCTTGTGTCCCTTGGCCTATTTATTGGTTTGATTAGTATTTTGTGGATGACCAAGACATTATATATTCCCAAAAATTCTTAAAATATTCTTATATTATGCCCCTACAAGTTCTAAGTCTACACCTATTTTCTCACTACCAAAATGCAAGAATCAACCCCATACCCTTGCATCGATGCTAGTATCTTACCCTAATGTAGAATTCAAATGCCCTAAAGTCACCTAATTTTCATATTAAATGTATCCTAATGTTTTTAATAAGCTATTATGTGAGTTATTTTTGGAAAAGGATTGATATAAATAAAATATCAGCCATGATTCACTCCTCACCTAATAAAGACTTAAGGTAAATTATCAAAGCATTCAATCAAGAAATCAATAAAGTAAAGCTTTCCATTTTTATCCTATTTTCATATTAGTCATAGGGATAACACATACATGGGTATGAATTACTAAAGGAGCATGCTGATAGAGATATCTTCTAAGTTACAAGCTAGGCCATTATTGTACTTGCTTTCAACATATTACATGATTTACACACAAGCTAACATGTAGGTGACAACTACATTAGTTTAAGATGATCTTGAAAATATTTTATATTTAGGTTGTGATCATTAAAATAGGTGTCTTTCGGGTCATTTCAAAACTATGTTCGTACTAACCCATTTTTATCAAGGTCGCTATGAAGATGAAGAACTAGGGTTTTATAATTTTATGAAGAATGATAGTCCATTAGCCAAATCTAAATGCACAAGAGTGAAGGTGAATACAAACCTAGAAGCATCTAGGTGGTTGCATCCTTTTATAATAAGTATTCCATATAGGACACATGTATCTAGTTCAGATAGTAGCATCGATGTAACCATCCAATGCTAACGCTAGTGTTCATAGCTATAAAGGCACCCAATCTAGAATTTGGCAAATTCTCTAGAATATTCTACCAATCTACTTCTTGATTTTTATATATTCATAACTATGTCAGCATCATAACTACTTTAATTACATTATTTCTTTGTCATTTCCATATATTGCATAGTTTTACTTACTATTTTTAGCCTATATTAGTTTAATGAATTTAATATATGTTATATATGATTTTTACATTTAATTGGCCTCTTGTATATCTAATAATCACCCTTTTGCATTGTCATTTCTATAGTATTAATCCCATCTACCCAAGTAAGATCATTATCCAAAAAAAAGGTTAAATAATGTTATATATTGATAAGCTAAAAGTTGGATAGAATGAGATATTTCACTTTAGGAAGAATTGTGATGTTTTATTGTATCTCTATGCTAATTCTCACTAGCTTTAATTGCATAGAGATGTGTAAATATTTATTTTTTTGGCTATGAGTCCTAGAATAAGACATCATATCATCTATTAGTATTTCATAAACACTCCATTTATCATGTTATTATCACTTATTGAACTCATAATATGTTGATGTATGTAAATATAACGTGGATAATATTTTTACATTTCTAATGATAAATATAATGGATAGGTATATTTTTAATATTTATTTAACCTATGTTAACCACATAAGGATCACCCATATCCACTTGTTGGCTAGGAATGTTTTCACAATGAGAACATTGACCACCTAAAGAAACCCAAACTATCACTTCCCAAGGCTGACACTAGTGTTCATAACTATAGAGGCACCCAATCTAGAATTTGGCAACTTCTCTAGAATATTCTACCAATATGCTTCATGATTTGTATAGATTCATAACTATGTCAGCATCAAAACTACTTTAATTACATTATTTGTTTGTCATTGTCATAGCTTGCATAGTTGTACTTACTATTTTTAGCCTGTATTAGTTTAATGAATTTAATATATGTTATATTTGATTTTAAAATTTAATTGGCCTATTGTATATCTAATAATCACCCTTGTGCATTGCCATTTCTATATTATTAAGCCTATCTACCCAAGTAAGATCATTATCAAAAAAAAATGTTAAATAAAGTTATATATTGATAAGCTAAAAGTTGGATAGAATGAGATATTTCACTTTAGGAAGAATTGTGATGTTTTACTATATCTCTATGCTAATTCGCACTAGCTTTAATTGCATAGAGATGTGTAAATCTTTATTTTTTGGGGTGTGACGAGTACTAGAATAGGACTTCATATCATCTATTAGTATTTCATAAACACGCCATTTATCATGTTATTATCACTTCTTGAACTCATAATATGCTGATGTATGTAAATATAATGTGTATAATATTTTTATGTTTCCAATGATAAATATAATGGATAGGGATTTTTTTAATATTCATTTAACCCATGTTAACCACATAAGGATCACCCATATCCACTTGTTGGCTAGGAATATTTTCACAATGAGAACATTGACCACCCATAGAAATTCAAACTATCACTTCCCAATGCTGATGCTATTGTTCATAGCTATAGAGGCACCCAATCTAGAATTCGGCAACTTCTTTAGAATATTATACCAACCTAATTCTTGATTTTAATAGATTCATAACTATGTCAACATCAGAAATACTTCAATTACATTATTTCTTTGTCATTTCCATATCTTGCATAGTTATACTTACTATTTTTATCCTATCTTAGTTTAATGAATTTAGTATAAGTTATATCTGATTTTAACATTTAATTGGCCTATTGTATATCTAATAATCACCCTTGTGCATTGCCATTTCTCTGTTATTAAGCCTATCTACCCAAGTAAGATCATTATCCAAAAAAAAGGTTAGACAATGTTATATATTGATAAGCTAAAAGTTGGATAGAATGACATATTTCACGTTAGGAAGAATTGTGATGTTTTATTGTATCTCTACGTTAATTCGCACTAGCTTTAATTGCATAGAGATATGTAAAGATTTATGTTTTGGGGTATGATGAGTCCTAGAAGAGGACTTCATATCATCTATTACTATTTCATAAACACTCCATTTATCATATTATTATCACTTATTGAACTCATAATATGTTAATGTATGTAAATATAATGTGGATAATATTTTCATGTTTCTAATGATAAATATAATGGATAGGTATATTTTTAATATTCATTTAACCTATGTTAACCACATAAGGATCACCCATATCAACTTTTTTGCTAGGAATGTTTTCACAATGAGAACATTGACCACCCATAGAAACTCAAGCTATCACTCCCCAAGGCTGACGCTAGTGTTCATAGCTATAGAGGCACCCAATATAGAATTTGGCAACTTCTATAGAATATTCTAACAATCTACTTCTTGGTTTTTACAGATCCATAACTATGTCAGCATCAGAACTACTTTAATTACATTATTTCTTTGTCATTTCCATATCTTCCATAGTTGTAGTTAATATTTTTAGGCTATATTAGTTTAATGAATTTAATATATGTTATATCTGATTTTAGCATTTAATTGGCCTATTGTAGATATAATAATCACCCTTGTGCATTATCATTTCTATATTATTAAGCCTATCTAACCAAGCAAGATCATTATCCAAAAAAAGGGTTAAACAATGTGATATATTAATAAGCTAAAAGTTGGACAGAATGAGATATTTCACTTTAGGAAGAATTGTGATGTTTTATTCTATCTCTATGCTAATTCACACTAGCTTTAATTTCATAGAGATGTGTAAAGATTTATGTTTTGTGGTATGATGAGTCCTAGAAGAGGACTTCAAATCATCTATTAGTATTTAATAAACACTCCATTTATCATGTTATTATCACTTATTGAACTCATAATATGTTGATGTATGTAAATATAATATGGATAATATTTTTATGTTTATAATGATAAATGTAATGGATATGTATATTTTAAATATTAATTTCACCTATGTTGACCACATAAGGATCACCCATATCTACTTGTTGGCTAGAAATGTTTTCACAATGAGAACATTGACCACCCATAGAAATTCAAACTATCACATCATTAAAAAAAAATTTAGTGACTATCCCCTCACCTGTAAATGGATAATCCTAAAATACCACTTCTAACATCCTTAAATGGATTAAAAAATATTTAAGAATATTTTTAAATGCTGGAGGCCATTACAGATTCACTTATGACACACTCATGTTAGTTTCAAACTTTTAATTGTGTTCATTCTATAATTGATATTTATATTATTTCCACCCTCATACTTATTTTTATTTTCTAGTATTTTATCTTAATATGAAATTAATATTATAATTAATTATATTTTTACCATTTAACAATAAAAAAATTCCTCCTTACCATACAAAGAGTGTTTTAGGCTATAGAGAAGACAAGAAATATAGAGGAAAAAATATAATCTTTTGTATCAAGAGGAATTTGGTAATCATACTATTTTGAATGATATAATAACACTTCCTTTATTGATAAAGATTTAATATAAATAAATATAATATGGATTAAATTTATCTTTTGTTTAGATTAAATTTATCCAAGATCCATTGCCACCAAGTCATGGCACACTCATTAATATATGGTGATCAGGACTCCAATATTTTTTTAGAGTTTTATGTTGTGTTAGTATTTTAATTACATTTCATTACCACATTATTCATGTTTTTTTTAATGCTTCCCCTAGGAGGTGAGAGATATATCCATTTCATTTTAGGTTTATAGATATAGACCATGGCTCAATTTATAGTTTAAGCCTCACCTATGTAGGATGTTGGGAAAAAATATTAGTGTATATAGATTCAACCATGCATAGATGCCAATTCTGGATCCCTGACTTTATTCTATTTCAAGACATTGTCAATCTTCCCATGATCAATATTAAAAATGACTTGTAATTTTAAGCATAAGTAAAATAAAAGAAACACAAAAAGGAGAGTAAGGCGAGAAAGTGGGTTCTTATAATTTGTAAGGATTTGTTATTTACATGGGATATTTATGAATATAATTAAAACTTATGTCTATTTATATAATTATGTTAAGAATCAAACCAAGGTAGACATGGTAAGGAGTTTGAGGAATTTTTGGTGAACATGATCCATAAAATATTACTTCATGGGATGAATAGCCAAAGAAATTTTTTAGTAAAACTCATTCACATGTGACCATTTATATGGAAGTAATAAATTGAATATAATGATTAGGTTAAGGATTTACTCAGCCTAACTAATTACACATAAAAAATCAAAATAAATGTCATAGTCTAATAAAACATCTAACATCCACCACATTAGTGCTAAGAATAGAGGAAGGTTTTCATAGAAAACAAAGCATAGCCCATGAAAATTCCTAAATATTATTAAAGTTATCTTTAATTTTTTTTACTAAAGTACAATCCCTTTTTATAATATTGTAAAGATACTCTTATAGACAATGAGGTGAGATTCACCATTCAAGCTGAAAATATCCCACTCATAATGTAATGTAAAAGTATTTTATAATGTAAAACATGCAAAGAAATAGATAAAAGATATAATATAGTAACCACATACAATAAACAACTCCATTAGGGCTACCTCAATACAAGATGATTCTTCATTCAATTATAATACTTGTTGTGGCACTGCCACCCAATTATTTTTGGCTTTTTTGTTTTACCAAGGCCTAGAAAATTAATTTGGATTCACCATCCAACATAAAGAGGTTAATAAGGGGGTCATTAAACAAAACCTACCAATATGTTAATATTTTTGTTTGGTTCTTCTATGGGGTCCTGAGGTTACCTTTAACCGCACATACTTTCTTAACTTTCTTAGTGGCTTGGTCGCTAAGCTTAAAATTATGTATGCTCCTTATTTATTGGCCTTCGTGAATTTTATCTTGAATGTCATCATGAATATTTTGATGTTCATACCAAAATCATCCTTAATGATGACTATGCCATCTTGATTGAACAATATTTTTATGTTAATCTATTTAAAATATGTTAGTAATTCTTCATTGTTATCTTCTAAGAAAGTCATGGTGGCCTTCATGTCACTAAGCCATTCCTCTAATAGGTCCTAATGTGTACTAAAAAAGTGTGATAGAAGATAAGATTAGTCAAAGGAATGATCTTCAACTAAAAGAACATTCACTTCTTGATAAAAACTAACATATTCTTCAACATGTTATCCACTTTTATTATTTTATAAAAATATAAATGTACCTACTGATAGATCACCTTCCTTTTGTTCAAATAGTCAACGACATTTATTAAATCATGAAACAAATTTGATAATGCCGATTATACTTTTTCATTTACATGTGTATGGAAAGTGGTCAACACTTGGGAGCTTGAGAGTACTACCTTATCTCTTTAAGTCCTCCATCAAATTCTCTATCATATCATGGGAAAGTCTCATTTCCAAGATGAAGTCCTTAGAAAATATTTCTTAAGTTGTTATTATCTTCCTATTCAAGGAGAAAAACTCCTCATAAGTTTTCCATACCACAAGGGTTTCTTCCTTCATGAAATTTGAGGCCATGACCCTCCTCAATTTATTAGTCCCTTTTTCAAACTTGATTTGAATGTTTGGATCACCCTTATAAACCATATTTTTTCTCTACATTTTCTTAGCCTAGAGATAATATATCCAGTCTACTCCACATAATAGCCCTAGGGTGTCTTATGTAGTGAAAAAGGAGTTCATATAATTTTAGGTGAAAGAGAAGGAAACCAATGTGGGAGGAATTTAAATAGAAGTGGAAGATGAATCTAGATAAGTGGGAGTGGATGTAGTGTTGTGGTTAGTAAGAGGACCTATAAATTGTGTGATATAGGCCCTAATATAATCACGTGTCTGCTACGCCCCTAACCTATCACATGTATGAGGATAGTATTAGCCGAATTGTGGCTTACTTATCCCTCTTTGACATTATATTACATTTATCTATGCTTTATTTAGATTAGTAGGTCGGACTATGGAGTAACCATGGCCTAGTTAGACTATATATAGGAGGTAGTGGGTAATCATTTATCATCATATTGTGAATTCTGCTCTTATTAAAGCTTGTGGAGGTTTCCCCCTTGAAGTGGCTTATATATTATCATATATTTGGATATATTTCAGTCATATTTAGATATAATTCTGCTGTTATACTTAATTCTTGAATTAATTTCATTACAAGTGGTATCAGAGCTGCGATTTGGGCAATTTTGTGGGCGAAACACTAAATGTTTAAATTTTATGATATATAAAAAATGGTTGTGAATTTATCTGAAAAGTTTTTATTGGAGGTGTTAAATTATCACATTAAGCTTCCATTAAAATTTAGGCTCATTTGGATCTGTTTTTCAAAAGTTACCGCTATTTTATGGTTTTTCGTAAAATTGCTCTACCGTGTGCAATTCAAAGAATTTTTTTGAGTTGTTTACATTTTTAAAAAGCTTAGAAAAATTTGGCTATGGTTTGTTCTTTGTATATTTTGAATTGAGGCTGAAATAATTTCAAAATCGCTTCGTCAAAAGTGTCAATAAGGGTCGACATCGTAAAACCCTTTTATGGCAGGTCCACAAAATCGGGGCCGTGGAAAGGGTGTTGAAACTCCAGGAAAAAATCCTAACAAGGATGAGATGGAGTTAGAAGGGGGGTGTAATAGACCCTTTATACCAATGTTTTCTGACATAGATCACAAAGTAAGCCAACTTGACTATAGTGTGCAAGGCATTCAGAGTGAGGTGCAAGACATACAATCTAATATGCAATACATACAAGATAGTTTTGGATATATCATGATAGCTTTGAACATTAATCAATCAAATCATAAAGCTAACTCTATTTCACAAACCCACCAGGGTGGTTCTCCTAAGCAGTCTACTTCAAATCCAACTCCATGGCCACAGAAGAACCTATTAACAAAATTGGATATCCACAAATTCGATGGAAAAGATCCACTCAATTAGCTCAACCAAATGGAGAGTTTTTTTTACCTACATCAGATTCCAAGTGGACAGAAGGTTACCATGGCATCCTTGTATCTTGAACCTGATCAATTCATTTGGTATCAATGGTTGTGTGCTCAAAAGCAAAAGATGGGTCTCAATGTCACTTGGTCAATTTTTCAAGAGCAGCTACAATTACACTATGGCAATAGTGTGACAGATAATTACTTCAGCCAACTGGCAAAATTGTGACAAACTAGCTCTGTCAAGGATTATATTCATCATTTTCAGAACCTATCCTTACGTGTGGAGACAATTTTTGATGCAAAATTGAATGACCTATTTCTAGGTGGACTCAAGGACCACATTAAACATGAGGTACACATGTTTAATCCACTTAATATTTCCAAATCTATTATCCCAGCACGTAGAGCTGAGGAAAAATTCCTAGCTAACAAGAAGCAGCCATTCACTCACTTCAAAGATCATGGCATTTCATCATCAACATTTCCTCCACCTACTAGATTGACCCCTCAACAAATTGAAGAAAAGCGTGCAAAAGGATTATGTTTTGGTTGTGATAGCAAGTGGAGTAAAGGCCATAGATGTGCTGAGAAGAAGTTATTCTACATTGAGGGACCAAATAAAGATGAAGAAGTTGATGATGCCTCCAATGATGATGAGGAAGATATAGAGAAGGTACCTGAGGATTCCCAACCTACAATCTCTTGTCATGCACTTGCAGGTATTAGCACTCCATAAACTCTTAAGGTGGTGGGTTTCCTTAAGAAATAGAAGGTGACAGTTTTGATTGATTTAGGGAGCACACATAACTTTATAAACCATAAGTTGGCCACTCGATTGAACTGTTTCATCTACCCAGCACCAAAATTTCAGGTTATGATTGTAGATAGTGGCACAATTAATTGTTCTGGAAAATGCCATAGTATTAAGCTTACTATGGGTGGGTACAATCTTGACTCTCCTATGTTTGCTATTCTCATGGGTAACACATAAATTATTTTGGGAGTCCAATGGCTCACAACCTTAGGTACCATTGAGATGAACTTCCAAGAACTTTTCATGCGCTTTCATTCTGCAGGTAAGAAAATTGAACTACATGGATTACATGCAAAATCTCCACAATTGGTTAGTTCACATTAGATAACCAAGATGCTAAAAAAGGGGGCAGAGGGAATTATTGCACAATTATGCTCCATAGAAGTTCAACCCCCAAAGGTATCTACACATCCTGATCTACAAATAATTCTTGAAGACCACTCATCTATTTTTGGGGCCATGCCAAAAGGACTACCACCAAAAAGAGAACATGATCATGCCATTCAACTAATTCTAGGTAGTCAACCACCAAATATCAGACCATATAGACATCCATATGCATAAAAGAGTGAAATTGAAAAGATGGTCCATGAGATGCTGGAGGCAGAGATCATCAAGCATAGCCAAAGTGCATATCCATCACCAGTGGTCATGGTGCAGAAGAAGGATGACACATGGAGGATATGCCCAAATTATAGGGAACTCAACAAGTACACCCTCAAAGATAAGTTTCTTATTCCAGTAATTGATGATTTACTTGATGAGTTGCATGGTGCTAATTATTTCACAAAATTGGATCTTTGCTCGGGGTACCATCAAATTAGAATCAAGGATGAAGATGTTCATAAAACTACTTTTAGAACACATAAGGGCCATTATGAGTTTTTTGTAATGCCCTTTGGTCTTACAAATGCACCATCTACTTTTTAGAGCTTGATGAACACTGTTTTTAGGCCTTTTTTAAGGAAGTTTGTGTTAGTTTTCTTTGATGACATATTGATTTATTGTCAGACATGAGAAGCACATCTACAACATGTGAAACAGGTGTTGATAGTTTTGGAGAAGCACCAACTTTATGCGAAGCCATCTAAATGTACTTTTGGAGTACAGGAGGTAGAGTACCTTGGTCACATTGTTTCCCATGAAGGGGTCAAAGTTGATCCTCAAAATATCAAAGCGATAATGGAATGGCCCATGCCAAAAACTCTCAAAAACCTTCGTGGTTTTCTTGAACTAACAGGTTACTATAGAAGATTTGTGAAAGGTTATGGTAGCATAGCAGCTCCACTCACTGCATTGTTAAAGAAGGATGCTTTCCATTGGAATGATGATGCCACCAAAGCATTTGATAAACTAAAAGTAGCTATGTGCACCACTCCAGCTTTGGCTACTCCAGACTTCTCACAAACATTCACTGTGGAATGTGATGCTTCTAGGTCTGGATTGGGGGCAGTACTTATGCAAGAAGGAAGACCCATTGCATTTGAAAGTCATCAATTCAAAGGTAAGAATCTACAAAAACCTATCTATGAGAAAGAAATGATGGCTATTCTTCATGCAGTTAAACAATGGAGGCCTTATCTGATGGGTAGACACTTTAAGGTGAAAACGGATCATGATAGTCTCAAATACTTTTTGGAGCAAATATTATCATCTGAGGAACAAAAAAAATGTGTAACCAAAATGTTGGGTTATGATTTTGAAATCATCTACAAGAAGGGTAAAGATAATGTAGTAGCAGATGCACTATCTAAACGGGATGCATCCACAGAAGCATTACTTTGTGCAATGTCCATATTGCAAGCAGATTGGGTGGATGAAGCTACGTTAGAATGGGAGCAAGACAAGGATACACAGGTTCTGATTCAGAATCTCCAGCAAGGTAATCTATCCTCTAAAAAATTTGAATGGAAAGGTAATGTCCTATGGTATAAGGGTAGGTTATACTTATGCAAAACTTCAGAGCTTAAGCATAAGATTCTTACAGAGTTGCAAGCATCTCCACTTGGGGGACACTCAGGGTTCTTGAAAACTTATCATAGAATTAAGAAAGAATTATTTTGGGAAGGACTCAAGGGAGATGTACAAAAGTTTGAGGAAGAATGCATGATATGCCAATAGAATAAAGGTGAAACAGTTAAGACACCAGGTTTGTTACAACCATTAGCAATTCCTAGTCAAAGGTGGGAGGAGGTTTCCATGGATTTCATCACTGGGTTGCCTTGTTCTGAAGGTAATAATGTTATTTTGGTCATTGTGGATAGGCTTACAAAATATGCCCATTTTTGTGCTCTCTCACACCCATTTTCAGCAAGTACAGTTGCGGCTATTTTTATGGAACCAGTTCTCAAATTACATGGAACCCCAAAAATAATTCTAAGTGATCATGATCCTATTTTCACTAGTAATTTCTGGACTGAACTATTTTCTTGTTTGGGTACTCAGCTAGCTCATAGTTCATCTTACCACCCCCAATCTGATGGACAAATTGAAGTGGTTAATAAATGTTTAGAGGGGTATCTCCGTTGTTTTGTGTCAGATAAACAAGCACATTGGGTTAAATGGCTACCACTTGCAGAATGGTGGTATAACACATCTTTCCATACCTCTTCTAAAATGTCTCCATTTCTAGCACTATATGGTTACCATCCACCTTCCATCACTTCTTCATTAAAGGTGCACACTAAGGTTCGAGATGTGGAAGAGCACATTCAACATCAACAAGAGGTTTTGGCTAGTTTGAGAGAGAATTTGGCCTTGGCAAAAAATAGGATGAAGCAACAAGCAGAGAAACACAGGAGTGAGTGAAATTTTGAGGTGGGTGACTAGGTATTTGTTCGTTGTCAACCTTACAAGCAGATGTCTTTGAAGCAACAGAAAAAGGACAACAAACTTGCTCCAAAATATTATGGCCCTTATCAGGTTCTACAAAAAATTGGAAGTGTGGCTTACAAGCTCGAGTTACCTCATTCATCTCACATACACCCAATATTTCATGTTTCTTGTTTGAAGAAGGTCATTGGACAGAAAGTTTCTACCCAGACAGAGCTCCCAGAACTAGATGAAGAAGGACGAGTCATTTTGGAACCAGAGAAGATCCTCTAAACACGTACTAAGAGGTTGAGAACCAGAGAGTTTAAGGAATATTTGATCCAGTGGAAAAACCAAAGCAGTGAAGATGCAACTTGGGAAGGTGAAGAATTTTTGCAACAACATCCATAGTTGTTCAATGTTGAGGACAACATTGGTTTGAAGGGGAAGGGCATGCTACGCCCCTAACCTATCACATGTATGAGGATAGTATTAGCCGACTTGTGGCTTACTTATCCCTCTTTGACATTATATTACATTTATCTATGCTTTCTTTAGATTAGTAGGTCGGCCTATGGAGTAACCATGGCCTAGTTAGACTATATATAGGAGGTAGTGGGTAATCATTTGTCATCATATTGTGAATTCTGCTCTTATTGAAGCTTGTGGAGGTTGCCCCCTCGAAGTGGCTTATCTATTATCATATATTTGGATATATTTCAGTCATATTTGGATATAATTCTGTTGTTATACTTAATTCTTGAAGTAATTTCATTAAACACGTGTCATATTAAATGTGGGTCCAATAACACTTAAGAGACCATTTATCATCCTTATGGAAGAGATAGGTCATTATAATGTAAACTCAATGGGACTTGAAACATATGAAATTAGGGTCTAAGGGCTAGCCACTATTGGTTCTTGGTCAAGATGTCAAGAAGGGAGTCGATAAATTGAAACACTTTACATTTAATCGAAGGAAACAATGAGATGAAATGTATATTTTAACCATGAGACTATAGGTTGATTGTGCATGGTTAAAATTTGTCAACATTAGAAGTAGGTCCTAACACTAGGCTGACTACCTAGATGATGACACTTGTGGTCAAGGTAATCTATTTATTTGGTGCCATTATGACATGCTTGGTATAAAACCATGTAAACATATATGTCTTTTGTCCACTAGTTAAAGCAAAAATAAATTTGAAGGGGGAGTGGATACATGAAAGCTAGAAGATGTAGGGGAACTAGGAGATGTAGGGGTACCCAAAGTAGACAAACTAGGAATATCAATCATTTTGGTGGCTAATGAGTGTGAAATCGAGGTAATTAAAGTAGAGTTTTATATATTATGGAAAACGGATGGTTGAGTTGTAGGTGACTTGTGCTAAGACTCAGTTTCACTTTCAATATAAACAATGTGCACGGATTTTGGTGTCTTTACCTAAGAAATTTAAATCAAGCCAAGTCATAGTAGTTGACAAAGAAGAACGAGATTTCGAAGGGAGACCTTCAAATATGCCATCCTTCAATATTTAATTAGACTTAGGTGTGTCATCTATTGGAACAACATCAGTAGGCCTTTCTTCTAAAACTCGTCTTTTCTTCTCCTAGGTTCCAACTATCTCATAAAATTTAACTTCTCAATCACATCATTTTCATCTTTTCGATTCAAGTTAAATAAATCATTTAATGAGGATAAAGAGTGTAGATGAAGTTGAGTAGAGTCCTCAATGCTTGCACATGTGTTTTGACTCTTCTTTAAGGACCCCACTATCTGCCATCATGAAATTGCAACAAATTAAAGAAAAGATTATGAGTATGCAATGCAAATGATGCTGATAAATTCTTATTCGTTATGACCAATTCCAAGTGGCATGTGTGAGTAAGGCTCTTATGTCTTATCCTTAAAATGGCATGCCACAACGTCGACATATTGATAAAATATTTCATGTCCTGCCAGCTTATCTAGTGCATGGCAGGTAAAATTGAGAGTGGCTATTAATTATTGAAAGTGCAATTAGACTCCAATGACCATGATCAATGCCCTCATTTCATTTGACAACTTGTGCATCCTCTTCTCATTATTGAAAAAATACAAGGGTGGTAGAAGTAATTTTAAATTTCCTTAATGTTCATCCCGAAGTGCTGAAAATATAACTTGGAATAGACCACATGTACAAGAGGATCGTAGGGTGTCCATTATGGAATGTAAGGGTGCTTTAAGGGGATCGTGGCACAAAAGACATCCACAAAGTAAGGCATGTAGAAGCTCCCCCATTTTCTTATCCTCGGCACTTGTTCAGCCAGATTCAAAGTTACAATCCTACCTAGGGCAGGGGGTTGCATCTAATCTATGATTAATCTTAACAAAGCTACCTGGAAGGTATTGAAATGCACAATGTCATGGGCACAAAATAATATATTAATTAGTAACATCACCATTCAGACTCATTATCCGATTGTCTTGATGGTATATGTGCCAATGTCTTCATAGTTCACCTAGTAATCGCGGTATTCATCCAAGTCCTTCAGAATTTCCCTAACATTGTGTCTCCATCCATTACAAATCAATGTCTCTACTCTTGGGAATGTTGGGGTCTAAAAGTTGGTAATAGCTCTTATAAGCCACATGAGATTAGATTTATTCTATATCTTCCACTCTCAATTCCATGCAAATCATTTTTATTCTATAATTTGTATATATATATATATATATACAAATTATAGAATAAATCCCCGCTGGGGCATATCTTCGGCTTAGCAACCACCTGATTGTTGGATAAGCCGTAAATATATTGATAAATCAACTTCATCATGGGTGGCATCACTATCATTTGGGATCTCCTAAATCTCTTCTACGGCTTTCAACGCTTCATCATAATATTTGTAACACATTATCCCTAATATAATCTTTGGGTCTCTAAATTATTGACTGTGCCTAGATGTTGGAGACATTATCATGTTAGATATCAACACAGATAGCTTCACCAGAAGATTGATGAACCGCATGCTACTAATTGACCATTTTCAAACAATTTCGTCTCTGCTCATCGTGCTCTTCTTCTGCTCTTTACTAAACTTTGATTATTTGTCATTCTGTTATGAGATATGAAATGTTTTCATTTAAAATAAAATAATTATTTAATGAATAGATTTAATAAAATCCTTTTAAAGGGTATTCTCAATGCTAATTTCTGTGGTATAATTCCACCCAATTCCCATCTTTCATGTGTTTCATTTCAATGCAGCTCTTGTGCTTTACGCAAAAATGTGGATTTTATATAAAAAATATGGTTTTAATGAGCTTCATTTTCTCCCTTGTGCTATGCCGAAATCTGTAATTTTAGGACAACTTACATTTTAATATATGCGTGGCCCCCAAAAAATAAAGAATAAAAAGTACTGGTACCTTCGTGTTCGTAAACTAGTAAAACATTGGAGTGATTGACAATCCATGTAAAAAATGGCTTCTTTCTTCAAACAAACACTAACTTTTCCAATCCAATCTATGGATTTATAAATTGGTATGCGCGCAGACCGTTTAGAACGAATTCTATGATACATGCCCTTCAATCATTTCATACCAATTTGAAATCGAGTTTTTCCAGATCGAATCCTTGGACGGCACAGCACGCTATCATCATCAATTGAAAAATAACACTGCGGATTGTTGTTCAACCACAAATATAAAAATGCCCCCGCCAATGTTATAACTGAAATAACCCCATAAACAGCGGAAGCAGCAACAATAAATGAAGAATTGGGATTGGCAAGCAAAATTCTGCTTCTTAATGCACCCAAAGCATTCTCCTTTTCGAGAATGTCGGGGTGAGCTGTTGCCAAGTTAATTAGAAGAAGCACAACAAAAGTAATACTCCCAATTGTGATTGTCATTGCCATTGCTTTGATTAAAAGAGCACAACCTGGCCCGCACGATTTGGATTGGTGAGTGATGTGGTTAACCCTTCTTATAATGGATGAGTCAATCAAACGAGGCGGCTGAAAAAAAGTCTTCTGCACGTGGTTTCAACTACACGTGTTGCTGCCCCGTATTGACCGAGAGTGCACTTTCCTTTTCGTCAAAATAATCAGTTTATGCATACCAACTTGTAAACAAAGTCTTCTCTAAGGAGGGACCTTACTTATTCATATGGATGAGTCAATCAAACGAGGCGGCTGAAAAAAATAATTCTACTCTCAGTTTTTGATATTGTTTTTTCATCGATGCTTTAATAAATAGTTGTTATGATTGGCATTATTTTTATTTGACACTTCTATGATCTATTACATTTACTGATCTCTATTGAAGCATATATTGAAATATTATATTGCTAAAAATTTTAAGCATCTTATTAATATAGAGGTATCCCCAAAATTGGTCACGATCAATGCACTTGATGTATTCATCTACCATGAGTACCCTTGTTATAAACAACCCATTAACATTCATATTAATTCACATACCTCTAATAATATGCTTTTAGCCATGATGTGTACTAAGCAGTGTTTCTATTGCAAATGATATTTTATTTCTCTTTATACATGTTCAGATGTTGACAATAGGTGTACTACTAAAATGTCTAAGAGTAACTAAGGGTTTTGACACTTGTAGCTTATCTTAGGATTTAGAGGCAAGCGGATGGTAATGGGACCATTACTAACACTCCTCTCATATTCTTCAAAGAATAAAATGTAGATTATCTTTTAATGAGTTTTATTGTAAATTTTACTTTCTAATAGAAAATGTAGTCCTGACCGGATCACAAATTAGATAAGTAGACAAGTATCTTGCTATGAGTATTATTTACACTTTTAGTTGTTCATAGAGAGTGGAGTCCCAAGCATAAAAAACATTACCTTAGCATATGGGTATCTTGATATGAATTATATTTTATATTTTACTTGCTAGCAGTGAATTGAGTACTAAGTGAACTAATAGCAGTGTTATGTTTTTAGCAAAATGCTACAGATTTTCCTAGTTCACTTCTTGTGACTTATTAAGGAAGATTTATCTATATTTAAATAAGATTATTGGACATGATTGATATGGATTGGCTATGAAAATGCTTAGATAATTGGTATAACATGCTTAGTTATTTATAGTTTACACACCCACCCACACACACATGCACCTAGATATTAGTTTGCAGATCATTAATTAAGCCATGTGGTGATATTTTTATAGGATTATGGACATGATTCATGTTATTTGTTTTAGTTAAAACATATAAATTTAATATGGACATGTTCAAATAGTTGTTATAACATGCTTATTTTCTATAAAATGTTCATTTATTATTATTTTAACATTATCAATTTTGTGTGTGTGTGTGTGTGTGCGCGCGTGCATGCGCGCGTGTGTGTGCGTGTGTGCGTGCATACCTATATGTAGGCATGTGTGTAGATATTGTTTCTGTAATAACGAATGAAGCTAAGAGGTGGTATTTTTTGTGGACATAATATTTGTATCCCCTAATGAAAAATATAGCTTATGATGCACCAAAGGGTGGGGCAAACCATGTAACTTATCAAAACCTACAATAGAATAAAATCACAATCAAGGAAAGATATTGAGATATGTGCCATGACAAATTACACAGACTATTTTGATATATTTTGAGACGGGTAACACTACATTATTTTTATATTAATTTATCATAAATAAACATTTTGATAGGTACAATGAGTGTGTAGGTGACAAATGTGAATACAAAATGAGGGAAAAGAGGTGGACCAAGACCAATCAATAACTTCTTTAGAACCTAGATGTGAAATAAGGACATGGATCGGAACCATAGCATTTCACCCTAGTCCTTATGTACATATAGTTAATATAAAACTTTGAAAATGTTATACCTTGATAAATTAGTACCTAATACTATTTCACATTGAGGATAGGATTTTTTAAAGTGAATAACATATTTTATTTTATGTATTAGTTTAAACCAATTCACGAAAAAATGCAGAATTTTAAATTTCTTTTGAGTTTACAAACATTAAAAATAAAAAATAAAAAATTGATCTTTGTTTTTCAATTCACTAATTTATAAGTGTTTTGGGGATGTGTACATTTAGTGACATTCTAAGAAGCCCACAGACCAATTGTGTGTCCTTCTAGGCTATGTAGAGGAGTGAAGATGCATGGAAATGATTGAACACATGACCTTCAATGGTTGGCTATGAATAACAAAAACCTCCTTACCATTTTGTATAAATTATTTTTATTCCAACTCATAAACATCTATTTGCAGCATAGAAGAGGAGTTGTAGACAAACCAAGGATTTCAAAGGCAAAAATGCAAAAAGTGAATCCCTTTTAATAGTAATTCCTCGAAGTGATGTATAGAGAATGTTTTCCCTTTGCTTAGCCTCTTACATAGCTTTCATATTGTTTGTGTTGGATATTATTGGAGATTTAATCTTCCATAATTTGCGTGTCCTGCCTTATGTGTGCAACCATACTTTGGTTTTGAGTCTTTTGAAAACCTTTTGGCCTTGTGAGTACACAAGGGCCTTAGAAACCAGATGGTGTCATATATCTGGGAGGAGAGTTTTACCCAATGGATATTTATTGTGTTATTGCATGCTATGGAGAGGATGGTTTTTTAGAAGTCATATTATTAGTAGTTGTTGCCGAAACAAAGAAAATATTGTATTCATGAGTGGTTGCTGGACAAAAGAAATAATTTGTTATGTAATATAAAGGAATTTATTAGTGAGCTCATGTTGGATAAAAGAAAAACTTGTGGTATGTAGTTTCTCAGATTTCATTTTTTCTATGGTAGGAAGAAAACTTATGTATTGCATTTGAAAGAAGAATTTATTGCTTAAACCATGTGTATAAATATTAGTCTATTTAATTTTTATAAGTTTATACTTTCTTAAATATACTAGGATATACATGTATTTTTATTCATTACTAAGAGAAATATATATGCACTAAATATGTATTTTCATGTTATTAATATTAAAATGACATGTGAAAACGTAAAGCTATGATTTATTAAACTTGTAAATACATAAATATTCATGCAATATTTTTACCATTGGTATTTGAGGTGGTTTTCTTAGTTGTATTTTAGAAATTGTGACATAGAAAAGTGTATTATATTCCCCTTTGTAATTTGTGCTAGTTTATTGAATTGAAATAAATACATCTAGGATTACTACCAAATTTTCAGTAAATTTTTTTCTTACAAATGTTTTCGATTAAATAATTACTTATGTATTTGTTTTAACATTTTTTTAAAATAAAACATTAGCTTTTGGGGTAGTGTGTTAATGAATGTTACATAACTATTCTATTTAAAATCCAAGTTTAAGTGTTTAATCTCTTTCTCTATATGCTCAAGATTTCATATATAATTGTAGAGACTATTTCTAAATTATAGAGCATTTCAGCCTTCTACACTTGGCAAATACATATAATGGATGTATCTTAAACTTCTAGATCTTTTCCACTACCAAAAGTCTTGCATACACTATCTATTATATGTCTCATTGCTTATCTCTTAGTCCAAAAAATGTCATTTGGATGACCAAAGCCTTCTATCTTACATAAAATTCTATAAGTTAGTTATCTTTCATCTCTACAAGTTCTGAGCATGCACCTATTTCCCAACTACCCAAACATTTGTGTTCAATTAGACACAAATATCTAGTGCCTTTAAGTCATTCAATTTTCAAATGAAATGTGTACTTATGGTCAGAATAAGTGTTTTTATGCAAGATAGTATCTAAAGGGATTTTTATAAATATAAGATCAAACCTCATTCATTCCTCACCTCGCATAGAACAAAAAACACATAATCAAACACTCAAGTGAGCAAGGCTTCCCCATTTTATACTATTTAAATATTATTTATAAGGGAATCATATATATAGGTTTGATTTATTGAAGGAACACTACATAATCCACACTTACCTCATTACAATCTAGCTCACTCTATGTACTTGTTTATTGCACATCGCATGATTCACAAACAAGCCAATATGTAGGGGATAACTATATAAGTCTTAGGCCCTCTTTAGAGTATTGGATATGTAGGAAAAATACATTGATAGATGGGTCTTTGGAGTGGCTCGCCACTAATTTCCCACTAACCCATGTTTTTACCATATCCACCAATAATGAAGATAAAGAAGTATGCTTTTCTTATTTGACAAGGAGTCATAGTATTTGACCCAAATCTAAATAAACCGAATAGAATGCAAAACATAACCCAAACACATCTATGTGGTTACATCTAGTTTCAGTAGGTGCTATGTACTAGAGAAATGCATCTTAGTTAGATAGTAGCATCAACAAAAATGTCCTAGGTTGATGCAAGCATCTGCAGCTATATAGGTACAATTTTGAGAAATAGATTATTGATCTAAAATCGAGATCCAATTTACATTTTACTTATCTTAGATCTATATATATGTTAGCATCAAAACTAACTATCTTATTTACATTATAATTTCAATATCTACCATAGTTATTCTTTCCATTTTAGAATATTTTAGAATAATAAATTTAGTAAATGTTTAACTGAGTTTTGCATTTAATTATCCTACTATAGAGATAGTCTACCATATTTGTGCCCTAGACTATATCCAGATTTTAGGGTTAAACATTTAGTGAACCCTATATTTGAACAACATTATTACCTAAGCATTACATATTAGATGTTTATTACCTGATTTGTCCTAACATTTGTGTTCTTTGTGTCTTTCATCATGGATCATATTGATTACTTTGATGACCATGATTATTAAACTCTCCAACCTTCTATCAAAGAATGAGTAAAAATTGAGTACTCAACTACTCTTCCAAATGATAAAGCTTCCAATCTAAAATATTTGAATGATGGTAGCTACCATCCTAATAATTTGATTCATGCTCCCACCATTTCAGGAATTATTTGATTTATCTTAATGAAGATAAACAACCTTTACTGTTACTTCTTACACTACCATCATATGATTTTAGAATGTGATATTTACTAAAATATGGATACAAAGGACAAGGATTGGACAAAAATGAACAAGGTGTAACCCACAATATATCTCTTAAATATAATACAAATCAACAAAGCTTGAGATTTTCATAAAAATTCATGAGTCATGAACAAAGCAAATCAGCTAATCATGCCCTTCATGCACTTTCTACCACCAAAAATAACACGTATAAGTAATATTATTCATCATATGATCATCAAAACTTTTAAGAAATACATATGAAAATCAAGACTAATTTCTAAATTGCTTATAAGGTCCATATTATTTCAAATAAATTAATTCAAACCTCCATAATTAGAACATTTCCAAATAATATCTCCATTATAAGGGCGATGATTCTTTTTTCCCTTCATTTAACATTGAAATTTTTTGAAAGGTTAACAAAGACATTAGGGTAATTTTACCAAACATCTCTAATGCACCAAGAATATAATGTTCTAACATTTCCCCAAATTTTAAAAAACCTCGTCCAATTCATGAAAGACTACAAGTGGAGTCAGCCCAACAAAGTTTGATCCAAAGTAGGGAAGCTCGGGGCTAGTTTCCATCTCTAATCTACTCGACCATGCACAAAGGCCACCTCACAATCCAGACCACACTAGCATTTCAACCAACTTTCTAGTTGCTCCCTCATCTGCGACCTAATAATTCTGAAATTATGATTAAATTGAAATTATGAAACAATAAATTAAATAATGAATATCATTAATGATATTCAAAAAAATTAACACAATTTTGAATAATAAAAAATATATGAAATTATTAAATTAATAAAACTAACTAATAAAATTTGGAATTTATTAAATTAATAAAATTTAAAAAATTATATTCTTTTCAATAAAATAAAATTATAATAAAATATGAAAAATAAATTACTAAACCAAACTATAAATAACTCTTTTAACACAAATTTATTTTCAAATTATTAACAATAGGTATCTAAATATATTTAACTTGAAATTTTCATTTATATTAAAATTTTAGTAATGTTTATTAATTTCAATAAATTTATTTTTTTAGGTTTTTTATTATGATTTTCCACAACAATAATCTTGGTGTCTACAAATTGCATGCCTTATGTTGTATGAATGTTTAGTTAGAACCAAATTCCCTTTTTTTTCAAAATAGAAATTGAATGCATGTTTCTTTATTCTAATTTGGGTCAACCTCTCCCTTTTCTCTTATGTAAGGGATTCAAGAAGATCATTTAAATAGTTAAAGTCTAATGCATAAGTTATAGTTCAAAGGGTATTTTTTAGATAATAATGATATTTTTAACTTATTGATTAAAAAGGTTTTCTTGTAATTATGGAGCTTGACTAGTTTTTAAGTTCACTTGGACAAACCTTCAATGTATGGTAAGAACATCAAAATTACTCTATTTTAATATTCTTTTTATCTTTTCGTGTTAAAATTATTTGTAAAGAACTTTAGTTTTTTTTTTTTTTTTAAAGACCACGTTGATTTTGATTTCAATTATTGCTAAAAACACCAATATGATTCTATTTTAATGTTCCCTTTTATCTTTTCATGTCAAAACTACCCTCAAAAAAATTTAACTTTTTTTTAGACTACGCTGAATTTGATTTCAATTCTTGTCACTTTGATGAATGACTTCAATTTTTTGAAAATAGAAGTGGAAATATTATTATAAATTTGTCAATGACTACTTTCACATTTAAAAACTCTTTTAACCATTATCTTTTCCTTTATTTAAATAAACATTTTTTATTTTTTTTTCTTTTTCTTATAAATATTTCTCTTGATTATGAATCATGATTGTTAAACCGAATAATATTAAATTAAAAACACACATAATTATATTAAATATTTTATATTTAACTTTTATGAACTATAAAATCATAAAATATCTAGACATAACAAATTATATTCTACATAAATCATGCATGTTCTGGAAATTATGTGTAGTTATAAGAAGTTATTTAACCATTAGCTATGAAGAAACACATTACAAAATGATGGCATAAGTAATGTGAGACATGGTTATGATGGGAGAAGTGACTACGGGATTTTTTTTTTTAACTCCCACCTTATAAAATCTATCTAATAATGACTTAGGGCGGACATGTCCACTTAATAAAATTTAAGAATAAAATATATTAAAATAAAATATTGAATGGAAACAATGCTTCTCAAAGCACCATAGATAACTCATCCATGGTAATAACATATGACCCCACTGATCGCATATTTTATTCGGTTGATTCATGTTATTGTATTTCTTTCGAACGGATTAGGATAGGATCCATGAGCTTAAAAGAAATAGAGCATATCAATAATGTTCTAGAAATTATACATCATTAGTATTCAATAATCTGTTTTTATGGAATAACAAGAGTTGAGTTGTGGTTTGAGTATTTGTTGTGTTGTTATAAAGATGTTTGTTTGTGAAAGCATAAAAAGGTATTAGGATATTTTCAATTTTTATGTTAAAATAATGTACTTTTTTTCTGTTTAGCCTTACTTTATGTAATGTGTTACTTGATTAATTTGCATGAGTTTTCAACTTAGTTTATTATGTTTGTTAGTTATCCATAGCTTAGAGTTTTATGTAGTTGTTCATGTGGTTTTTTGTCCTATCAAACATTATTTTGTATGCCACTAAAATGCCTCCTTAAAAAACCTCTCTGCTATTATTATGTCGTTTGTTATTGACATGTTTTCCAATTTTTTTACCCTTCAAAAATTAATTGTTGTGTGGAAAATTAGTTCCTATTAAGAACAATTGAAAAATTAGATAATACACCTGCATATTAATGTACTTGCTCAAACTTCTCATCCAATATGGAATTGGAATAAGAACGAGAGAAAGGATTTCATAAATCATGGGTTAAAAATAAATAAACAGCTGAGACTTACGGTGTGGAAGCCTAAATTATTTAAAAGTTTATATGAAATTTATAATTTTTTTTAAATAAAAAATTGTTGGTAACTATTCATAAGAAAACATATATATCTTACATAAATGAAAAAAAACTTATATTTTAAATACTTTATCAAAAATACTTAAAAATGTTCAAATGTTAAATATGAATGCATATAATTTTTACTCTTTACAAATAACAAAAAAATATATTTAAATAATAGTGTTTTTCTATTGTTGACGATCTCATACTTGTCAAAGTTTTAGTATTACTAATAGTTATTGTATTTTACAGCATAGACAACACTCTAAACAATGTTATACAACCATGAAAATCACTTAGAAAATATTACCTAACAAATATAGTTATTGAGCATGCTTAGAACAGATTCTAATTCTTTTTTGGTTTTGGTAGTTAAATCCAAAGTGCTACAATACCATGGCATACTGAAATTACATTTAATTTGTGTTTAACATTAATGTATGAAATAAAAAATGAAATTCTAAATGCATACCTTCTTTGCCATCTGTTTGGGTCATTGATGTCTACATATTCAGTTCAAGTTTGTTCAAAATTTCAGTGAATTTGACAGCAGGAAACAATTTAAAAAATGCACAAGACATTGCTGCAAATTTTATCAAACCTTAATCGTAATATTCTTAAGTAAAATAGCAAAATAGAGATATAAAATTTTTAAAAACATGGATTAATATTGATGAGCATAAGCAAGTCACTATAAAGTTTCTTCTCGCGTAACCCTATAATAGAAAATCCAGTGAAAACCTAAACATGAATTTCAACAATTGAAAGCAAAAATTCAACTTGACTATCAAGCCTAACCCTATAATTTGTCAAAATCAATAAAAATAAATTAAAAAACCTACAGAACTCAAGAAAACATTTTTAACTACTGAGCAAAAAAAAATCCTCTAACCAAAGCCTATAATTCTACATGAAAAAAACTATAAACTAATTTAATTTTTTTTGTTGAACTCTAAAATGTTATTTTTTTGAATGAATGAAAATTGAAAGTCGCCATATAATCATAAACACATAAACCGATTGAAAAAGCCTCAAACAAATTTAAGAAAACAAAAAACACAGCCAAATGTTAAAACTCACTCCCACAAATTTAGAACTTTTGTTAGCAACATGCAACCCATAAAGCTTTCAATTAAAATAATAAAATTTTAGGTATTATTCAAAAGATTGAGAGCCCTATATTTTTCCTCTTCTATTTTGAGGCAAGTGTCCATTTGTATTTGTGTTGCAACTCACAAAACATCAATCTTCTTTGTAAACATATAACAGATTTGCCAATAGTAGTAATCAAGGATACTCTCCCCCTGCACCTACAACCTCTCCCTCTAGACACATCAGCCAACTAGAAACGAAGATACATAAATGAATTTGAGTATTTTTGGTGGTAGAAATAGACTACATGTGTCCTCCAATTCTCATAGCATGTCTGAGTGTCTATCGCAGTAATTCAATAAAATTGCCCTGTTATAAAATTCGCATGTTAATACAACTTCCATTGCATCCTACTAAGCTGTAAGAAAATTAATTTACACAAACAAAAATTTTAATTGATCGTAGATCCATGAATTATTTGCTCATTAGTCTTAATTGGGAAAAATAATAAAATATTACATGCTTTCACCAAACTTTGGGATATAGTTTCCATTTCCATCATCTAATGGATTTCTATTGGTAGTGAAATATGATCAGAATAGTTTATTACTTCTAGGCAGAAACAATAGTACGTGGAACGTCAATACAACATAGACAATACTCTAAACAATGATATACAACCATGAAATTCACATAGAAAATCTTGCCTATCAAATATAGTTATTGAGTGTGCTTAGGATAGATTCTATTTTTTTATTTTATTATTTTTTTTTGGCTTTGATGGTTAAATCCCTGGCACTACAATACCATGGCATACTAAAATTATATGTACTTTGTGTTAAAAAATGAAGTACGAAATAAAAAATGAAATTGTAAATGCATACCTTCTTTTTCCCCTGTTTGGGTCGTTGTTTGCATATTCAGTTCAAGTTTGTTCAAATATTTTAGTGAATTTGATAATAGGAAACAATTTTAAAAATGCACAAGACATCATTGCAAATTTTATCAAACCTTAATCCTAATATTTTGAAGCACAACAATAAAATAGAGATATACAATTGAAAATATTCAAAAACATGGATTGATATTGTTGAGTATAAGCAAGTCACAATAAATTTTCTTCTCGTGTAATCTTATAATAGAAAATCCAAAGAAAACGTAAACATGATTTTCAATAATTAAAAACAAAAATTCAACTTGACTATCTATTAAAATATTGTTCTTTTGACTTCCTACAAACACCTACTGACCATGATAATGATTGTCATTAAATGCAATTATTTCAAATTTGAAAATTGGAGACATTTTGATTCATTGGGGGGAAGTTGCAGATTAGGTGAGATAGTATTCAGTAGAAGACAAGGAAAGAGTGAATGTGCAATAGTAGATAGAATTCAATGTAACAGCAACACCCTGTAGAATTTGTAGCAGTAAAAAGGGAAAAATAGAGCAGTCTGTAACTCAGAGAGAGAGAGAGAGAGAGAGAGAGAGAGAGAGAGAGAGAGAGAGAGAGAGATCTTCAAAATGGGGAGGGGGGGATAGAGTAGTCCATAACAAATGAAGAAAGAGAGAGCAACAACTTGAAAAAGGGGGAATCAGAGCAATCCATAGCAAGGAAGAAGGAGAAGTAGTAAAGGAAAGTTTGATATTTTTTGTACTTTATTTTTAATAGCAGAAGTTATATATATATATATATATATATATATATATATATATATATATATATATATATATATATATATATATATATATGCAATTTTAATGTGTATTCATTCATTCTCTCCCCTATTTTTTTTCAATCTTGTATTGTTTATTTATTTCCCAATCGGGCCTGTAGATTTCGGTCATTCTCTCTCTCTTACACAGCCAATAGTGTTTTAGTCTTTCCCAACAATTGGTATAAGATCTATTAGTGAAGGATAGCTAGGTTGTGAGTGCATTCAGAGATAGCAGGAGAAAGTTCAGAGTCTTGGCAACATCCCCCCATGTTTGATGGAAAAAAATTATGATGTGTGGAGTATCAAAATGAAGACAATATTCAACTCTCAAGAGTTATAGGAGTTGGTTGAAGCTAGGTACAATGAGGTTGCATACATGGCATCCTTCAATTCTTTGAATCAAGCACAAAACAATGTGTTAGGAGAATAAGAGGAAAGATGCCAAAGCACTCAGCTACATACAAATGGTTTTGGCTAACTCAATCTTCCCTAGGATATGAGCAACTATCCATTCTAAGCAAGTATGGGACGAATTGAAAAATGCATATCAAAGAAGTGACAAGGTGAAACATGTCAAGTTGTATCTCTTAAGAAGAGACTTTCAGACCCTACAAATGAGGGAGAATGAGTCAATAAATGACTTCTTCACAGGGACTATGAACATAGTAAATCAAATGAAGATGTGGTAATACCCTTGAAGACCATAAGATCATTAAGAAGGTGTTGACGAGACTTCCAACTAGATTTGACCCTATAGTGGTTGCTATACAAGAGTCAAAGGATTTGGGGCAAATGACAGTTGATGAGCTAATGTGTTCTTTACAAACCCATGAATAAAGATTGAATTTGTCAGCCACCTCCTCCCATGAGAAAACATTCAAGACCAATGTTAATGTGAAAGAAAGGGGGAGAGGATCAAAAAATAGAGGAAGAGGAAGAACTTGCAGTAGTCAAGAAGGTGGAAGATATGGCCATCAAGAACCACATAGAAGAGGAAGAGGAAGGAGAAGCAATACTTCTAGAGGTGGATCTACATAAAGGTATGATAATTCTAGCATCCAATGTTATTATTGCAAGAGACATGGACATTATTCTAGTGAGCATAGAAAGGAGTATGACATGAATAGGCATAATTTTAATTTTACTTATACATAAGAGGCTAAACCAAATAGGAATGAGAAAGGAGGAAGCTTGTTTATAACATGCAACATTACCGAACAAAGTGGTAAAGAGACATGGTATTTCGATAATGGTTGTAGTAACCACATGAGTAGGAACAAAGAGATATTCAACCACATAGATGAGTCAATAAAATCAGAGGTGAAGATGGGAAACAATGATAAAGTTCCTAGCATGGGTAATGGTAGCATTTCAATCTGTACCAAGCAAGGTGACAATAGGCAGATTCATGATGTTTACTATGTACTTGTGTTGAAACATAACCTTATCAGCATTGGATAGTTTGTGAAAAAAGGGTATAAAGTCATAATTGAGAATGGTGAGTTCACCATCTTTGACAAGAGTGGCTATAATAAAGATAGCATCAATCAAGATGACAAGCAATCAGATGTTTCCATTTAGAATGCAAAGTGACCTCATACCAGTGTTCAAAATAATGATGTAGATGAACCTACTCTTTGGCATCTTAGGTATGGACATTTGAGCTTTGGAGAGATAAACCTTCTTCATAAGAAGCACATGGTGAATGGGTTTCCCCTTATAGAACAACTAAACAAAGTCTATGAAGGATGCATATTAGGGAAGCAACATAGGAGTGCATTTCCCATGGGTAAGGTGTGGAGAGCTAGAGCTCCATTAGAGCTGATCCATTCAGATTTATATGGTCCAATGAAGACCCCCTCCCCATCCAATAATGTCTACTTCATCACATTTCATAGATGATTATAGTTGAAAGATATGGGTGTACTTCTTGAAGAATAAATCGGAAGTATTTTAGACCTTCAAGCATTTTAAGGCCATTGTGGAGAAGCAAAGTGGCCACTACATCAAGATTTTGGGGATGAATAGAGGGGGAGATTATATATCCAATGAGTTCATGAATTTTTGCAAGGATCATGACATAAAGAAGTAATTTACAGCTAGGTATACACCAAAACAAAATGGTGTGTCTAAGAGGAAGAATATGGCCATCCAAAAGATGGCAAGGAGCATGCTAAAGGCAAATTTTTTGCCTAATGCTTGTTGGTCTGAGGTTGTAGGAACAGTTGTGTACTTGTTAAACATTTGTTCAATGAAGAGTGTAAGGGATGTAATCCCTCAAGAATTATGGAGCAATCAGAAGCCAAGTGTTGAACACCTTAGAGAATTCGGTTGTCTAGCATACACATATGTTCCCATGTAAAGAAGAACAAGATGGGATGACAAAGGTGAGAAGTATATTTTCATAGGGTATAATGACCAATCAAAGGTATATAGGTTGTACAATCATATCACCAAATATCTCATAATTAGTCGAGATGTTCAATTCATCGAGCATGAACCTTACGAAGAGAGACAAGGAGAAGAGCATGTTGAAACAAGGGTTAGTGGAACCTTCATTGAATCTGAAAAAGTGGGTGGTATAACCACCAATGCACAAACATGGACCCTTATTTCACAAAGGGCTGATTTATCTAGTCGCAACAGTGATCAAGGAGGTCAAGGAGTTGTTCATGAGTCAACATCCTCCTCCTCCAACTCAAATCAACATCAAGTAAGGACAAGAAGATTGAAATAAGTTTATGAGCAATCAAAGTATGATTAAAATGAGGATGAAACTATACATTATACACTCTTTCTATCGACTAATCCAATCTACTTTGAAGAAGTAGTCAAGTACAACAAGTGGTGTGAGGCTATGGATGAAGACATGCATGCCATAAAGAGAAATGATAGATGGGAGTTAGTTGACCTACCAAAAGGAAAATATGTCATAGGTATACAAGACAAAAACTACTCTCGAAGGCAAGATAGAGAGGCATAAGGCAAGGCTAGTGGTGAAGGGCTATAAGGGAAATCCCAAACGTGACTAAAATAAAATATTTTCACTCGTAGCTAGGCTAGAAACCGTAAGGATAATCATAGCCATTACTACCCAACACAAGTGGAAGGTGCATCAAATAGATGCGAAGTCAGCATTATTGAATGGAGTGATATAAGAAGAGGTCTATGTGGAACAACCACCTAGGTATGAGATTCTCAAGCATGAGAACAAAGTGTATAGGCTAAAAAATGCATTGTATGAGCTCAAGCAAGCCTAAAGATCATGGTATAGCGATATAGACTCGTACTTGTTGAGCAACAGTCTTAGCAAGAGTGCAAGTGAGCCTACACTATACATCAAAGCATGCAAAGAAGGTATGTTGATTTTTATATTATGTGTGGATGATCCAATATTCATCAGTAATGCAAATTAGTCCATTGAAGAATTGAAAATAGCCATGAAAAATAATTTTGAAATGACTGATTAGGGCTTCTTGAAGTACTTACTCAAGATAAAAGTAAAAAAAATGGATGAAGTCATATTCATATGCCAATCTAATTATAAAACAGAGGTTTTGGAAAGGTTTAAGATCTTGGATAGCAAGTCTATATTTACTCTAGTAGAAACAAGCCTTAAGTTGTGCAAAGATGATTGTAGTAGAAATGTAGAACCCGCACACTATAAGAGTCTAGTGGTAAGCTTAATGTATTTGACTGTAACAAGGTCAAACATCTTGTATGCAGTTAGCCTTATATAATTATTCATGGAGATGACAAAGGAGACACATTAGCAAGAAAGCAAGAGGATATTGAGGTATATGAATGGAATAAAAGATTATGGTGTTTTGTATGCAGTAGTAGATGAGTTTTAGCTTGTTGGTTACATAGACAATGATTGGGCAGGTAACTTTGATGATCGAAAGAGCACCTCTAGGTATGTATTTCATCTTGGGTCAAGATCCATATCTTGGGATTCAAAGAAACAACTGACAGTGTCACTTTATACGGCTAAAGCGGAGTATACAACAGCTAATGCAATAACATGTCAAGCTATATAGTTGAGAAGAATACTATCTAATTTGAATGAGGAGTAATAAGGAACCTTTATGGTCTATCATGAAAATGTATCATCCATATCATTGTCAAGGAACCATGTGTTTCATAGTAGGAGAAAACACATTGCAATCATGTATCACTTTATTCATGAGTTATTTGAAAATTATGTCATGTAGCTTAGTTTTTGCAAGTCGGATCAGTAGCTAGTTGATATTTTTACTAATCAATTACCTAAGAACACTTCCATGCACCTAAGAAGAAGGTTAGGGTCATAAATAAAGTAAAATTAGGCTTACATAGTGTTATAGTAGCTTCAAAGTCTTACAACGGAGCTACGGACTCAAACAATCTAGCTACAGACTCCTATAGAAAAACTATGGACTCCATTAGTCTAGCTATGGAATCCTACAAAAAAACTATGGACTCCATTAGTCTAGCTACATACTCCTATAGAAAAACTATGGACTACATCATTCCAGATATGGACTCCTTATAGAAAAACTACAGACTCCATCAGTCTAGCTATGGACTCCTACAGAACAATTACAGACTCTATCAGTCTAGCTACAGACTCCTACAAAAAAACTATGGACTCCATCAATACATCTACAGACTCCATCAATAGTTCAATAGACTCCATTAGTAGAGATATGAACTCCTAGAACAAATCTATAGACTCCTTCAAAAAAACTATGGACTCCATCAGAAAAACTATGGACTCCATCAATAGAGCTACGAACTTCAGTAACAAACCTTTGGACATGCATAAAAAGGATACATAAGCATTTGGTAATTTAAAAATAATTTATAAGGAGGTTTTGGAGACTAAGAAGAGTCTAATTGACCATGGTAGGAAGGTCAAAAATAAGGGAAAGTGTTAAAATATTGTTATTTTGACTTCTTACAGCGACCTACGAACCATGACAATTGTTGTCATTAAATGCAATTTTTTCAAATTTGAAAATTGGAGCCATTTTGATTCATTAAGGGTAAAGTTGTAGAGTAGGTGAGATAGCAGTCAGTAGAAGATAAGGAAAAAGTGAATTCAACGAAGTAGTAGTAGCCTGCAGTAGAAGATAGCAGATAGAATTCAACGAAGTAGCAGTAGCCTGTGGAATTTGCAGCAACAAAAAGTGAAAAATAGAGCAGTTTGTAGCTAAAAGAGAGAGAGAGAGAGAGAGCAATAGCTTTAAAAGGGGGGAAAATAAAATAGCCTGTAGAAAAGGAAGAAAGAGATAGCAATAGCTTGAAAAAGATTAAAACAAAGCAATTCATAGAAAGGAAGAAGGAGAAGCAGTAAAAAAAAGTCTTGATGTTTTTTTGTATGTTATTTTTAACAGCAGCAGTTGTATGTTCTTCAGATATATAAATATATGCAAGTTTAGTGTGTATTTCTTCATTCTCTCCTCTATTTTGTTTATATCTTGTATTATCTATTTCTTTCCCAACAGAGCCTGTAGATTTTGGTCATTCTCTCTCTCTCTTACACAACCAATAGTGTTGTAATCTTCTCCCACACTGTCAAGCCGAACCCTATAATTTGTCAAAATCAAGAAAAATAAAGTAAAAACCCTATGAAACTCAAGAAAACATTTTTAACTATTGAGCAAAAATCTTTCCTCTAACCAAAGCCTATAATTCCATATGAAAAAAACTGAAAACTAATTTTATTTTATTTATGAAACTTTAGAATTTTATTTTCTTGAATGAATGAAAATTGAAAGTCTCCATATGATCATAAATACATATGCCAATTGAAAAAGTCTCAAACAGATTTTTTTAAAAAACTCTACCAAACATTAAAACTCATTCCCACAAATATAGAGCTTTTGTCAATGACATGCAACCCATAAAGATTTCCATTAAAATAACAAAAATTTAATCATTATTCAAAATATTGAGAGCCCTATATTTTTCCTCTTCTATTTTGAGGCGAGTGTCCATTTGTATTTGTGTTACGGCTCACAAAACATCAATTTTCTTTGTAAACATTTAACAATGGATTTGCTAGTAGTAGTAATCAAGGTTCCTCAACCCCTGCACCTACATCCTCTCCTTCCAGACATGTCACCCAGCTAGAAAATAAGATACAAAAATGAATTTGAGAACCAAGACCTGCGGGCACGGGAAAAAAATCCAAAATGATTTTGAAATACCTAGTTTGTTTGGTGATAGAAATAGACTGCAAGTGTTCTCCAATTCTCATAGCACGTTTTCGTATATATGCCCTTAATTCAATAAAATTAACCTGGTATAAAATTTGCATGTTAATACAATTGCGATTGTAGCTTGTTAAGCTTTAAAAAAATTAAATCTACCTGAACAAAACTTTTAATTGGTCATAGTTGTCTAAATTATTCGCTTGGTAGTTTAGCTGGGAAAAAACTAAAATATTACATGCTTTCACCAAAATTTGGGAAATAGTTTCCATTTCCAACATCCAACTGATTTCTATTGGCAGTGAAATGTTGTTAGAATAGTTTAATGCTTCTAGGCGGAAACATTAGTGCTTGGAACGGTAGGTACTAATAACCATTATTTTCCCTTGGATCCTCCTTCCTTGAGTCTTTTAGTAAAGGTCTAGGTTTCTATATTGACTTTTATAATATTCATTTTGAAAATTTAATTGTAAATATTAAAAATTTAGTAAAATACTCTCGGTACATATTATTAGGAAAATAAGGAAAAATTGTTCTATAATATAAAGAATAGTAATTTCTTGAAAAGCAATATTAATAAAAATGAGTACCTAGCATTAATGTTTTAAAATGAGAATAAGAACATTTTAGTTATTATGGTAGACAAGTGAATTCCAATATTAATTTGAACATAATGAATTACATAATAAAATGAAGGATAGACTCAACTACTTATCCTCTTGCTAAATACCTGGAGTGAAAATTATATCCTTTTATAGGTAATACCTCATCACTATTTAAGTACTACGATGATTTTGCAAATAAATTAGAGTGTAAATGTTTTAGATAACAAGATCTACTATTATACTTTATCAATACTTCCATTTACACCAAAATACTTCTAGAAATGGCTATAATTTTAGTTAAATAGATCACGGATAAATAACTTCTATAAATGGTTTAGTTTTGAATAATAGTTATTTATTTCCCCCTTTTTAAGGGAATTTTTTGAGAGAATTAAAGGCTTAGCAATGTGATATCTATTTTTCCCAATCATATTAAATTTATGTATGAAGAAATTTGAGAAACTTTCTTAAAATTATACATCCTAAAAAAATATAACTACGGATTAGATTTGTGGATGATATAAATACTAAATGAAATCAAGGTATTAAAATTTTAAACTCATTTCTTATTCATCCCAATACAGAATTACAACCTATAAAATGTAAAATAGAGATTGAATATAATCATACAATTCTTTTTATTAATGTTTTAATATATATTAAAGTATAATCTCACCACCATCTTTCAAAAAAAATTAAATATTATGAAAATTATTTTCAATAAAGAATCGCAAAAAAGTTATAAATTTTTTTTTTTAAATTAAAAAATTAAAATATCCTTATAAAATAAATAAATAAAAGGTGATAAAAATGAGTCAATAATTAAAGGAAATTATTCCATACATAGCAACACTCTTAGAAAGAAGATAAGGAATCCCGTGGACCCCATTTGTCTACATCTAAGAAAATGTTTCTTCTCAATCCCATGTTCTTGTAGAAAATGTTACATTGGCGAGAAAAAAATTTCACTTTAAACTATATAAAAAAGGTATTTTAAATATTTATATCATGTGATGGTCAATAATGTAGCCTTGCCGTAACATGAATACTTCACAAAGATATCAATATGCATAAAAGATACCAATTTATCTGAATGGAAATGCATTACATTGAGAGGAAGATTCTTGAGTCCATAAAGATTGGTAAGAATCCTAATAATAAGAATGGTGATGATGGTTGGAAGTAAATTTATTCTTGCATGCCTTTGTTACATTGATTATATAAACCTTAGACCATTGAATTTTATCTATTTTTTTGGATTGATTATTAAAATGAAATAATTTCATAATTTTTTAAATCAATTTAATTCACCAAATTACGGAAATTATTTTTTATTATTATTATTATTATTATTATTATTATTATTATTATTATTATTATTATTATTATTAATTATTATTAATTGTTATTTAATTTTTATTTTTATTTTATTTATATCATTTATTATTATTTTTATTAATTTATTTTTGGAACAAAATATTTACTTTGAAAATCACTCAATATATGTAATTTATTATAACTTAAACAAAAAGATAAATCATATATATGATTTGAAGGCAAAAGAAAAATTGCATTCGTAAATGACTATCATAATGTATATGTTCCAACTGTAAACCCAATCAGTAACTTCATTAAAGAATGGATTATGCCATCAAATAAATATTAAAAAATGAGTGAAATAAATCCTCCATGTACAATTCATCATGACCTTTTCTTTTAATAGTTGATGGCTAATCCTTGTAGCTTTAATATTTAGAAAGTGGTTTATTTTTTATTGATTGGATGGAAATTCTTAATAATGCGATTGGTAAAGATCACTTCCCATATCATTTATCAACCAACTCCTTGAACCTCTTTTTGGAAATAATTTATTCACCTTTTAGATATATTTAAATAATTAGATCAAAATTATATGAGAAAAGCAAGCCCATTAAATATAAAACCACCATCGTAAATATCAATGTGGTTAAAAAAAGGACATGACCACAATAAATCCACAAATTTATGAAAAATAGGAGACTATTGACTTTCTATTAAAATATTCCGCCATAAGAAAGGTCCTCAAAGAAGAGGAAATTGTTGAAAATGGCACTCTGCATATTCATTGAGGGCAGAGAAATATAAAATAGGGGAGGAAACATCTAAAGGGATAAATAAAAACATCTAGACAATATATGAACCAGATATATTTACTATGTCCTTTATGGTGGCAATAGGAGATAATTTGTTATAGATGAGTGAAGAGAAAATAAAATGAATCCTATCACTGTTAACCATAAGGAAGGGAAAGGAAAAAAAAATCCATTGTAGGAGTAGAGAAACATTGGTCTCATACTCACAGATATAATATTTGAAAGAGGAAGAACAAACATAAGTACATAAGGGTGAAGACAAAGATATCTTATAAGAGGTTTTTGATGTGGCCACATTAATGGTTATGTGTCCAAAGAAGGATGGTATATCAAGTCTATATAAAATGTATAAAAATTAAAATGTAGTGTGTTTTAAAATAATAATATTATAAATAATAGATTATAATTATTTAAGAGCATTCACTTTAGATGAAATGATATGGAAATTTATTGTAACTCTATGGGTAGTGATAATAAAAATGTAGGAGACAAGAAAACAAACTATATTTACTACAGATAAGTACTAAGAATAAGTATTGGAGAAGGTAGTAGAGGAAACAACTATGTCTCTTGAGGACAAAAAGAGACTAAGGAAAATCTTACATATAAAACTAAAAAATATTAATAAAGTTGACTTAGTGGCAGAAACTTTAGAAAAATAAAAATAACTCTAGGCACTAAAAGAACTAAAAGAAGCTTCAATATAACAAAGAAAAGTAGTAGAAAGGGAGTTATAGAAAGAAAATTATAAAATACTAGATATTGTAGAGCTTGATATAAATAAGTCTCATAAATATTAGAAAATGAAAAATCATAGAAAGAATTATTGAATGAATTAAAAATGGAAACAGAGAGAATAGAAAAAAAGGCAAATCGGTACAAATAAAAAGAATACGAATAAATAAAAAAGGAAGAAAGAAAAAAGTAATAAGAAAATAAGAAAAGGGACTAATAAAATAATAAAAAGGATGAAGAAGATAATAAAAAAGGAAGAATAAAATAATAAAATGGAAGTAGAAGACAAGAAGAAGGAAGATAAGAAAAAGGAAGCAAAACATATAAAAAGGGATGAGAAAGAAAATAAAATAAAAGTGGAGCAAGATAAGATAAAAAATGAGGAGGAATAGAAAAAGAAGTAATAGGAGGAATAGAAAAAAAAAAAAAGTAATAAGAGGAAAATAAAAAACAAGAAGAAGATATGTAGAAATAAAACAAGATAAAGTGGAGAAAAATAGGGGAAATAAAATAAAAATGAAAAAGAAGATAAAATTTCACAAAATAAAGACAAATATAATCAATAAAAGTTTGAATAAGAGAGAAAATCCAATGAGAAAAAGGATAAAAAGAGGAAAATATCTAAGTAGTCCAATTGCAAAGTCTTCCATTACAAGGGAAACTAATAAGATACAAACATAGAGCATTCTGAGTAAAATAGGCACCATTACCTGTAGTATAATTATGCTGAGAGGCCTTTTGAAAATAATAAAGGTATAATTAATCTAGTACAAGTGATTAAATTTTATTATCAGGATGCCACTGACTTTCCTTTAGAACATGCATGAGGACAAATTATTTTATCTTTACATAAGCCCATACTAGTATATAAAGAATCAATGGGAAAAACTCTAAACTTGATTGTAAATATAGACTAGATGATACATTGTTTAAATATATAAGTGATAAAGATCACTCTAAAGGCCTTAAAAACTACTACACCATAGTATGAACCAAATTGAACAAGACCAATATAAAAATAACTAGAAGAAACACTAGATAATTTCATCTAACATCTCAGAGATAACATGGATAAAATTCTCATCAAAAAAGAAGCTATAAAAGAGTAAGGGGAATGAATCTTGGTTACACTACTAGGGGAAAATCAAAATAGTATAGATAATAAAGAGTAGGTAAAAAATCTATGAATATCCATGGGAAATGCATCCACTTACTTTTCATATTACATTAGTTGGCTAATGTGGACCTACTAATAGGAGAAATAATTGGAGGATACGGAGAGGTAGCTTAATATTATCTCCCCTAGGTTTGACGCCAATATAATTATTTCCAAAAAAGAGCGGGATAATAAGATGACTATGCAAAATTAATACATGAAATAAAATCTTATCACACTTATTTTTGAAGATATGGAGGACGGTGGAACTCTAATGAACACATAGATAGATAAAATAGAGGGTCATATAGACACCATGAAGCATACGTCTATATATTGGATACATCATAAGATATAATATATGGTGATGTCGGCCAAGGGAAAAAATACACTAGCGTATAAGATATTGGATACTAAATCAAATAATCTCAAATAGGGAAACTTTATATGAGGATATTGTAGAGAAATATTAGAAACATTTACCCGATGAGTGTGATTCACAAATGATTTTTTTTTAACTACTTTTTTTCCATTAGGATAGGTGAAGTGTTTTGATGATACATGTGAAGATTCTTCAATAGTTATCCAAAGGACAAGACAAGGATATACATGTTATTAAAATTTTTTTAGGATTCTTAAACAACATATATGATGGATATAGAATCACCGCATAGTTTCCATCTATACTACATAAACAAAGTACATCTCCATTTTTATGGGAGAAGACAAGGATATACATGTTATTAAATTTTTTGTAGGATTCTTAAACAACATATATGATGGATATAGAATCACCGCATAGTTTCCATCTATACTACATAAACAAAGTACATCTCCATTTTTATGGGAGAGAGACTTCTACTGACCTCAGAAACATTGTATGGTCTTGTCCCCTATGATAACAATCATATTATAAATACATGAGCGTTGAGTTTTAATCTATTTGTACAATAGTATTTTAATATGATAGATAGAATAAGAGAGAAATACAATGAGAAAAGAATATAATTTATAAGAAATAAAGTCATATATTATAAATACATGACCATTGAAACAAAATATAATCTATAAGAATTAAAGGCATATTATAAATACATGAGAATTGAGTTTTAATCTATTTGTACAATAGTATTTTAATATGATAGATAGAATAAGAGAGAAATATAATGAGAAAAGAATATAATCTATAAGAAATAAAGTCATATATTATAAATACATGACCATTGAGTTTTAATCTAGTTAACTAGTAGGTATTTGTATTATAGTATTTTAATATGATGGATAGAATAGGTAGAACATAAGAAAGAAATATAATGAGAAAAGAGAGGAAAAGATGATATAAATCATATACATATTTTTAATAGATTAGGAAAGAGTGATAATATATTAAAGAATGCAAAGGTATTAAAGGTTTTAAATTATTGTATGAAGTGAAAAAAAGATTTGTTTTATTTTAAAATTGGAATCATTTATCAACAAAATTGTCACATAATTACTAGTTGTCAACTTGTTATGTTGGGAGTGAAATTGTTGATCAAAAATTGTACTAAATAGTTTAAATATTAAAAATATATATATTATAGAATAAATTATTGTACACCTAAAATGATATCAAATATAAAACATATAAAAATATTCTTAATTTAAATTAATGTACTGCACTTGTTTTTTTTTTAAATTTATTAAATAAATAAGTCTTAAAATAAGTTTTTTACAAGCTAACTTGCATGACAAGTTATTTTTTGAAAAGTAAAAACTAAAAATTAAATAAAAAAAAATATATTTGAAAACTAATTAGACGTAGAAAATTATAATATAATACAAATTAAAGTAATTAAATTCAAATTTAAAAAACAACTAAGAGTACTACTAACACTAACTGATATCTCTTTAATCATCATGTAAGAAGTCACTACCAGTTGAATACCACAAGATATAATTAAACAAAAATGGCATCTTAAATTCCCAAAAAATAGTAATTGAGTTAAATACATTTTAATTTCACTTTGATAACACTAAAATTTTTCCCCTCCACTTTGGAATTTATTCATTATTCTGATAGTGAACTAGAGTTAACTGACAGTTAACTAGGAGTTTTGACTATTTTTAGGAAATAATTGGAAATTGTTCACAAGTGAATTTGTTTTTGTAAAGGTCATAAATAAATAAAATTATCTTACAAAACACCTAAAAAACTAAAATATAATACTTCTAAAAATATAACTAGAGTGCCTTTATTGGCATCATATTCAACATTCCCCCATTTGATGTAAAGAGGTGAGATTCCTATCATCTCTTTGAGGCATCTATGGATATTATTTAGAAATATCAACCATGTTATTTGCATTAAATTTAATGTAATGGATGTATATTAATCTTTATTATAAGATAATGCAATTGTAACCTATTTCTTTGAAGACCAAGAAACCAACTTGTTAGCCAAAATTGGCTACCATAGGTGAGTAACATTACAAAAAAAATCTATCTATACTTGTTTAAATTTTTTGATATCCCTTGAAGGTTCTTGTCTTGTTCCTATATTGTCTTGTCATAGTGAAGAGTGATGTTGATTAAGGTCTTCTAAGGTGGTATAGTCAAATGAGAATTCATGATCCTCAAAGTGATAAACTAGTATTCATGCCTTGAACCTTTATAAGGTGTTTAGTATGTTTTAAGGTATATTTGCAAACTTGAAGGTAATTTATCCTTGTTTATGCTTGACCAAGTTAATGCAAAATTAAAATACACTTGTCAAGGCTCCTAGAAAATAGGTTTTAACATGAAAAGAGGTAGTTTTTAAATATATGATGATGATGTTAGTGTCCTCATATGTCTTTAGCTACAAATCAGGTTTTGAAAGGTTTGGAAGACCCAGAAAAGGCCAAAAACTATTCATCTTCCCTATCAGGTTTCATACCATGCTTAAGATGGTAGTTTTGTTTAGGATTATTCATGAGGGAGGGAGTATCTCAGGACCAGTGATGGTATGTTCTAGAGGAGTCCATATACTCTCTCAATCCATAGCATTTGTTTTTAGAAAGACCCCTTGTGCTCTATGAACCATTTTTAAGAGTGTGGAACCTCTAAAACTTGAATGTAAAACCCTATAGGCTCAATTTTTCTAGTTTGAATGCATTATTGGGTTTGATGGATATCTTAAAGTGACTTTAAATCATTGATAGGGGATAGATAAGCCTAGAATCTTCAAAATTGTTTCTATTTACATAGTCTCGAACCTACAAATGATAATAAGTGTTAATGTTTTGTTGTTTTACACATGATTGGTAGGTATTGTTAGGATGTGAAGTGTTTAAGTGAGAATGGAAAACAAGTCACATAATTCCCAAAACCTTCTTGACAATTGGAACACCCCCAGGGATCACTTACTTTAATAATTTATAGTCAATTATGTTAGAAGTCCTCTTGTACTTACCCAATACATAGGCTCTAACGTGATAGATAGAATCTTGGAGGCATGCCATAACCCTATTGAAAGGGTCATACACCTCAATTAAGGGTTTATAATATCATGGAAATTTTTTATAACATTAATGATCTATCAAATATTTTTTAAGCATCTGTGATCATTAATGGTAAAGAGATTGCATTAAGGTTGGATTCAAGATAGATGCCTATTTAGGCCTACAGGAGGCCTAAGAAGTTAGTATGGCTATGAAAGTAATAACTTGAAGAAACAAATAGAGTGAATTGGTTTCTCATAGGATGAAAATGATCTAAAATGTTCGTAAGATCCTCTAAAAATTTGGAAAAACCATCACTAATCCTCTTTGAAGTAAGTCTATGGTGATCTAAACTTGGAAAAGAGAACACCTACATGTTTATATGAGGATGGTATGTAGAGGAGGAAGATCTTGGATTGATGTGACGTATAAATATTGTGAGTGTTTTTATAATTATTGGTGAACATGGTGAAAGGGAATGACTCCTTATGAAGAAGAAAAAACAACTGTTAGGCCTAAATCCATGGATTTGTATTCTTGAATAAGGTTTTTAAGATGGAAAATGCAAATATAGAGTTATTAAAAAGAATGAGACTAGTAATACATTTTGTAAAAATCTTTTTTGATGTTAAAATCCAAAATGAGTCTCTCAAACCTTTGTAATAACATTAATGTTAATAATGGTAAGGAGATAGCTAGTCATGCATGTAAATAAGATGAGTCAAGATTACATGCAATATTAAGAAGTTTTATGAGATATTCCTATATAATATCTTATTTGAGAAGTTTTATAGATATTCAAATGACTTAATATTTTATCCAAGAGAAAATATTTGGAAAAATCAACACTAATATTCTCCAAACTAGGTTTGCACAAGTTTCAAGTCTAAATAGGCACCTGTAGGCCTAAATATGAGGACTTGCCAAATATGATTTTAGTGTCAAACATGAAGATCAAAGTGGTTATATTTGGTCTAATAGATCATGAATAAATCCCCTATAGTATTCATATTCCATGCAACCACTAGAAAACACCGATCGATAAGAATCATGATCAATCAATAAGAAGATGGCAAGCCTATAAGAGAATCTACATGTCTACATATACGAAAATTAAAGGAGAAATTTTAAGATAAGATGGAGATATAAAGGTTAATTATATGTTTTATTGGTCATATATAATATCCATATCATGATTGTAATCTTTAGAAGAGGGAAGAAAACATCAGGATAAGTTATTAGGGCTAAAACCATCATAATGCATAAAAACCCTTATTATGGGTTAAAACAGGTTCTAGGACAATAATAGATCCAATGCCTTCTGGAATACATTTGAAGAATAATTTTAGGTTATTTGGATCCATTATAGTTATTTATAATCAAATCAAATTATTCTAATGACCTTTTACTCAAAAGTTTCATCTCGACCCTGTTCTACAATCTTATAAGCCTAAGAATGTCTAAAATTTCACATGGAACTCACTTGAGGATTTGAATGATAATAAATGAACTTAAGAGATGTCATATGGTCTCCTCTAATTCATATTTTTGGTATCCAATCATTCATCAAAAGACTTTTCTACCTAAACTATTGCTAAGAGAACAACCACCTCTAAAACCCTATATTTGCCTTGTCAAGGGCTTGAAAAAACATATTTTTTTCTCAAAACATTAATGAGGAAATGAATGGTTTAAAATTTTTGTTGAAATTTTTATTTTGGTCCCCATACTCAAAAAATATGGCATTATTTCACAAGTTGAGGCCTTTAATATTATGAATAATCCTTAAGAAGTTGATTACTTCTAAAACCCTTATAAGAGCCTAATGACTGAGTTTTGACTTCTAAGTGGTTAAAATATGTATAATTATCATTTAATTAAATTTTATGTTATTTTTTATTCCATGTAACATCTAATTAAGTAACCAATTATCACGTGTGAAGAGTAGAAGTTACAAAAATGACCTAAAGATCTAGTTGTAGAAATATTTTATAGAGTTTAGGTGTGTAAGGGTATTTGATATACTTGAGAAAGTTTTTTAATATTAAATATAAGATAAATTAATCTCCATAAGTAATTATAATAGGCCTTTATAGTGGCATGATATGATTCAAATCTCTACACCAAGCCTAATGGATAATATCCTTATTACTTGCATACCAGACTGAAATGTAGACTTCTCTAGAGTAATTTGAGGTATGAAAACTTAAAAAAAATATTTATAAAACATATTACATCACTACTAGAATACTATATAGGTTTATAATATATCATTTCAATGGATAATGAGCTTAATATATATAGTATGGTCCCCTTCAATACCTTTACAAAATGAACATGCCATATTGATAATCTACTAAGAAAAGTTGGACTTGAAGAATATGTTTGAGATAAAATCTTAAAATTCAACAAGATGAAAGATTTTTGAGAATCCAATAATGGCATAGCAAGATGTCAAGGAAGCTAGATGGGGATGTGTCAAAACATGAGTTTGTAACTCCCCAATATTTATAGTGGTTAGATTCATGAGGTGGATATGAAGGGTCACACAAATCTAAAAGAAGATTCTACACCACCTTGATGAAGGAATAATCAACTTAAACCAACAATTATTAAACAAGATGATAAAACTATTCTCTCATATTCCATTTGGATTGTAATTGATTTTAGATGGATGACACTTGCCATGTGCTTTCTAACATTCATCTTCTCTCTCTGTCTCAATCTCTTCTATATGTACTACATTATTTTGGATTATACATGATCCTCAGCTTGAGTATGTTGAATTCATGCTCATGTAAGCACTTTTACTTGCATTTTAAATGAATATAAGTTTATTTCCATCCTTCTTAATGTTGTAACTAGTGTATAATTCATGGTTAGCTGAGTAATGTTAGTAGTAGTGTCATATCTCTATTTGATTTGACCTATCTCTTTACGTATTTTTAGGTTGTAGAAATATTATTAGGTCATATAGAGTGTGATAGATTTTCTTACATTGACTAAGTGTGGAGATTGATTCAGCAATGTCTCTTATGAGACCTATTAATCATCCCCTCTTAGATATTATCTTGATTTGGACCTTCACATTGAAATATTAATGCCTAGAGGCTCATATTAAGTTATTGTGATAGTTTTCAATCTTTTTTCATGTTATTATTTCAATATAGGAATGTGGAGGGTATTATTTTGGTACATCACTTCCTTATTTTTTTACTTTCTCTCTCTCTCCCTTTTCCTACAAATTAATAGGCATAGTTGTAGTTCTAAGGTGACACATCAATAGAGATAGCCCTATATATATATTCACCTCATTGATTATTCCACCCAAAACATAGAGGCATCTCTATGTTATCACCTTAATGAGGAGGCTTGAATAACCTCATGAAGGGTGGAATTTAGTGTGATGACAGTTTTGGCATGCCCAATGAGACAAATATTTAATCTATTGAAGAGTTTTTAATGATGTTATTTAATATAGCATACTTTAGAGACATAAATTAAAGAATTAATGAATAATCCAAGAGAATAACATTTGGTTTAAGTAGTCCATGTACTTATTTCAAATAATAGTTGAGATTTTTCCTTGTTTATTTTTTCTATCTCATGAAGAGTGATGGTTGAGTTTGGAGTGTATTTTAATTTTACTCAAGATGATGAGACATAATATACTTATATTGATCCCTATTAGTAGCACACTGATCATTATCATCCTTATGTTGAGTCATATTAGTTTTATAATGACCCTACTTACCCCCAATATGGCTTTAATTATCAATATGAACAACCTTGCTATCAAGATTACTATCCTTCCTCCCTTCCTCAACAACCTTACCAAGCTTTTCAACATTCATATAAATCTTATACATCTTGATATCATCCTTATATATGCCTTGCTCATGATCCCAATCATCCTTTCCAAATTCATTATCCTTCTAATTAGCATGAATATAGTTTTCAAAAGAAAATACTTAAATTTGAAGCAAACATAGCTAGAGAGATTGAGTATGAAAATGATCATATATTTTAGTCAATTATAGAATCAAAATGAATGGAATATAAAAATTCTACACCATTTTGAAATTAGGAGAAGGTGGTACAAACCAATCCAAAAATTTTCCCAAGCTTCCCAATCCCTTTGCTCACCACTCAAGTTATAACACACCATCAAGAGGAAACTCCTAGGTTCATAATTCCAAGTTAGAATCAAGTGGTAGATTCAAGGGAGAAAAAAGATGGATAATTATTAGATATGGAATTTTAAGCTAAATATGAACCTTTGCCTATACAAGCCCCATCCATCCTTCCCCAAGAACCTTGAACCTTTACATAATGGGGGTCAATCCAAGAATGGGTTCAAAATAATAAAGAAGTGTTGGTTGAGGAGGTTAGATGTAAAAATACATAAAAACTTGATAGGATGAATTATGAGGGGCGTAGAACAATAAGGCATCCATAACACAACTTAATTTTATCTCTCTTCAACAATTCCTAGAAGAGTTCACTAGCTCCAAGATCCTAAGTTAAAAGAGTTATCCCTCAATTCCCATTCCAACTCATGAATATGTTCATTACCCTCCTACCATCTCCCTTTCTTAGGAAGAATTGGTTATATGGGAGGTAAATGAAGAAGATAAATTTGTAGTTATAAGTGAAGAGACTAATAATTTAAGAGAACATGATGAAGATACTTAAAGTGAATATGATGAGGAGATCATCATCGACACTCCCATTGGTGAATAAAATGGTAAATAAATATTTATAGATGAAGAGGAATGGAATATTGATGAAGGAATACAATTTGATCAAGTGGCAACTTCCCTTCAAAGTGACAGTCTTAGAGAATGTGTAGTGGATGTTCTTGATCAAGTGATAGTAGACTTTGAAGAAGATAACACTCCTAAAGGTGAAAAATGTTCAAATGAGATAGTTGCATCAGTTTCCCAGTCAGTTAGCCATCTACAAAAGATAATGGATGACCAAGAGCAATAGTTCTTAGAGCCTCTTCATGAATTTGAATAGCTATCTATAGTAGAGGTGTATTTGGACACTTTTCAATATGTCTTAAGTGGCCAAGAAGAGGTAAAATCTTATTTTGAACTCCTTTATTTGATTGAGAATGTTGGCATTATTTATTATTACAAAGAGGAACTATTTAAATTGGAAATAAAATAACCACAAGAAATAATCTACTTAGAGAGTCTAAATGAAGAGGTTGCACCAGACATTACAAAATTTATTCTTCCTATAAAAGAACAAGAAGAAAACCTCAAAGAGGAGTGGAAAAAATATCCTAAAATTATTCAATATATTAAATATATTTGTAAACACACCTCTTCTATTGGAGACATTTATAGTGTGGTTTATCAATTTGAGTAACATGCTCAAGGAAATCCTAATCAAACTATGCCTCACAAAGGCCATGATGAAGAAGTTGCATTAGTAAAGGTATAGTTAAATGGTTATCAATAAATTTCAAATTAGAAAGAAGAGTACTCCTTTTAGGATGAGTTGGAAGATTTCTACTCAGGCCATGAGATCATACCAATATTTCAATATGAAAGACCTCAAGAGGTCATACAAGATCAATCAAACCAATTTAAGAAACCTCTATAAGTTAAGGTTATCGCTGCCCCTACGAATAAAAGTATGGTCTCTTATTGATAAAAATCATCATGAATTAAGTTATGAACTTCAAGATGAATTTGTGATCTGGACAACAATTCAGGTGACAATTCAGGTGACGGTTCCACCCCAATTGATGACCGAACTTCTGGGAGCCATAACTTTTGCACTGTAGCTCCAATTGACTCATGGTTTGAACCGTTGGAAATATAAGAATGAGGAGAAAGTGGTGAGATGGAATGGATCTTTGATATATGAATTTTGACTCTTGAAAACCTAATGGAAGTGCCCCAAATTTCAATTTTAGTAGTGTAGTCTAAAAATAGTAAGTTTCTAAAAATAGTAATTCCTCAAATTCTGTATTGTTTTAAATCATGGAAGTCAAACCAATTCATCTCCAATGAGATTGGTGACCTTAAACATCCTCCACCTACTTTCAAAATGTGTATAAATGAATATGTAACCTAAAATGGAAATTAGACATCTCTTCCCAGAGATAAACATATAGTTGTATTGTGATCTTGAGTAATAAAACATCTCTTCTCAGAGAATTCATTATTACTGTTTTAATTTTTGTGTTCCTAAAATATTTGTCAACCAAAAATTTTGAGTTTTGGATTAGTGGTATCAAATCAGTTTGTCTTGAGAGTGTATGATCCTGAGGATGAGGTCAGGCTACAAGAAGCTTGGGTGGAAAACAACAAGCTTCCAAACTATCCACCTATTTGCTCCAAATGACTTTTAATGGTAGATGACACCAAGACATATGATCCTTTCAAATAAATGGTGAATGAATCCCTCTAATGGAAAAAATGAAATATGCTATAACAATTTACCCAAATTCTCTAACAACTTCTGATGGGAAATTTTGGCTCCTCATTTGCACTTCTTGGCTTCTCATCCATGGCCCATCCTTTCAGTGCCCCAACACCCTTCAAGGTTTAGGTAAATTTTGATATTCCTACATTTGAAGGCAAAATAAATGATGATGTATTATAAAATTGGTTAGATCAATTGTCTTCCTACTTCTCTATAAATAAGTTCACCAATAGAGAAAATATCAATTTTGCTCTTTTGAAAGCATCATTGCCCATGAAAAATTGGTGGGAAGTGTACAAAAAGAGGTTTAGTATAGATGACATTGGCCTTGAGGTGGAACCTACATGGGATTATTTCATGGAAGAGGTAAAGGAATAATACTATCCCATTAGAGCATATGATGATCTATACATATAGTGGCAACAACTTTGCCAAGGTAAGGACCAATCTGTTCAAGATTACAGAGACATTTTTCATTATTTGTCTGCAAGATTGGGCATCCAAGAAAGCCAGAAACACAAGACTCTCAAATATCATGGTGGATTACAATGGTGCATACAAGGCAAAATGGAACTCTTCAATTTGGAAACCCTTAATGAGGCATACAAGTTTGTAGTGAAGATTGAGCAAAAGCATGGTAGAAAGAATATGAAGAGTCAACCATCAAAATGGAAAAATGAATAAGAAACCTTAGAAGGGGAAGGCTAGAAAATGGTGTTATTACTATAAAATTGGAACTGACTCCAAAGAAGAATGTTGAGCCATCAAGTCACTATTTTTTGAGTCACAATAATCGACATCTACTAGTTTGTATCATACACAACCTACAGTCAAAGAGGATGAAGAAGAGATTATATATGTTGAGATTGACACCATCATCACTTCATCACAAACCCATGAGGAAAGGCTAGATGACAAGGAAAGATTGTTCCACTCCAAATTATGGGTAAAAGGTAAGCCTTTACATTTCAATCTTGATAGTGGGAGTCAAAATAATATAATCTCTGCTAAAGTTGTGAAAAGTCTAAATGTATCCACGAAGCCTCACCTAAAGCCATACATTATTGGATGGTTGAGCCCAAGGAGAGACCTCTATGTCACCCATAATTGTCTTCTTTCATATGCAATAAAACCTTTCCAAGATGAAGTCTTGTGTGATGTGGTCAATCTAGATGTTTGTGATATAATCTTTGGTCAGTTATTCAAGTATGATTGACATGGCATCTATGAATCATGAACTTGAAGAATCACCCTCACTCTTGGATCATGAAGCTACAGGGTACCAGAGGTACCACCTCCCACATCTATCTCCCTAATTAGTGCCAAACAATGTAAGAGATTGGTAGAAAAGACAAAGCAATTCATTCTCATGGTGGTCAAACCATAGAAATCTAAGAAGGCTGATTGTGTAGTCTTGACTACACAATAAACACAATAATAAAAGAATATGGGACAAATCATAAGAGAATATGATGACTTATTCAAGTCACTCATAGGAGTTCCACCGCATTGTCAGGTAAAACATTCTATCAATTTGATCCCAGAGTCACTTTTGCCTAATAGTCTTATGTATCATAGATCAATTTTGGAGAATGATGAGATAAAAAGATAGATTCAAGAATTGATCCAAAAGCTTCACATTAGGACAAGATCTTTACCCTATGGCAACCCAATTGTCTTAACACCAAAGAAAAATGGAACATGGAGGCTTTGCATTGACTATCAATCCCTAAATAAAATCATTGTGAGGAATCACTACCCTCTCCCCAAGATTGATGACCTATTGGACCAACTCCATGGTGCAAATTTCTTCACCAAAATTGATCTCAATTTTGTTTATCACCAAATTCCCATCGATCCCACCGATGCTTGGAAGACTGCATTCAAATCTAAGGAGGGGCTCTTTGAATGGTTGGTTATGCCTTTTGGCTTAACTAACACACCTGTAACCTTCATGAGGATGATGTATGACATCTTATTACCCTTCACCAACTCATTCATGGTTATCTACTTGGATGACATACTCATCTATAGTAGAACATGGGAGGAGCATCTACAACATGTTCGTAAGCTACTTCAAACTCTTCAAAAGCATAAGTTGTATGAAAATATTTACAAATGTACATTCAAGATGACAATAATTCAATACCTTGGGTATATTGTGAATAAAGAAGGGCTCAATTTTAATCAAGAAAAGATTTAGGTTATTCAATAATGGTCTACACCAAGGACCTTCATAGACCTTCATAGCTTCTTGGGTCTTCCAAATTTCTATTGTAGGTTTGTTCTTGGATTTTCACATGTTTCTTGGTCACTAACCCAAGTGACTAAAGTAAGATCTAAAGCTACATTTAGTGGGGTGAAATACAACAAAGGGAATTTGATAATTTGAAGAATAGACTTTTCTCAACCCCTGTTCTTTCCTCGCTAGATTTGCATCAAACTTTTGAGTTGATGACAGATGCATCTAAGTATGTTATGGGAGCTGTCATCATGCAACATGACCATCTTGTTACATATCATAGTGAAACTTTCACTGATACAGTCAGGAAATATCTAGCATATGATAAGGAGATATATTCCATTGTGCAAGCTTGCAAACAATGGAAACACTACATCTTGGGGAAAGAGATGATCATCCACGCTAACCACAGACCATCAAAATTCATCTAGACATAAATCAAACTATGAAGTGAGAGGCACCAAAATTGGGCCACATATCTTCAAAAATTCCATCTGATAATCAAGCACAAAAAGGGAAGCTAAAATACAGTTGTAGACTGTCTGAGCTACCCACCAATTACTGCACTCACAAAAGTTCTTGACCTATGTGGACATGAGACTACCAGTGAGGTGCTATGTATGAATCAGATCCTGCCTTTGCTGATACATATTAGGTGCTTAAAAAAATTAAGCATGTTTCTAATTTCTATTTGTAAGATAATGTCCTCTATCATATGGGGTACATCTATGTTCCAACTGTAGATAAACAGGAAATGATATGGGAAGCACGTTTTAGTAGGACAACTGGATAGTTTAGTGTATAAAAGACATTGGTAGTTCTTTAGAAACATTTCTACTGGCCCCATATGTGAAAGGATGTGGAAAGGTTTCTCAAATCTTGCACCCCATGTGTGATATCTAAGCCAACAAATAAGAAACAAGGATTGTACACACCATTTCTAGAACCAACCAGGCCTTGGGAATCTATCTCAATGGATTTTCTTGTAGGTTTGCCTAGTTGAAAACATGGTAAGGACTGTATTTTTGTTGTAGTTGATAATTTTTCAAAAATGGCTATCATGATTGCTTGTAAGAAAAATATATTTGTTGAAGAAACTGCTCAACTATATTTTAGTCATGTATGGCTCCATTTTGGTCTCCCCAAGTCCATTATCTTAGATCAAGATAGCATGTTCCTGAGCATCTTCTGGTCCACTCTATAGAAGATGATGGACACCAAGTTGATGAAGTCCACAACCTTCCATCCACAAATTAATGGTTAGAAAGAGGTGATGAATCACTTGATTTTTCACATGATTCAGATGTATCACTCCAAACATCCACGCACATGGGATGAGGGGCTTCTTTTCATACAACATGGATACAATTGGGCCTTGCACAACTTGACCAAGCATAGTCCATACCGAGTATGCTTCAAGTTCCAAACCATGCCACCAATTGATATAGATGTTCCATTCTACACCATGGAATACACACCTCATGGAATATCTAAGGTAGCAAAAGCAACAAAGTTCATTGAACAAATGTAACACATCCAGTAAGTTCATGACATCTTGGAGAAGATGAATCAAAATTATAAGCAATGCCATGACAAACATAGCATTACACACCATTTTGCTATGGGTGACAAGGTTTGGTTGTAGATTCAAAAGGAACAACTTGGAAGACCACATAGAAAAATTTTACCTCTACGATATGGTCCCTACACCATAACCAAAAAAGATGGATAAATTGCTTTCGAGTTGAACCTACCATCCTACCTTGGTTTGCATCCAATATTCAATGTGGAACTCCTCAAACCATATCATCCATCTCTATTAGACACTTTAGTCATAGTAGAACAACTAGACATTAATGACCTTGATCCACAGAGTTTTGCTCTAGTGGAGGAGGATCAGATTGTGGACACCTAGATGGAGACAACAAGTGGACGCTTTATTCTACTTTATCAGGTGATCAAAAGGGGCCAACTTAGCCACCATGGTGAGTTTCTCATAGAGAATCAAATCAAGACACAACTACCACACCTAATTATTAACATTTATTCAATGGGGACCATTGCTTCTCAAGGAGGGAGGAATGATTTGGGCAATAATTTAGGCAATAATTCGGGTGATGGTTCCACCCTAATTGATGATGGAACTTTTGGGAGCCACAACTTTTGCACCATAGCTCTAATTGACTCACCATTTAAACCATTGGAAAGCTAATAATGAGGAGAATGTGGTGAGATGGTAGGTATCTCTGCTTGATAAAATTTATTTATGAAAACCAAATGGAAGTGGCCCAAATTTCAATTTTAGTAGTGCAGTCTAAAAATAGTAATTCCTTGAACTTTGTATTGTTTTAAATCATGGAAGTCAAACCAATTCATCTCCCTTGAGATTTTTGACCTTCCACATCCTCCCCCTACTTTCAAAATGTGTATAAATGAAGATGTAACCTGAAATGGAAATTAGAGATCTCTTCCCAGAGATAAGTATATAGTTGTATTGCGATCTTGAGTAATAAAACATCTCTTCTTAGAGAATTCATTATTAATATGTTATTTTTGTGTTCTTGAAAGATTTGTCAACCAAAACTTTTGAGTTTTAGATTAATCTGTCTTCATTGGAGATATGTTTTCTATCATTGATCCACTTGATGCCATGCCAAAAATAGTAGCAGTCAAGAAAGGAGTTGGTAAATCAAGAACAAGGTTTGAATAACATCTTGTACATCATTATTTTTTACCATAAGAATAATACCTAAGGTGTTTTCCTTTTGATAGAGGAGGATGAGACATTGAAGGTTAATTGTGCATACTTAGTTGCTTGTGTTTTGTTTCCCTAAATTCTTCTTAGCATAATGTGTCTCTTACTTATTTTAATTATTTTTTTGGTGTGTTTACTTCTTATTAATTGTGTGTGTTGAAGGTAGTCAGTCCTCTCATCCTTTGAAATAGGATTATAAGTCAGTTGTCAAGGTCTATTTCAGTTTGTGTTGAGTTTAGGTGAACCCATATCCCAATGGATGCAAGAAGGCTACTAGTCTAGATGTATAGCAAACATGCAATCCTAGGAGGTTGCGAAAGATGTTAGCCAAATTAGATACCATAGGTGAGTAATATTAAAAAACTTTCTATCTAGACTTATTCAACTTTTTTGATAGCCCTTGAAGGTTCTTGTCTTGTTCCTAGATTGTCTTCTCATAATGAAGAGTGATGTTGATTAAGATATTCTAAGGTGGTATATTCAAATGAGAAGTCATGATCCTCATAGTGATTAACCAATATTCATGACTTAACCCTTTATAATGTTTTTAACATGTTTTAAGATATGTTTACAAAATTTAAGGCAATTTCTCCTTATTTCATGCTTGCCTAATTTAATGCAACATTGAAATACATTTTTCACTGTTCACAAAAAATAGGTTTTAACAAGAAAAGAGGTAGTTTTTCAACATGTGATGATGATATCAGCATCCTCATATCTCTTTAGGTACAAATTAGGCTTTGGAAGCTTTAGAAGACCTAAATGTATGCACCTAAATCTTCTATCCCTAACCATTTTTACTTATCTTACTATTTATCTTAACTAATCCCATAACCATAGCCCTAATTAAAAAATTAAATCATATACCCTTCATTATTATTTATCATACTAACCTTACCCATTCCCACTTCTTCATTAATTCATTGAAATCCCTATTATCCACTAACTAATCCCACTCATCTAACATTTGGGAATTTAAAATTCCCATGAGCCACCTAACTACCTGCTCCTATGCTTTCCTAAAAGCCTAGCCCTTAATCATCAATTAATCCCCTTCTAACCCTAAATTATTCCTAACATGAAACTAGAGAATTCTACTCTATATAATCTTCTCTCATCCTCTACATTTTCTATAAATCTCCATTTATAGAGAACTGTAAGGAATTTTATATTCCTTAGAATTCCCCCATTTTTTATAGAGCCTTCTTCTCTAAAAAATTCCAATGAAGTTTTATTTCATTAGATAATCCTCCCTCAATTTCCTATTTAATCAATCCACTCTTCCATGTCCAAACTAACTAGAAATCAACTACATGCATCCATAAAATATCCATGCCAACATTATCAATAAGCCAAAATATCATCCAAATAATTAATAAATTCAAAATCATGATAAAAATCTGAGTCTTTGGTAAGAAATCCACAATCTATAATCACTTAATCTTTTTTTTTTGTTTGAATCTCGATTAAGAACACTTAGCTTTAGGTTAGAAAGTTATTTGAGTTGTCTATTTCATAGCATTTTGATCTAATGGATCTCAATCTTAATAATAGATTGTAGATTTGGGTGTTTGGGTTAAATTTCATAATCAAAATATTATTTTACACAAATTTTCATATTACACCAAAAAAAAGGCAAAAACCTATTCATCTTCCCTATCAGGGTTCTTGGCCTACTTAAAAACGTAGTTTTGTTGAGGATCATTTCATGAAAGAGGGAGTATATCAGAACTAGTGATCATAGGTGATGGAGGTGGTCTCTATGCCCTCACTATCCTTAGCATTTGTTTGTATAATTAACCTTTTTTCAATATGAATCATTGTTAAGAGTGTGGATCCTCTAAAACTTATGTAAAACCCTGCATGATCATTTATTAAATTTGAATGCAATTTTAGGTTTGATAGATATACTAAAGTGACTTAGAAACATTTATTAGGAGTTGTATAAACATTGAAACTTGAAATCTATTTATATCTCCATGGTTTCAAACTTGCAAATAATAATAAATGTTATTTTTTTTTTTTTACACATGATTCGTAGGTCTTGTGAGGATGTGAAGTGTTTGAGTGGAAATGGAAGATAGGGAACTTATTTCCTTAAGAATTATCTATAGTTTTCACACTTATATGGATCACTTTCTTTGAGAAGTTTTAGACAATTGTATGATAATTCTTCTTATTCTAACGCAATATTCATGATTCAACGTGAGAGATACTATCTTAGAGGTATGTTACAACCATGTTTTAAGGGTCATACACCTCGAGTAAGGTTTTTTAATATCATATACATTTTTATGAAACAGTCATGAGATATAAAATAATTTTTAAACATTTATGACTATCTTTGGTAAACAGATGGCATGAAGGCTAGATTCAAGATAGATACATATTTAGGCCTACAAGAGACCTAAGAACGTAGTATGACAGTAAAAGTCCTGAATTAAATAAACCAATAGATTGAATTGGTTTCTCATAGGTTTAAAATTATCTAAAATTTTCCTAATTTCCTTTAATAGATGATAAAAACCATCACTAATCCTCTTCAAAGTAAGTCTATGGTGATTTAAGCTTTAAAAAGGGAACACCTATAGATTTATATGAGGATAATATATAGATAAGGAATATATTGAATTGGTATGAGGTAAAAATATCATGATTGGTTTGATAAGTCTTGGTGACCATGGTAAAAGGGTTTGACTCCCTATGAAGAATAAAAAATAGTTGGCAGGCCTAAAGCTATGGATTGTTATTATTGAACAAGTTTTTCAAGTAGGAAAAGGCAAATACAGAGTTAAAAACAAGAATGAGACTAATAATACAATTTTTAATAATCATTTTTTATGGTCAAATACCAAGTTATTCTATTAGACCTCTGTAATACCATTATTGGTAAAGATGGTAAGGAGACAACTAGTCATGTATGTCAAGATTACTGGTGGTATTGAGAAGTTTTTTAGACAAATTATTGTATAGTTTCTTATTTGAGAAGTTTTAAAGTAATTAAAATGAATTAAAATTGTATCCAAGAGAAAATATTTAGAAAATTAAACATTAACCTTTTCAAAAATAGGTATGCACAAGTTTCAATTCTAGATAGGCACCTAAAGACCTGAATATGAGGACTTGACAAATGTGCTTTTAGTGTCAAACATGGAGCTCAAAGAGGTTATATTTTGTCTAAGTGATAATTAAAAAATAATCTATAGTATTAATACTCCCTTCCACCACTATAAAACTCCACTCAAGAAGAGTCATGTTCAACCCATAACAAGATGACAAGCCTTGAAGAGAACCTACAAGTCTACATATAAGAACATGAAGGGAACATGCAAGTTTAAGTTGAGATTGAGATATAAAGGTTCATTATAGGTCTTATGGTTAATATAGAAGGTCCATACACTAAATTGAATCCTTAGAAGAGGGATGAAAACATCAGTATAGGCTATTAGGGTTGAAACCATCATAATGCATACAAATCCTTGATGTTGATTAAAACAAATTGTAGGCCAATTGGATATCCAATGTCTTTTTTAAACCATTTAAATACACCATGAGATATGTTTTACGTCCTTTTTAGGAATTTCTAAGTAAATTAAAATGTTTTTGTGACTTTTTTATTAGAATATTCATTTCAACCATCTTGCATAGTCCTATAAGCCTGAGAAGGTCTAACTTTCACATAGAAATTAGGTAAGGATTTGCATGATACTAAATAAACTTATGGGAGGTCATATCCCCAACACTTCATTTTTTTCTATCAAATCATTCATCAAAATAACATGTTGCATGAACTATTGTTAAGAGAACAACCACCTCTAAAACCATGTTTTTGCCTTGTGAAGGGATTGGGAAGGCATAATGTTTTTATCAGAAGTTGAATGAGGAAATGCATGGTTTAAAATTTTTATTATAGGTGTTAATGGGCTTCCCATAATCCAAAATTATGGTATTGGTTCATAATTTGAGGCCCTCAACTTTATGAACAATCCTTAAGAATTTGAGCACCTTTAAATTCCTTCTAAAACCCTACTAACAACCCGATGACTAAGTTTTGACTTCTAAGTGGTTCAAATACATCTGATTAGACTTTAAATAACTTTGATTTTATTTTTAGTCCAAATATCATGCATTTAATCAACTAATTTACATGAGTGAAGAGTATAAGGTACAAAAAATGACCTAAAGAACTATTTAGGCTGATTTTATAGAGTTTAGGTGTGTAAGGGTATCCAAGCCAGACGATAATTTTTTTTAAGCCTAATAATAATCCAAATGACTATCCATAAGTCATTATAATAGTACTTCATATTTCTAGTATATCCTTCAAATATATAGATTAGACCTAATGAATAATGTCCTTCTTCCTTGCATACCAGAATGAAATGTAGACTTCTGTAAGGTAATTTTTGTTAACACTTAGTTTTGGCCACTTTCATGACTAAAAATGGATTCAAGTCAATTTTTATAAAATAACACAATTTAATCATATAAATCACTTGAATTACCCAAATTTGATCATGTAAGGGATTTAATTGCTAAAAAATGTGGTGAGGCAAGTTTATTTGGTGTATTACCTTGTATGCATCAAAAATCTAGTTGAGTTTTAATCCTAGTCAATCTATGACCTAGTAATTTGACACTTTTGACCTATCAAGATATTAATTGAAAATATTTAAAATAATTTTCAAAATCTAAAAATCACTGAGGATGATTATTTACATTAAAAATCTTAATTAACTAGCTTAAACAAAAATTCTAAATCAAATTAGTGAATTTCATTTATCAAAAATGGAATTTTTATCCAAATGTGAATTCAAAGGTCAAAGGAACTCATAAATTGATTTATTATTTCCTAAATAATCCATAAAAATGAGTCACAACCTCACAAATATCTAAAGTGATTTGTCATGCCTCACAACTATCAGAAAGTAAGGTGTCAAGATTTCATAAGAGCTTTGACCCAATCCATGATTAGCCTGACTCAACCTAGGTTATTTTGTACTCAATAAATGTTAAAATTTATCCTAATATCCCTATGGTTAGATTTAGTTTTTATATCTAAAAATACAAATGCTCACACCATATGCCAACAAGCTTCTATGTGTAATATTATTCTACTAGAATACTTTTAAGAAGCCATTGAGAGTAGCGTTATAATGTTCATTTTATTCCAAGATTCACACAAAGACACAAGTTATAATTGGAGAAGTGATACCACCATGGATAAGCATTTCTCAAAGACTCTAAATGTCATATTCTGAGCATAAACATCCTTATACCAATAAGTGGACATCAAATTCGATAAAAAAGGTAAATTACTTGTGTTGTTTTTATCTCTAACTTTTTATCTTTTTAATTATATTATGCTTACCCTAATTATTAGGTAAGAGTGTTTAGTTCTAGTGTATTTTTTTCATGTATTTTTATCATTTTTACTAACAAGGAACTAATCATCATTAATGTGTTCTTCAAATTTGTTAGATACATAATGGAATGCATAGTGGGACCACGCATCCTATATGGCTAAGGAGAATGATATGCTATCTTTATTTTTTATAAAATATGCATTTAATTCTTTAATTTTAGATTTTTAGCATTGAAAATAACATCATTCTATTTTTTGAGTAATTGGTGGCTTCATTATATGTAGCAACATATTAGCCATTCTACGACTCTATTTATGATATTTATTTATATAGAAATAATGAATTAGAAATGATAGATTTGTCCTACTAAATGGTGGCTTCACTATCTATAATTAGTGGCTTTTAACATGTTAAATAGTACCTTTACAAGATAAAATTGCATGTGATTTTATCGGCTTCACCTATTTTTCATCTATAATCGGTGACATCACCATATCTAATTGGTAGCTTCACCTTGTTTAACGATGAGTTGACCAAAGTGATCTCTATTTGTGTCTATTCTTGCCTGAAAATAATGGCTTCATGAAAATGATATCTTCACTCTCCTAAATGGCAACTTCACTCTATGTTTTACAAAAATCTAAGAGCTCAAAGTGGAATGTTGTTTATTCATTTGATTTTTGACCTAGAGACAAGGAAACCCCCTAACATTTTTCAGGGACTAAGGTGGAGAGACACATGCTTATACACTTCAAAATCTCAAATACACTTTTTTTTGTGCTTAAAATCAACCTAATAACACTTGTTTCTTAGTATTTTCAAAGTTTTTACAAGTGTTAACAAGGCCAAGGGGTGAAACTTTCAATCACACTTGAGTTGGTGCTATTAAAAAGAACATAAATTTTAGTTAGAGATTTAAAGAGATTTTTTAATTCATGTTTTTTTGTTATTAGCTAATTTCAACATTCATATTTTATATTATTTTTTTGTGTAAAATTCAAAACTATTGCATGTATGCTCTCTCCTAATCCTTTATAAGAAACTTCGGTGACCAAAAGTGCTCAATTTATTACCTTGTTTTTTTGGTCTTGTTAGAAGGAATATTGTGTATTTTCTCCCCAAGCTCTAAGTGACTTAGGTGACCTAGAAATGACCTCTAAATTCTTTCCATTTTATTTTTTTACATTTAGATTGTGAGCAGAAGTTCATTTATCTCTCAAAATTTATTTAGGGGTGAATTGACATGGGGTTTTATCTCCCAACATCATACCAAACCCACTCAACTATGGGGTATATAAATTTTGTAATGATACTAGGATTTCTAGGCAGATGAATGATTAACTTCTCTAATCCTAACAAAACCTAGCTCAAGTCTTTCTAAACATCATACTCTACTAAGCAGTACATGATTGAAGTTAATATTCAAATTAGTAGACCTTTGTATATTAAGTTAGTTGGTATGAATCCAACTGATGTAGTTGTGCCCTGGTGTTAGCTACACTTTGAACCATTTAGAGCATTTGAAACTTATACATTTTAATCAACCCCACTTTACACAGAATTTATTACCGAATTTTGAGTGTTCCTCACTCTATGTTTGTGCCATGTACTAATACTTGAGAGATAGAGGGGGTATAAAAACTATACCTACACATATACTTTATTTTTTGGATTAACACTTAATTCCTCACAAGCATTAGTATATTGATGAAAGTTTTGGTAGAAGCTATGCACACCCATGTCAATTTTAGGGATAAGATGAATCATCAGTGGTATTTAAATATTTTTTGATTTACATGTGTGTCTTAGACTAAAATTATTTATTTTTACTATCAAAACAAAACAAGTCCAAAATAGTCGCATTGTTTTCACACCCCTTTAGCCTAAGAGGTGTTACTCTACCCATTTTGTGTCATAAATTTACCTTAGATTTATATTCCAAAACTATTTTTGTGTCATGTATTTAAATGGGGCATCGTTATGCTACCCATTTTGTCTCAAACATTTACCTTGTATTTGTCATCCAAAACCATTATTTATCATTTGTTTGAAGGATCATTTTTATGTTGCCTAAATTGTTACAAAACACTTATCATTTTTGAAACCAAGTTCCAAACCATTGTTATAACTTTATTTTTTCAAATGCATGGTTATGATGCCCATTTTATTCTACCCCATTTTCCTTTAAACATTAAATTATTTCTACATTAAATTTTAAACTCAAACTTTCAAAGTGCAAATCCTAAACTAATTGCATTTACATCAAAGCCTTGTCTAATTTGGGCTTAAGTTGTCTATATTTTGTGTTTGGATTATGTTACTTGGGTTGATTTCCTATTTTATCTAAAGACCCCATTGAATAGAACCTATTCATTAGTATTTTACTTGTGCCTTGATTGAGCATCCTTTCAAGCCAAGTTTTTGCCACATGCCTTGTATAAAGTTTGTTGTGTTGAATTATGAATGTCCTAATTCCATTGTTCAAATACTCTCTTGTGAATTAAATATCAAGTGTTAGTCAAATAATTACCAAGAGTCACCCAATCCAATTGACTTAGTTTAGTTTGTTTTTCAAGTTTTTGTTTAAGTTCTTTATTTCCTGAGTCTAGCCTCAAATTTCACATTAAACAATTATAACCACCTTTGGGAAAATCATTGTAATCCTTTGATCATAGTTAAAAAATTATTCTACCTTATCTAGATACTTTTATCACTGATTATAATTTCCTTTGGGTAAGGCATTACCTTAGCCATGGATGAGTTTTGGTATTTTGTGTTACCTTGCCATTTATTATAAGTACCGTTGGGTAATTTAGTATCATTTTGCTAGACCAATTTTGAGTTTATTTTCTTCTACCTTTGCCTACTTTAGTTTTTCTACCCTTTGGGATTCTTGAATAGAGACAAAGGTTATTTTTCTATATACATCAATTATTTTTTACCATTTAGACCTTTGTTTTTCATGATACCTACCTATATATCCAAACATGCTTTGGTGCACACATAGTTGGACTATGTATCGTTCAAACTATGATAACTTTGTGACCATTAATCCTTTTATTCAAGAGTCATTTTATTATGTATATTATGAGATAGATCCTTATCAATATTATAATATTACATATGTTTAATAAAGGTACTACCCATTAGCGTAGTATTTGGTGACTGCACCCTCTTTTCTAGGCCAACAACAAGAGTGAATGGCACAATATCTTGCTGAAGTGACATCTAGAATTGAAGAAATCCAACAATAAGATATCAACTATGTTATGACACCAATGTAGACCAAATACAATATATACTTATTTTATCATCATTTTTTAGAGAATAAAGACAAAATACAATAGATACTTCCCACGTGAAGTCTGAGTAATTTTACTATAACTCTTAGTGATGTTCCTTCAATCCAATAATTTGAACATGCATCAACTAGTTATAGTCAAGATTTATAACAAATGTCCTAATAGAACCCAAGTATGTTTATAAAAGGTAAATGTTATATGGACTAACAAATGGAATAGGTATAAAAAAACATACCAAAACTATCTCAACCTAACTCATAATATTAATGAAAGGGGTGTTTATATCATGTCACTTATTTAGATAGATCCATTGACAAGGAAAGAAGTATATGCTTCATTTTATGCAAGCTAAAATATAGACCCATTTATAAAAAAACACATTGATTGATGACATGTTTAAAGTCCCTATTTTGACTAAAGAAACTACCACTCAAATGAAAGACCTCACTCAAAATGTTGTAGATAACATGTAAGTAAATTCTAATTTAAACCAAAGTGGGTCTAATTTACTGTCATGGAACTCATAGTATATTATTATAAACAATGACATGAGTGGATTACAATAATAAGGGATAGACACACCTACTTCCAAAAATAAACAAGCAACCTCCACTATTTAACAATCTCCTTCATCTAGTGTACAACAAGGGAAATGAACCAATGATAAACCAAATTACCACCACAATAAGTGAATAACACTACACCACCTTAACTAGGGGAAACGAATGTTCTACCATAAAAGGCACACACAAATATACCTCAATAATCATAAATGTTTCCTAACCAACAATTTTTTTGTATTGGTCAAAAGTCCCACTTGATCAAAAAAACAAATACCTAACCCCCAACAATTGACTAGTGGAAAGTAAGTGTCTATTCAACAAAATTTGTGTATCCAACAACAGGTGCTCAACCAAAAGCAAGGTTATTATGTACAATAAGTACTAGGTACTTGAAAAGAGTTTCCTATCACCTAATTAGTATCACATATGTAAAAAGGATCCAATTTTCAACATGTCCAATAGTAGGTTTTTAATCAACAATGTTTTCCCTATATACAACAGGGTTTGATGAGTAGGCAACAAGTTGCCTCCCAAACCTAACAATACCAACACATGCCATATAGTCAAATTCCATTACCACAACCATAATTTTTTATCCAAGGTTATGTAGATAATCCAAACAATAATGTGTTTCAACCACATCGTATTCCATATCCATAATACAATCCCCATGGATGGATACATATACTTGGTCATTCAACTAGTTCATCCAAGATTCCATAATATGCCTACACTGGTCAAGGTAATATACCTTTTATCACACAAGCTCAATAATAATATACCACTCCATCTGAATTCCTTGCCCAATATTTTCAACAAATAAAGGATTAAATTAAATCTATACATATTGGAAAGTAAACAAAAAAAGTCAAACTAGATGAAATATGCTCTCATCCATTAAACATGGAGTATCTACAAATACCATTTAAGTCAAGTTATAAACCACCCAAATTTGATAAATACAATGGTAAAGGTGACCTTAAAGATTATTTGAAATAATTCTTTGTTGTCTATCAACCAATGGCATATAATGACATATACTTGATTCTAATCTTCTAAGGAGTCTAGCTAGACAAGCCTTATAATGACCTTTAAAATTGCTAAAAAATTACATACCTAAATTTGATGATCTTTTCAAGATGTTTGTATAAAAATTTTCATATAATATTTACCATGAGATTACATTTGTCTAATTGGGCCAAGCTAAACAATAGACTAGTGAAAGCTTCATTGCATACTTATAATGTTGGAGATCACTAGTTATCCAATTTACTCATAATTTACCAAAAAATAGTTGGCCACAATATTTATGAGTAACCTACACAACAAGATATCTTACCATATTAATCTAAAATTTAATCATACATTCAAAGAGGTTATATAAAAAGTAATACATAATTAGAAATCCCTTGTGAATAAATGGATAATCAAACCATCTTCTTCTAACTAAAGTTCTAATCAACATCAAGGCTAGTAAAACTAGAACTAAGGCCAAAAATATAATCAAAACCCAATTCAAATACCATATTTAACACCACCTCAGGCCAACAATAATGAGAGCACAAAAACCTACAACCATAATAAGAATGTTGCTTTTAAGGAAGTTAATAAATCATGCCATGTTCAAATGGTGTAAATATCGATTGTCTACTTACCTCGACCCACTCAGCAATCACCACCTCTATATATTCAAACAAGACCTCCACAAAACCAACTAACATAGAATCAATACCAATTATAATCCATTCCTTTAATGAGAAGACTACTCATTTCTAGATAATTTAGTGAACTTAGTGAATTGATTAAATTTAGGTTCAAAATATTAGTTCAAGAAAATATGATCAGTTCGCCAATACCTAATTCATTACATAAAGGTATTCCTTTTACTAACTAGTACAAAGAACATGAATTTTATGAGTGCCATCACATCAGAGGGCATTTCATACAATAGTGTATCTAACTTAGGTATTTGATTAAGAATATGCTACAAAATAGAGAGATAAAAAGAGACACCCATGCTCTTATGACCAATTATAACTTAGGTATCTACTAGAATCCATTTACCTAACATAAGAATACCAAAAACTAGTAGTAGTACCAACAATATAAACAATAGTGATAGATAACTCGACCACAATATCAAGAGCAACAACACCAACCATAACAACAATAGCATAATTCTTAGAACCAAGGGTAAAATGAGAAAACCAACCAAGGAGGTCATCATGTCATTGTGTATACCTATAAAAATATTGTAAAACATGTTTTAGTTGGTCATGTTGCCACTATCCCTATAAACCCTCAGCCAACTACTAATAAACCTAGACCCTCACCCACTAATTCTTATCAATTGAGCAATGCCTATCAAACTCCTTATGATGGTAAATCATCTTTGAACCATGTTACTAACCAGGCTCAAAACCACCTTAGAATTATCATTCTAGGCCTCATTACATTTCCATCTAGCTACCAAATCTAGATACCATATCAAGATAACATAATTATAACTTAATTAGCTAATATTATAATCAACTAACCATAACCAAATATGATAAATGATCCTATTAAGTATTTCATACCTATCAAAAATAAACTAATGTATAAAACTAGGGGAAGATCAATGATATTATGGAGTACCTGAAATAAGACACATGCGCATATATTCATCATGGATTTATTGCATAAATCAAGTGTCTAAAAAGACATATTTAATGAGTACTTGAACCAATCCCTTATGCTAAATGACATCACTCCAAATAAGTTATAAGCCATGTTAGGACACTTGGCCCCAACCAACATCTTACCTTTGATAAAATTGACATGTCATCCTTAGGCCATCTACATAATAACCTATTGTATATTAAGGTTGGTATAATGAGCCATAGAGTTAAATGTTTCCTTGTAGATAATTTTATAGGCCTCAACATTGTGTCTCTAATGTTAGTAAAACATCTTGGATAGATAATAACCAGCTTATAGCTAGATATCATCGTTCTCAAGGCATATGATAATGAAGAATGAGAATCTCTAGGTACTATTAGCTTGCCATTGGTCATTGGGTCTTTGATCCATGATACTCTATGCAATGTTTTAGATATGGAATTATCTTACAATATATTATTGGGTTAACCCTAGATGCATTAAATTAGGGCTATACCTTCTATGTTGGATCAATGTATAAAATTTCCACATTCAAGAATGAAAGTGACTATACTAGTTAATCTTCTACCATATCAATATTCTAAATGTCTCAGGGCTAAATATAAAAGCTATAAATATCAATTTGGCATGAATCCTAGGCCCAAATTTGATGGATAAAGAGCTAAAAAATTAAATTCCATTGAATTAGGCCCATAAGCTAATTATATTGACCTAGATAGCCTAGTTTCTGCCTCATCTATGCTTCCACTAGATATTTCTAACAAATTTTATATAACTAACAAAGGTCTCAAAGAATATAGTACCCATAATGCCTTCCATATTGTCAAATTTCCAAAATATGCAAAATTTTATGGGAGATTGAAGGCTGTAAATACTCATATGGAGTGGCAAACCAAGCTAAAATCTCAACTAAATAAACCCATTATTTTCAAACTAGCCTTTAGCATAGAACAAGACCCCTTAGCTAAAAATAATTCATGAGTTTGCACTAATGAGCTAGCTAATTATTGCCAAAGCATAAAGTATTATATCCCTAATTGGTTCATGGATCACCTAGATTATGAATGTAGATGCCTAGTGCTACATCAATAAGGCATGATCAAACTGGTCTCAATGACCAAGTATAAGGGAACCCATGGTATTGGATTTAAACTACCTAGGGGTAACCCTGCATACCTTATTCATGTTCCAACACCATCAACTAGAGAATATGATGTTGGTAGTGAAGAAGGGTCTGATTATAACATCTATGATGACCTTTCCACTATAAATTTGTTTAGCCCCCGTGATATTTGCAGTGTTAACTATATTTATCAACCTTTATCATTAAACCTTTACCACCTATAGTTGATATACTAAGACCAACAAGAGTCAACAATGTCATTAGCTAAGTTTGAAAATTGTGAGGCCATATGAATTTTTTTGGGATTGAGGAATCACATTCCTTTTGGAGATAAAAAAAAAGGCTTTTCTATTAGGTTAAATCCTTCTACCTATTTTGGAGAGTGGGTAAACTTACCTAGGCAAAAATAATAATAAAATCATTCATTGAGTTCTGAAAGTGAAAACCTCTTCAAGGTGATTTATAAATAGGGAAAAACTAAAGAGAAAAACACATTTCATTGTGAAAACTAGTTTTTGGTGCCATTAGATGGGACTGTTCACTACTCTTCCGATGAGGCTTAATAGACCTATATCCCAAAGCCTAGTTATGGATTGTAAATAAATACTGCTGAATGCCAAGATTTTGCATAGATTATTCAAGAGTGCCCTATGGTATTTGTTTTATGGCCTTTGCCAGCATTGGGAGATTCTGATTCATTATACTTGGGAAAATTAGATGAGTTGGTGTGGCTAGAGGACTTTGCTATTACTAACCTGTTTAACTCCTTAACAATTATTTTATATGATGGTTCTACATTTCTTGTAGAAGAAACTTTAGAGGTCAACATTGGGACTCTAGAGGACCTAAATTGGATTAAACTAGGCACATCCCTCACTTAGGATGAATGTGAAGTTTTTATCACCATTTTGGGGGAATTTGTTGACATATTTACATGGGCTTATTTAGACATGCTAGGTTTGGACATCATCTTAGTTGTACACCATATTGTGGTACATATTGATGCAAAACTTGTTAAATATAAATTATATAGGATGCATCCTTTTATTATTAATCTATTCAATAAAATGTTGGAGAAACTCTTAGATGAAAAATACATGAGGGTGATTGACTATTCATAGTGGATTTCAAACATTCTTCCACTAAATAAGAAACCATAAGGTATCAAAATCTGTAGTGATTTTAGATATATCAACAAATCCTACCCAAAATATGACTCTATTTTTCCTAACATTGATATGATATTCAACTTAACGGTTGGATATGAATTGATTTCTCTTATGGATTTATTTTTAGGGTATAATCAAATCAAAAGATCACCTGAAGACTAGCACAAGATAATGTTCACCACTCCATGGGGAAATTTTTATTATCAAGGGATGCCTTTTGGACTTAAAATTTTTGAATCTACTTAACAAAGGGCCATGATAGTGATTATCCATGATATGATGCATGAAATCATTGAGGACTATGATGATGACATCTTGGGTAAAATAAATATCCATGTTAATCATCAAGCCATACTACAAAGAATATTTGAGAATCTTCTTGAGTATAATGTTAGGCTTAATTTGAAGAAGTGTGTATTTGGTGTAACTTTAGGAAAATTGGTAGGACTCATTATCTCCTATAGGGGCATTCAATTCAACCCAACCAAATTTCATGCAATTAAAAAAATTCCACCACCATCCACCTTGAAACAAATCTATAATTTGTAAGGTAAGATAAAGTCAATCAGATGCTTCATCTCACAATTGGCTGATAAATGCCATCTATTTATGCACTTACTGAAAAAGGGCATTACATTCTCCTAGAATTAATAGTGTTAGAGAGTATTCGATCATCTTAAATAATATCTTTCCAACCCACCTATTTTATTGCCACCAAAACCAAACAAACCATTGCCTCCTTACATGTTAGCAACTAAAAATTCCCTGGGGGTACTCTTGGAAAAATAAGAAGAAGATGTTAAAGAGCATCTCATGTATTATCTAAGAATAAAATTGGTCATGTATGAGCACAATTATATGGAAATTAAAAAAACCTATTTATTAATGGTGTTCACAGCCCAAAAATTACATCATTATATGTTGAATAGTAAGACCATTGTTATAGCCAAAGTATATCCACTCAAGTATCTACTTTCTATATTAGTTTAATAGGGATGAATGGAAAAGTGGAGTATGCTAATGAGTGAGTTGAAACTGTATATGTCAATCAGAAGGCCATTAAGGGGGAATTATTTGTAGATTAGCTTTCATAATCTCCATTTTCATGATACTCAACCTCTTACATTTGAAATTCTAGATGAGACCACTTGACCATAGAAGAAGTAGAAGAACCTCTTGATGCAAAACAATGGAAGATGTAAATTTATAGATCATTCACACTTCATATATTAGAGGATATAATATTATATTTTATGCTATAAGGGGATTTTATTCCCAAGTCCTTATGCATTGGGTTTCCCTACACGATAACATGGTTAAGTATGAATCACTCATTGTAGGGATTCACAAAGTAGTATAGTGTAACATTCAAAATTTATTGGTGCATGGTGACTCTTAGTTACTAATAAATTATATTATAAACTAGTACTAGACCAAGGATGATAAGTTGGTACCCTATAAATATATGGTCAATACTCTCAAGCAATTTCCAATAGCTAATTTCCAATAATACCTCGAGAAAATACTAGAATAGATGATGCCATGGAAACTATTTTTTTTGGAGTTGTTAGTGATGTTATGGAAGTGTTTATTTGATTGGATGAAGTGTCTTGAATTTCTAAGTGTTAATGACAAAGTGTGCAATGTGTTTGTCCTAATATGCTTGAAGTAGACTTGGTTGATCTTCAGTTTTGACATGGTTAAGTATTTTTAAAGATAATTATGGTGATTTGACGCTATGAAAGGGGCAATATCATAGGTCAAGGATAATTGGAGAGATTGGGGAAGTTTATGGTATTAATTTGGTTCTTCATTATATTCATCTAGGCATAGTTAGTTATGTAATAGAAAAATAAGTAGGCATATTGATGACATTATAGTTATCACATGTGAAGGTTCCAAGATCAAGATGATATATGTATGGATCCCCCTATCTAAGTAGATCATATGGTCAATATTTAAAGTCATTAAATGAAGTGAATAAAAAGTTATTAAGTCTCAAAGTTGGCCTTTTAGGTAGATTGTAGTAGTTTCTATTCTTGGCCAGATCGTCTGTGCACTTCGTGTAGATATGGATGAACCAAAAAGTTTGTGCATTTATTTCAGGTGAAAATAATGTAAAATTTGATTAAAAAAATTATATTTATATATTTTACATAGTCCCAATAAGCTACCCTAAAAATTTGGAGACTTAAAGTGTTGTTCATATCAAGTTATAAAGCTTCAAAGTTGCTTTAGAAGAGTGTGATGGGTCAGAGACCCTCAAGTTAAAACCTAATTAATGTCTAAAATTATCTAGACATTAGATCTAATGGTGCATGTTAATTCATTATATTTATCCATTTATCCATGTAATATTAATTATTTCAAATGTTTCACATATAGGTGGCAAGTGTCACAAGCTTTCTAGTTAGGCAGAAGATCAATGGTGAATGGCAGTTCATACTAACAAAGATCAATGATGTGAGACAAGTCAAAGAGTCAATAATGAAGTGAGAATACCAAGTGGAAAAAGCACAAGGGTTTATAATTAAATTTTATTATAAGGTAAGTGAGGGTGTTCAATGTCATAATCTTGAGAGTTATAAGTAAGATCTAATAGTGAGTGATGAAAGGTAAGGACCAAGTTGATATGTAGAGATCGATGGTACATGTTTAGTCGATATTGTAATGGTGCATGAGATGAGGTCAACAAGCTTGATGTTTAATAATAAATAATAGTTAAATATAAAAATAGATTGATATTTCATGTTTAATATAATATTTGAGGACATGAGATGATGTCAAAGTGTTCAAATTTTAACAGTTGCTTAGTGACTATTGGAATTCAAATATTTGAATTTGCAAGGGAAGACCAGTCTATAATATTTTTCTCATATATTTCAATATAATTTGAATTTATTGATGTAGTAAACAAAATTTTTAGAGGATTTCATTTCATATCCATAAATATTGATTAGAATATTTGGATGTTCATATAATTGTAGATATTAAGCTCTAATGTTGACTATGTATTTTGACCATGTTCTATAAGTGACCTGAGAAGGATAATCAAGTTTGTTTTGATGGTATTTGGATGTTTCAAGGTGAATTAGATATTAAATAGTGTTTTAGACTCTATGAGGATGATCTATATGGATTTTGGAGGTTTTACCAATCCATCTTTAGTATGAACAAAGGATTAGAAAGTGATTATGTGTTCATTCATGGTGACTGTGTGCATAGAATATTATTTGATCGAATTGAGATTTAATAGAATGGTGTTATGATGTTTGTTATCACTTCAGGAGTAACTATACATTGTGTGTCATGGGTTCATGTATTCAAAAGTGTTCCTTTGTTCTTATATTTGCTCATAAAAGTGTCAAAGAGGTGGATGGGTCTTCATAGGACCTAAAAGGTGACTTAGGCCTCTTTTTAAATAGGGTTATGCTTAAAGGTGACCCATGTAGATTCCTTAAGAGTGAAGGAAGGTTTATGGTTGATAAGGAAGGTTTTGAACATGATAATAATCATGAAGGCTCTATAAAAGGTGAAACCAAATGTGATGGTTTTTAGGTGTGTGGAAAAGTGGTGCAAAACTTTAGAGGAGAGGAGCATGTGAGAGTTGAAGAGTGAAGGAAAGAGGAAAGGGTATGTGGCCAATGGATGGGTTGAAGAGTAGATCAAGTTGATGACTATGTGTATGACCTATAGGTCATACTTATGTTGTCAAGTATATTTATCTTGTATGTTTGAAGACAAAGGTGATTAAAAGGAATTGATCATCTTCGAGATAGGTGTTCCTTGTGAATAGGTGTTTCATTAAAGCTAGTCAAAAGGAATTGATCATCTTAGGGGTAGGTACTCCTTATGAAATAGGCATTTCACTAAATTTTGGTTAGAAGGACTTGACTAGTATCATGATTTCACACTTCTTATAGGACAAGTAGTCCATGTGTTTATAGGCTTAAGAGTAGGTTTTATTACCCAAGAGGGTTTCCCACATAGATTTTGTGTTGTGTGTATGATTTTACATTATTTATTATTCATTATTATGAATGGATTGTATAGTCTATGAATTATTGTAGTAATTAAATAAGGGTTTCAAAATATTTGAATTGAATTTGAAATATCTTTCATCATTGATTCACCCCCCCCCATAGTGATTGTACCTCTAACAATTGGTATCAGAGAAAGTCATTTGGTAAAGGATTGATAGCTTGAAGTAAATCCAAGTTATAGTATGGGTAGCCATCAAATACAAGGAGGTTTTTCCACTAAGAAATTACTGATGTTCAATGGATACAATTATATTTTTTGGAGTGTGAGGATGAGCACCTACATCATGTACCTATGGTTTGACACTTGACAATCTGTTATGGATGATTATTTTACACCTATTATTCCTCCATCTAGTGTTATAGATAGTAAATTATTTGAGACCAATTATAAGGAAATGGATGTTATCACTTATGGTCTTTCATAGAATGAATATACCAAGGTAATCCATTGCACATCTTCCAATGAAATGTGGGACAAATTGAAGATAATTTATGAATGAGATTCAAGGGTTAAGTTATCAAAGTTACAAACTCACTAAAGATAATTTGAGAATATTAAGATGAATGAAGAAGATTCTATGGCAACCTTTTTGTAGAGAGTTGATGATATTGTGAACATAATCAAATGTCTTAGATATAATCTTAAAGAAGCTACTATAGCTCAAAGGTATTAATATCTCTATCTCTCAAGTTTGATTCTAAAGTTTATGTTTTTTAATAAATTCATGATCTTACTCAGTTGAAGATGGATGAATTTCATGACATTCCTATTTCCTATGAGATGAGAGTTGATGATGATAAACCACCAAAGAAAGAGGTAGCATTCAAGATAGAATGAAATACAAAGAAGAAGTTCTAAGGTAATAAAATTATGGAAGATGAGACATCTTATATTTGTGAAGATAAAATAATTGGTTTGTTTACAAGGAAATTAAAAATAGGGTTAGGTAAGTATAAAGGTAAACTACCCTTCAAATGATTCAATTGTGGAGAGGTAGGACATTTTTATAAGTTCCCTCATAATAATAAAAATAATGATGATGAAGATCATGGTGATGGTCAAGATGAATACAAGAAGACATAAAAGTTAGATGAATTCAAGAATGGATTTAGAGAGTATGACAACAAGAATTACTTCAAGGACAAGAAGAGTCTTTACACCAAATAAGATTACATCCCATCAGATAAGAGTTAATACAATGACTCAGAGTATGATCATGAAGATGATGGTCATGTTTAAGATAAAGACATATTCATGGCTAAGGAAGGAAGTTTCTCATATCAAAAGGAGTCTACTTGGAGTGATTCATATGATGATAAAGATGAGATGGACTGTGAGACTAAATTTTTGAATGCTCTTGAAGAATTGAATATTAAGAAGAAGATTAACAAGAATTTGAAGCCTCAAATCCAATACTATGAAGAGTATTTTAGTGTTTTTGAGGAAAGAATTAATGAAGACACGAAGGAGCATGAAGATATAGTCAAGCATCTCAGTTGTCAATTGGAAATCCTATCTACAAGCTTGAAAGCTAAATAAGATGAATGTTCAAGGTATGTAATTGAAAATGAGACATTAAAATTTTAGTTAGATAAGACATCTAGTAAGATGAAGTCATTTATGAGATTTTAAAAGAGCTCAAGTGATCTAGACAATATTTTGAGTGGTCAAAATCATGTAAGTGATAAAACTAGTCTTGGATACAAAGAAGAACCAACAAATACATCTCATGACAACATAAAGACTAATGTAAATCAGACCTTGAAGGTTAACAATTATTTAAGGAATAAATATGTTGGTAGAGTGAAGACAAATCAGATCAAAAAACTAAATGACATGAGGTATGCAAGGTTTAATGGTTATTGTTACACATGTAATAAGTTTGGGCATAGACCTAGAGAATGAAAGAGACCTATTAAATATGAGTTAATATGTAACTATGATGGGGGTCATCAGTTAAAAGGTGTGAAAAAAGTTAATTGATTCAACTATGTTGATGAGGAACATTTTGCTAAGCATTTTCCAAATAAGGTAATGCAAGGTGAGTCTTCTTCAAAAGGAGTAGTTTGTTTCAACTATCAAAAGAATGGACATATTACAAGATTTTGTTCTAATTAGGAAAGTCAAAATAAGGTTCTTGAAAAAGGTATTATGTGCTTTAATTATCATCAAAGAGGTCACATTTCTAGATTCTACAAGAAAAGGCCTACAAGACAGAATAGGTTTAATCAGGCTCCTAGAGTGTAAGAAAGAATGCAAGTTAAGTCATGGAAACCAAAGGTGGTAATTATGAGACATAATGATTCTATAGGTCCATGCAATCTATTTGATATAGTAGAGAATGATACAAAATTTAGAGAGTGCTAAAAGCTTTCATTGTCTACTCTTACTATGAATGAGGAGACCAAGCTCAAGGAGAAGACTAAGGTTCTGGTTGAGGCTAGTTCTGAGGTATGTTTGGATGATAATGAGTAACCTACTATGTGTGATAAATTTGAAAGCTTGGTTCCTATGTTGACAAGGTCTGAAGGTGATGTTCTACAATGCAAAGAAGCTACTTCAATAATCAAGGTATGAAAAGATTCCATAGTTGATCCAAATGTTGTATATCTTGTCATAGAAGAGAAAGTAAGTGATGTATGAAAGAAATAAGTTGTCAAATTTTAGAGTAAGGAGAACAAGATCAAGAAGTCTTATAGTTATAAAATGATTCGAGTGGTTACTAAGTAGATGTTGTCCACCCCTAGATTTACTTTATTTTAAGAGCATTATGGTATATAGGAGGTCTCTTTCTATGCTTCTTAAGAGACTCCTTTCAAAATTTTATTGTGGTGTTCTTCAGAAGGTCCTAAAAGGCAAAAGATGAGTGTTTCTAGTTAGTGTGTCAAGATGAGATAAGTGCTTTGATGAGGTCAGATTGATGTCATAAGGTGCTTTTGTTATGTATATAGTGTATGTAGGGTCAAAATGGGTGTTTTTAGATACCATAATGAGATTAATGGAATGTCAAGAAGTGTTTGATTCTCATAAAGGTCTATGTACTTCCTTGTGATATGTTCTAGGTGGTTTTGTGTCTTGATGATCCTTTTTGTACCTTTTGGAGGTTTTTGTGTGCTCTCAGGTTTATCTTTATTTTTGTAGATCAAACTCATGGTATAAAAAGTCAAGGATACCAAAGGAGTTAATGCTCAAACCTTGGTTTATAATTGTGTGATGATTGTCTCTAACTGTGTAAGTATTTATAAAGGTGGGCATTGACCAAAAAGAGGTTTGCTGACCATGTTTATTTTGAGATTCTAGAGTTTTGAACTATGCTATAAAAGTATTTTTCCTAATTAGCTGATGTCTAAGGCTTATTAGTATGTTTAATTGAAAAAATGGGTTTTCAAATAAAGCTTCACAAATATCTAAAGGTTTTTGGTTTTCAAATTATTCATGCTTTTGTCAAGATGGAGGCCTAATTGGCTAGTAGGTTTGTGAAGGAAGTATATTGTAGAAGAGGAGCTAGGTGATGAAAATTGGTGTGATTAAGGGGGCATATGAGAGTGCTCATATGAAATTTCAAGTTTTGAAAGTATATCTACTAAAATTTATGGGCTCTACAAATAAATAAAATATTATAAGTCTATATATTTGTAATAAGTCATTATTCACACCATTGATAATACTCAAGTCATGAATTCATTCAATCAAGTCATTCAAATACTAAAAATACTAGGATTTCTATTAAAAGGATCAAATAAAGAAAATAAACAGGATCAAATACTAGTTTTGATTAAAATACTAGTTTTAATTAAAAGGATCAAATAAATAAAATATTATAGGTCTATAAATCTATAATAAGTCACTATTAGCCTCATTGATAATACGCAAGTCATGAATTCATTCACTCAAGTCATTCAAATACTCAAAATACTAGAATTTGTATATAGGTATATGAAGTCATTCACTCAAGTTTTTATTAAGGACAAAATCTTTGATACTAGGGTGAAGTCATAATAAGCATTAGAGGGGTATGAAGATAGGTATAACTTTGTTGAAAAACATGTACTTTCATTCATGATAGGTCTCAATAAGTTCATACACATTATGTTTTACAAAAAAATATTTGTCATGGTTATTCAACCTAGTATCAAAGATTTCATCCTTAATAGAGACTTGAGGTAAAGAATTTCATATGCCTATACATAAAATTAATATAGTCTTATGAATTCATCCTTATTTGTATATCCATATCAAGGATTTCTTGAATTCATATGCCTATACCATATGAATTCATAAGTTTTCCCATACTTGAAAGGAAAAATTTAATAATATTTATATTGCATTCTCACTTATATTGGTTAGGTTAGGTTAATAAAATTTATAGAAAAGAAGATATGCTATTAATTTTCTTACATGATATTTTTGCCTTAAATATCAAACCTAGTTTTCTATAGTAACAAACCCAAAAGGCCACTTAACCTACTTTTATATAGTAAAAACCACTTTTATATAAATTTTATTAACCTAACCACTTAACCTAATTTTCTATAGTAAAAACCCCACTTAATCAGAAAAGATGGTACACTTAACCTAATTTTCTATAGTTAAAAACCAAAAAAATCTAAACATTGATCTCACCCATTTGATTCTAATTCATTGAACAAATCTATAAAAAGACATAACACATAAATTTATAGCATGATAATTTGAAAAAACAAAAGGAGTAGGTAAATGTCACTATAATCCACTAGATGGAAAGCAAAAAGGAACTCTATGAAATGAGCCTTAGGGTCTCCTTTACCTTTGTATTTATCAAATTTCAGTGGTTCATAACCTAGAGGAAATGGTATCTGAAGATACTCCATGTCAAATGATATTAGGTGTGATGCATATTTTTAAGAAATAAAAAGAGGAGGTAAATATCATAATCCACTGGATGGAAAGCAAAAAAGAACTCTATCAAATGTGCATACATTTTTATACCTTTTGGAGGTTTTTGTGTGCTCTTAGGTTTATCTTTCTTTTTACAGATCAAACCTATGGTATAGGAATTCAAATTTCCCAAAGGAGTGAAATCTCAAACCTTGGTCTAGAAGTGTGTGATGATTGTCTCTAAGTGTGTAAGAAGTTTAAGAGGTGGGCATTGAACAAAAGGAGGTCTGTTGATCATGTTTATTTTGAGATTATAGAGTTTTGGGTTATGCTATAAAAGTGTTTTACCTTATTGTTTGATGTCTAAGGCTTATTAATATGTTTAATGGGAAAAATGGGCTGTAAAATAAAGCTTCACAAATATCTAAAGTTTTTTGGTTTTCAAATTATTCATGATTTTATCAAGATGGAGGCCTAATTGGCTAGTAGGTTTGTGAAGGAAGTATATTGCAGAAGAGGAGCTAGGTGATTAAAATTAGTGTTATTAAGGGGGAATATGAGAGTTATTATATGAATTTTTATGTTTTTAAAGTATATCTACTAAAATTTTTGGGCTATGCATGTTCCAAGTAGGGCTTCAAGGAGTCTATACATGCCTAGTGTGAAGATTTGATGTTTTTGCTTAGTTTCTCCAAAATAACAAGGTATGAGTGTTTTAAGGTTAGTTATAAAGTTGGTTTAGATCATGTGTACTATTTGGTGAGTAGTATTAAGTCATGTTGGTTGTCCTTGATGTGGCTTGAGAGAGAAGGCTAGTAAGCCTGTGTGGTGGTTCTTCATGGTGTGTGAAGGTCTGAAAATGCTCAAGAGGTAAAATGGCTTAGATATCTTATAGAAAGTCCCTCTAAAATGTTTCTTGGTGATTTCCATCATATTTTTTGTTTTTGTGTGTTCTTTCTTCATTAGTTGTAGTACTTGGTTGAAGAGAATATTGGCATGTAGTAAGAGGAAGTTATCAAGGCAAAAAGAGGTAGGCTCAAGGTAAGGGGGAGTTGGTATCATATTTATAAAGTGGTAATATCATATTGGTATTATTTTTAGGTCCTCAAGGAAACTTTGTTCCCAAATTGTCATTGTGTCAAAGTGGGAGAAGTTTCCTATTGTGAGAGTGCTTGAAGAGAGAGAAGGAAGGTGAGTTGTATGATGGGTGTTGACATCAATGACAAAGAGGGAGATTTTTAGAGAGTTTTAAGTTATGTTTTGGACGTGTCTAGGTGAGTTTATTAAATGTATTTATAGTCTAATTGTCAATGACAAAGTGTGCAATGTGTCTATCCTAGTATACTTGAAGTAGGCTTGGTTGATCTTCAGTTTTGCATGGTTAAGGATATTCAAGGATAAGTATGGTGATTTGAGGATATTAAATGGGTATTATAAGAGGTCAATGATGATTTGAGATATTTTATAATTGCATGTTATTCATCTGGTTCTTCATTATGTTTATCTACACATAGTTGGTTATATGATAGAAAAAATTGAATACGCATATTGATGATGTTATATTTCTCATGTTTGAAGATTTTAGGAGCATATTTATATATGTATGTATTCCCCTATATGATTATATCATATTTAAAAAATTTATTGTCATGTAATTAATTGAATCAAAAGTTATTAAAGTTCAAATTTGGCCTTCTAGGTAGATTGTAGTAGTTTCTATTCTTAGCTAGATTGTCGTTGGACATCATGCAGATATGGATGAACTATAAATTTTGTACATTTATTTTAGGTATTAATAAATTTATTTTTATCAAATTTTTATATGTATATGTTTTCAATAGACCCAAAAATATTCACCAAAAATTTTGATACTTGAAGTGTTGTCTAACTCAAGTTATAAAGCTTAAAAGTTGCTCTAGCAGACTGTGATGGGTTGGAAACCATCAAATTAAAACATCATTGAAGTCTAAATTCATCTAATTAGTAGATATAATATTGAGTGTTAATTCATAATATTTATCTAATTATTTTCATCATATTAAATTTTTCTAAGGTTTCATGCATAAGTGATAAGTGTCACAATCTCACTAGTTTGGCAGAAGATCAACAGTGAGCGATGGTTCATACTGAAAAACATAAATGATATAGGACAAGTCAAAGAGTTAATAATTCACATGAGACTACCAAGTGTCAAAATAATAAGGGTTTATCAATAAATTTATCATAAGGCATGTGAGGGTGCCAAGTGTCATAATCTCAAGAGTATTGATCAAATCTAATAGTGAGTTACAAGGTAAGGGCCAAGCTTATCCATAAAGATCGATGATGCGTATTTAGTCAATACTACAAGGGTACATGAGATGAGGTTAACATTTTTTATGTTTAATAGTAAAACATAGTTAAAAATCATAAGAGATTGAAAATTTTTAATTAATCTAATATGTGAGGACATGAGATAATGGCAATGTGTTTGAAAGTCTAACAATTTCTCAGTGACCATTGCAATTCAAATATTCGAATTTGTGAGGGAATCCCAGTCTGGATTATTTTTCTGATATATTTTGATCCAGGATAAATTTATTGATGCATTAAAAAGAAAAATTCTAGATTATTTTAATTCAAATTCATAAATGTTGATTAGATCATTTTAATATTTATATAGTTATAGATATTAAGCTCTAAAGCTAACTATATGTTTTGACCATGTTTTATAAGTGACCTGAGAAGGATAAATGAGTTTGTTTTGATGGTATTTGGATGTTTAAAGGTGAATAAACTATTGGATAGTGTTTTATACTCCATTACAATGATCTATATGGACTTTTTAGGTTTGACCAACCCATCTTCAATATGAACAAAGGCTTAGAAGGTGACTATGTGTTCATTCATGGTGACTGTGTACATATAATGATGTTTGAGAAAATTGAGATTTAGGAAAAGGGTTTTGTGATGATTTTTATCATTTAATGGGTAATTTTATATTTTTTGTCATGGTTATATGTATTTTAAAGTGTTCTTATGTTCTTAAGTTTGTTCAGATAAGTGTCAAAGAGGTAAATGAGTCTTCATATAACCAAAACGGTGACTTAATCTTATTTTGAAAGAGATTTGTGCTTAAAGGTGACCCATGTAGATGCCTCAAGAGTGAATTCATGTGTTGTGGCTAACAGGGAAGGTTGTGAACATTATAATAGTCATGAATTATTTATAATAGGTTAAACCAAATGTGATGGTTTATAGGTGTGTGGAAGAGTGGTGTTAGAATTGGGAGAAGAGGAGCATGTGAGAGTTAAAAATTGAAGGAAAGAGGAAAGGGTATGTGGCCAATGGATGGGTTGAAGAGTATAGAAATTGGATGACTATATGTATGACTTGTAGGTCATATTTTTGATGTGTAGGTTTAAATACAAAGGTGGTTAGAAGGACTTGATAATTTTAGGGGTAGGCATTCCTTGTGAAATAGATGTTTCACTAAAGATGATTAGAAGGACTTGACAAAAAGGTGGTCAAAAGGACTTGAAAATCTTAATGGAAGACAATCCTTGTGAAATAAGTGTTTCACTAAATTATGGTTAGAAGGACTTGATTAGTCTCACGTTTGTATACTTATTATAACACAAGTGGTGTATGTGTTTGTAGGCTTAAGAGTGGGTATTATTTCCTAAGAGGGATTCCCACATAGATTCTATGTTGTGTGGATGATATTGAATTATATATTTTTTATTATTATGAATGATTTATATATTTTATGAATGTATGTAGTAATTGAATAAGGGTTTGAAAGGATTGGAATTAAAATTGAAATATATTGCATCACTGATTCACCCCACCTTAGTGATTGTACCTATAACACTATTGGCTCCATGATTAAGATAATAGATAGAGCAAGGGATTTACAATTTATTATTGACCATATCTTAGTACTGACACATGAACAATGAACCATTGAGATTATTTGTGACATTGTTGGTCATACATCTACTTAGTACTCAGACGTATATGCCTATCTTCAAGACCAAACTATACCCCATGACTTATCGCGTAAGAAATAAAAATCCTTCACCCATATTTCCTCTTGTTATTCCCTACTTGGACCAACCTTATATTTTATAATCTATGATGAAACTTTGCTCTTTTTTTACCTTCAACAAAATCTAGACTAGCATTGAGCAGAGTTCATGAAGGAGTGTGTGGATCCCACACTAGGAGATCAATTTTAGAAAATAATTTGCTATGTAATGTTTATTATTGGCCAACTATGGAAGTAGATAAAAATTCATATGTTAAGAGGTGTGTCAAGTGTCATAATCTTTCCAATTTGATTCATGCTCCATCAAAGACACTCAAACTATTGGAAACACCATGTTCATTCTCTATGTGGGGACTCAACCTCATAGGAAAACTAAATCCTACATCCCTAGATGGCCATAAACATGTCTTAACTACTATTGAGTACTTCAATAATTGGGTGTAAGCCATTCCTCTAACTTATGTCACTGGTAAGAAAATATCCAAGTTCATATTCAACGAGCTCATCTATCATTATGGTGTCCCCTCTAACATTATATTTGATAATTAAGGATAATTCAAAATAAAGATGTGAAAACACTTTGTACCCATTACCACATTAAACAACATTTCCATACCACCTAATACCCACAAGGCAATGACCAGGCTAAGACTTATAATAAAACCGTTATTAATATTCTAAAGAAGATTATCAATGATGCTAGTTGTAATTGACACTTAAATCTATTTAACACCCTTTGGGCATACCCTACCACATTCTATAATCTAATAGGAACTACACCCTATTCATTTATTTTCATCACTGAGACCATTCTTCTTATCGATATCAAGTTGCCTTCTCTCTAAATTTCATTGAAACACATCATCAATGATGAAGACTACATATTCATTATCTTGAAAGAGCTAGACATTTTTTATGGAAAGCACATGACCACCTTGAATAATATCCAAGCATATCAAAATAGATTAAAGGGATAGTACAATAGGTGTGTAAATCATCATGAATTTGAGATTGTTGACCTTGTGCTAAAAGATAATAAGAAGAATGTCAATGTTGAAACAAATTATAAAGAAAATTTTCAACCAAACTGGTTAGGGCTATATGTAGTTATTTCTAACTATGGTTATAGAGAATATAGAATCGTTACACTAGAGGGAGATGAACTTGATGAACGAATGAACATTATGCACCTCAAATGTTTTTATGCTTGAGGGATTCAAATTATTTTCTACAAGGATCATATAATTTATGCCACATTATACATGTTCTTTGTAATATACCCATACCATTATCCTTTTACCATATAGTTATTTTTACCTAACCCCACCTATCACATTTGTCCTTGGTTCTAATTCATTTGTATTTTAGGTGCATTCAATGGTTGATGATAGATTTAGCTCCAATAATTATTTTAGAATTAAACATTTGAATGGTGGTATATGAAATTAGTATGACAATAGTCCTGGTAATTGAATCCTTCATTTGTTGTTACATTCTATACTCATCCTACTAATCATAACCACCTATGGAAAAATTATTACCACTCACCCTTTTCCATTATTTCCTAATTATAAACACCTTTGGGAAAATTAGGAACAACCCCTTTACCATGCATTATTGGATCACCTTCCCATCATTATTGTCATTTACCTTTCCATTTTCTTATACCTAAGCTTTTTGGTTATTAGTTAGATGCCTTTTATGTAGGAAAAACTATAGTGAATTGAGGTCCTATAGGACTATGTAGGCATCACTTTATTCACATTGAGGTTAGTTCAGTCACCCTTTTGCCATGATCTTACCATTTTATAATCATTTTAAATTTGAACAGTCTCACCATTTTATGAGTAACCTAAGCCACACTCTCATTGTTTTGTGAGTTAGACCAATCTGTATCTCATGATTCTCAAATGAGTGGAAATACGTAAAAACTTCCAAAAACATAATAAATATTTTCAAAACCACTAAAATTTCATGAAAGACCTATGATAATCTTATAAATAAAAAAATTAATAAAGTAGGCTTGGAATCTCCGCACAAGATATAAAACTATAAAAAAAATTATGGGATGGGCCATCTTAACTATTTAGTTTAATTAATATACCAGCTTAGTCTTTTCCCATCCCATTGATTAGAACACTACATTACCTTGAGGTCCACATGGACTCCATAATAAGTTTATTTTTGGATTACAAAGAGGATTAGTTGAATAATTAGTCATGAAAAACACAAAATAATGCATAAAAACTAACAATCTAGGCCAACATATTCAATGGGGTTTGTAAATGATAATAAGAAATAATTAAAATAAATCACATATGCATAGTACCTTCCCAAGTGATTCCAGCATCCAAAAATGGTTACAATCATGCATGTTCCCTTGATTTGGTGTTCTTTTCTTTATCAATAATGGATGCCAAGGTTCTCCATCATCTCAAGATCACCATGCATAGTCTAGGCTTATAATATGAAATCACTAATACACCTATCAAATGAAGCTATCCTAATGTAAATAAAACATAATATTAAACACAAAGAAAGATTGTGGAATAATCTTTCATTATAAGTTTACACAATTTAACCTTTAAAATGATGTTTTATGCCCTTTTATTTATAGATTTATCAAATGGGTTAAAATCAACCATGATGGTCCATCTCTATATTGATATGTGTGGCCATGAATTAATATAATATTGCATAATAAATACATAAATATCTTCATAAATATTTTGGAATAAGAGCCATTATTAAGTCATGGGTGCCCATAAACTTGATATTTAGTGCATTTATAGCTTCTGGATACCACCCCATTGACCATGTCTTTAGGTGATGCATATATTCAGAATCATATATTCAATTTTCTCCATGGAATTATTACTTAAGCTCATAATTTGGTTCAATTTTCCTAAGTAAAATTAATCAATTTTAGTGAAATTATTTGGAAAATGGTGCACAATTGATCAAAATGGTTAGAAAGTCATATTACTTGGTTAGAATTTGACTTAGGAAGAATTGGAAGGAAATGTTAGATGCATATGGACAATTATCCCATTTAGGATTTTGGCAGCATAAAATAACAAAGGTACATGATGTGTATTAATGAATTACAGGAAAAGAGTGATCTAAAGTATCAAAATGTGAAATTATCATTTTGACTCGAAATGATATAAGAAAATTTAGGAATCACATAAAATGTATTACCCCATTTAGGGATACATTAACCTAAATCAGCACTTGTATACAACAATCTCAAACCATTTAACACGTTTAGGTTCTCCATCATCTCAAGATCACCATGCATAGTCTAGGCTTATAATATGAAATCACTAATACACCTATGAAATGAAGTTATCCTAATGTAAATAAAACATAATATTAAACACAAAGAAAGATTGTGGAATAATCTTTCATTATAAGTTTACACAATTTAACCTTAAAAATGATGTTCTATGCCCTTCTATTTATAGATTTATCAAATGGGTTAAAATCAACCATGATGGTCCATCTCTATATTGATATGTGTGGCCATGAATTAATATAATATTGCATAATAAATACATAAATATCTTCATAAATATTTTGGAATAAGAGCCATTATTAAGGCATGGGTGCCCATAAACTTGATATTTAGTGCATTTATAGCTTCTGGATGCCACCCCATTGACCATGTCTTTAGGTGATGCATATATTCAGAATCATATATTCAATTTTCTCCATGGAATTATTACTTAAGCTCATAATTTGGTTCAATTTTCCTAAGTAAAATTAATCCATTTTAGTGAAATTATTTGGAAAATGGTGCACAATTGATCAAAATGGTTAGAAAGTCATATTACTTGGTCAGAATTTGACTTAGGAAGAATTGGAAGGCAATGTTAGATGCATATGGACAATTATCCCATTTAGGATTTTGGCAGCATAAAATAACAAAGGTACATGATGTGTACTAATGAATTAAAAGAAAAGAGTGATCTAAAGTATCAAAATGTGAAATTATCATTTTGACTCGAAATGATATAAGAAAATTTAGGAATCACATAAAATGTATTACCCCATTTAGGGATACATTAACCTAAATCAGCACTTGTATACAACAATCTCAAACCATTTAACACGTTTAAGTGATTTTGGCTTAAATTGTACATTTGAGTGTAATTCAAGTAAGATTGATAATCTTAAAACACAATAGTGTTAGGAATTGGATGTCTACATTTTGCCTCTATTTGAGAAGGCATAGCAAGAAATTCAGGTAAACTAACATATTTTCAAAGAAAATAGTTCTCAATAATAAATTTTCAATGACCCATGATGCCCCCTTGAGAGGAAATCCTATGATGAAAGAGAAGGATGCACTCTAAAAAAGAGAGAGAAAGTGAGATTAACCCATGGAATAGATTAAATCTAGATGAGCTAATAATTGCATGCATTGATTCCATCAATGATAAAAATATAGTTAGAATATAATAGGCACCAAAGATGGGGGGATCAGGAAGGATACAATAAAAAATAGATGTGACACACTTTAAACACACCTGATTTGATGGTGCAAGTTATGCACTTTGGAATTTTTCTATCTTTAGATAAGTTGCACACTAAAATATTACCAAAATGAGGGAAAAAGTCTACAGATCTTGGAATTAGAATAAAATGAGAATGTTATCTCCAAAGAGAGAAGAAATAATAATGTGGTCCATTAGAGAAAATATGATTGTGATAAAATAATTTTTCCCCAATAGGCCTGATTTTGATCATGGATAAAGAATGGATTGCCCCTATAGGTCTATGTTTATTCAATGGTTTGTTAAAATGTTATAACCCAAAATCGGCAAATTATCAAGCAATAAATCAAGGAGATAATTTATTACATAGATTAAAGATAAGCAGGTGTAAACATAGATGTGATGGTAGAATAGCTTTGAAAAATCCATAAAAACTAGGCATATGGGGATTCACAAAGTGATGAAAGAGATGAAAATAAAAGTGAAGGTGTTCAAGCTGACCTAAGATACATCTAATATCTAATCACTACCTAAATAGTCCAAATGGATCTCAAACTAATGTAGTTCACCCAGAAGTGGGAGAGAATGAAATGAGGGATGATAAAAACTGACCAAAGTTAGATTAGACTCGTGATATATGCCAAGAGATGCACACCTAAGCATAAAATTGGAGTGATAAACCTATTGAGCCTAGTTTATACATAGTTATCTTTAGATTTGTTTGTCAGAGTTGTATTGATGCTAAGACTTGAATCCAAATTACAAAGTTCTTTCTATAGGAAAATAAATTAGGCATCATAAGTAGGAGGAAATTATAATGACATGGAATTTCAATTGTACGTATCCAGTTCAAATGTGAATACCTATAACTAATGATAATGGTAAAAAATGACCAAAACTAGAGTTATAACTATTTACATTTAAACAAAAAATCAAAGACAAATAAAAAAATAAAACATAAATAAACCCAACTTAAAATCAAGATATGAATAATTAAGACTTATGTAGGAACAAGAATAAATAAAACAATAACATCTTAAAAACATGAGATTGAGATAATAACAATTAAGATATATGTGGACCATCAAGATGTGCATGGAAAACAAATCAAGACCAAACAAGAACTCAAATGAAAAAATAAAAATCAAATAAACACACACACAAAATAAAATGTTTTTGAATTTTTGGTATTTTAAGAATGTTTTATGCATATTTTTTGAAAATTTTAAGTATCTCAACTCGATTGAGGATTATCATGAAATGGTGAGAGCACACCAACTTAAAATTCTTGCAAGATGATGAGAGTGTAGTGAAAATGGGGACTAAGTTAACCCCAACATGAGTCAAGCACAACCTATGCAATCCCATTAGGACCTTAAGTCATAGTAGTTTTACCTACACAAAAGGTGATGAAATACCAATAAGGTCACAAGAAGTTTAAAAATAAAGGTGACTAACAAGTCAAATGAAAATAGTAATGACTAGGTGATGTAGCAATGCATGATAAAAAGGCATTGTACGTAATTTTCCCATAGGTAGTTATAATTAGGAAATAACATCATAATTATAATTTAATCAAAGGTGGTTATAATCAGGGGTACCAAATACAATATTGATTTTCCCATAGGTAGTTATAATCAGTGATACCAAACAAGATGATAGATAAAAGATAACTTGCCAGATCAGATGTCACACTACTTCTATAGACTAGCATTCAACATGACATTATAAAACTATTTAAACTAGATTGAAATCCACTCATGGAAAGTGTAGGAAGAACCTAAGGAACCAAGATCAAAATTGGATAAGTAGGAATGTTAAAAAAAAGCCTTGGTCAATAGTAAAGACATGGTATAATAAAATTGTATAAGGAAAATGATTAGATGACAATTGCCTGTAGTAAAAAAAATTTTGACCCCAAGCAATGATTGGCTTAGTGTGCTCAAAAAATGGTGACAACATGGAAAAGGTGACTGAGATAACCTCAATAGAAATTAAGTGCTACCTACATAGTCTTGAAGAAACTCAAGGCAATGTAGTTAAATCAATTCATTAAAATAGAACATAATGATATAAGATGCTTCTAATAAAATGATCTATAAGGTTTTCCACTAAGATACCTGGAATGAATAATGTCTAATGGCAAAATAAAAATGGTTTTATTGCTTTTGGTTAATGGAGATGCTCGTCATAGTCAACATGTGAGGCAACCATATTAATCAATAAAAAAAAATACTACCCAACACCCTTGTGAAAAACTTACTCTATCAATAACTTACAATTGACTTGGATCTCAATAATTTGTTCATGATCTTTGTTGGTCATTGATTATGCTTCCTTCAAATGTCAAGATAGGATATCCTTGTAGCCTCTATAAAAGAAATTGATACCAATAATGGTAAATAATGTTATGCATAAGATAAATGATATGAGTGGGTAATGAATAGGTGGGTTATAATGGAGTGTATAATGAATGGGAAAAAAATGAAGATCCGGATTTTTAGGCACACATGATGTTGCCAAATTCAGATTCAACATAATTTTAGTTGTGGTAGGGCCTAAGACTTATAAAGATGCTCTCGATAGGACCACCATATTTTTATATTGTTTGATCCTAATATTAGATACCATTTTATTATCCTATATATTAGAAGCTATATATATTTGATCATTGATAATATCTTCATCAAGCAATGAAGAGTGTTTATGCTCAGTTGTTGGCTCCTTGAAGAGGTTTTCACCAATGAATTTGTCTTGATTATCCCATAGTACCTCTGAAAAGGTTTCATGGAGAGATGTTAACATTATAATTTTATTGTCTTCTAATGCCTTCAAAAAGGTTTCACTAAAAGATGTTGAGTTTGAACTTTGATCATCCCCTAGCACCTCCAAAATGGTTTCAATGAGAGAATTTTCTTCTTCTACATAAATTCAGGCTTGGTCCACCTAATATTTTGCACCTGATATATCACCATGGATGTAGTTCAATAAAGTTTTATTTTCTTAGTCATAATTGATGATTATGGGAAATTAAATGTCAATATAATGATTATGTTGGGTGTGGGTAATGGAATGATGAAAGGTAGCATAATCCTCATAAAAGATATTAGGACAACTTATGTCAATGTTGAAGTAATCATCCTCAAAAACTGTAGAAGGATCATAAATATATTCAAAATGATCTAAAAGGAAATTATAACCAATTTTTTAACAACCATGACTATTATCTATTTTTCAAGCTAATTCTGAGTCAAGGGACTCTAAATTTGATATCGGTTTTGATAGTGATTTTTCTTTTGATGCTAAATACAATGTTGATTCAAAAAGGGAACCAAACTCTAATGTTTTTTCTTAATATAATGTGGTTGTTTTTATAATGGTGTTCTATTGAAAACTTGGTATAGGAAAAGTAATAGCATGTGATGGCATAATAGGATATATAAAAATTGATTCATCTAGGAAGGGTTCAACATAGACTGGCTCATCTAAGTGAATCCCATAAAAGAGAGGGAACCACTCAAGCAATGACTCGACAAAATCTTCTCTATCAAAAAGAAACTCCTCAATGAGTGGAAAAAGATCAAGAGATAACTTTGTAGAGACTATCTTATCAAGGAAATGAGGCTCTTTAAAAATAGGTAAAACATGAATAGGTGATTCATCATAGGTTGACTCATTACAAATGGGTGTTTCAACAATAAAATTGTGAGATAGGTTTACAATTGTTTTCAAAATATCAATAATGAACACATTTTTGTCCTCATAAGATGGCTCTTGAAGAGGTAATGTTTATTATTGAGGTTCATAGATCATCATGTAATATCTAAAGTGGGGAACATTTGGCTTAGTGTGAACAATAGTTTGTGGTTCAATAATGGGATCTCTAATAAATTATACTATTAAAAAATGGAATAACATTAATTGGCTTATCAAGTTGACATTCCTAAATAATAGGTTCAATATATATAAGCAATGGGCCTATAATGGTAATGACTGGACACTCTGTAGTTTGGTTGATCACATAAATTAAAGGAGGAGGTTCTAAAATGTAACCTTCATGTTTTTTAGATTTGGATCGCTTGCACAAGGTGAAGGAGAATAGCCAAAAATGGTAACTTTCACATGTTTTAAAGCTCGATTGCTCATACAAGCCAAAAGGGGATAACCTAAAATGGTAACCTTTGAGTACAATGTGCAAATCAAAGGAGGATATCCTAAAATAGTAATCTTTGAGCATGACATGCAAATTAAATGGTAAAGATAAGGATGACATATGAAAATAGGCATGGATTGGATTTTTTTTCAATAAATAGGCTTGAAGAGGGTAACCTCCCCAAATACGACAAACTATTCTTGTATGCCATAACAATGCTTTACCTTTAAATGAAGGCCACAAGAGACCCTAATGTGAGTACAACTTATAATCATATCTAGAATATTTGTATTTTACATTTGCCAAGATTTCGAAAATGTTTTGCAAATGTTTTAAAAAAGGTATGCATTTTTGAAATTTTATAAAAAAAAGGTGACAATGTACTAAAGAGACTATAATAAAAGGAGGGTAGATTAGTACCACACACAATTAGATTAATGATGTTCACTAATTTATTAAACCTTGGGTAGATTGAAATCATATGAATTAGAAGAGGGTATGATAACTCCAAAACTTGAGTGTAAACTAGTATACCAAACATAGGTTGAGAGATACGTTAATACTGTAAAATCACCTTCAACTTTGATGAGTTGATACTAAGAAACTAGAATAAATCCTTTAGGATTAGTAAGATGACAATGAAAACTAAGAAACTCAAGATGTGGAAACATGCAATAATCCCTAAGTATAAAACTAGAACCTAATGGGTAGCACAATGCCACCACATGGTAATAGGAATGGTAGTATAAAATGTGTTCTAGAACTTAGAGTGTGAGTGATACATTTGATGACGTAAGTTAAAAATGATATAATGATAATGAGTCTCTAAAAGGCCTTCAATCCAAATGGGAAATTGAACCCAAGCTACTCAATACAAGTACAAATAGGAAATTAAACCTAGTTTATCATTGTAACCAAGTAATTTATAAAGGTGAAATTTTGAATTTGAACTATTAATGAATGACTTAAAGATATTTGGAAAGTGGGTTATACTCAAATGGGTAGCATAACTACGCTAATTAGACAAGATAAAACACAATGTTCAAGATGATTTTTTTTAATAAGGTAAAGATTGATTTGAATTTGATCAGTGTAATGCCTCCTTGTTCAAGAAAATATGGATAATGTGTTTGGTTATTGCATGTGTTTACAAGAAAGTTTTGAATCAAATCAAGACCAAGTAAGATAATACCAAAAGATAAATGCAACAAATTAATATTCCTATGCCCTAAAATGATAAGGTTTGATTTGTATTGTTGAAATCTATCTATATACATGTACTTGGGAGGAATTTAAGTGTTCATCCAAAATAAAAGTGCATTTATTGGTAGGGTATTTTACACCCCACTTCTTCCAAGTGACAATATGGTGATATGGACCTTTGGGTGCACCTTACATCAACAATACTCCATGATAAGTGGGGCTTTCTAAAACTTATAATTTATGACTATCTATATGTTCTTAAGTGTGGTTAACATAAGAGATGTAACACATCAATTGAGTTCATACCAATCAACTTATCATGTAAGGGTTTATTTATTTACATGGTGATTTCATTTGTGAAATTCTTAGTGGAATCCCTCTATTGACTAGACCTGACTTGGGATTTTGTTATAAAAAGGAGAAGCTAGATACTCAACCCCCTAACCCTCATATTATGTTTACCCAAATTTGTATACCCCTTCATGGAGTGAGGTTGAAACACTAGAAAGAGATAAAATAATGGTGTTAGGAATTAGATGTCTAAAGGAAGCACTTGTATACATGATGTATCTTAGGTTAGCTCAGCCACATTCATTTATTTTTTATCCACTTATTTGCCTTAAGTATTTTGGGACTCTTAACTAGTTCATGAGTAACCACTTATCATTTACTTTCCCCATCCTTATTTCTCTTAGCCATACACTCTTGCCATTTTTTGAGTAACCATTGCCTACACTCTCACAATTTTATGAGCCCATTCTCATTCCATGTTGTAGATGTAATAGACACTAGGAATTACCAATTTAGTTCATTAATGGGTACACGTCTCTTGACTTTTAATGTGGTTTTAGCCTAAACCTTACTCTCATGCTTGTGTGATTTGTTTGTGTTGACATATCATGACTATGAAGTGTCACCCCCCTCTTTTATTATGTAGGTACCATTTTAAGAGACCATTCCCATTTCTTCTATTAGTCAATAATGGTTTATTATTATTGTTTTCTTCTTTCTCATATCTTGGGGGAAATACATTTGGATTGATGTTCATGGTAGATCATGTGTCCATGGAACTATGTAGGCAACATCCACTTACCTAGTACATCTAGAGTCTGATTGGATACCCCTTCTATTTATTTAATTCCCCCCCTCCCCACCTCCTCACCCCCCCCCCCCCCCCCCACCATTTTATTTTTTTTGTTTTATCATCTCATATAGGCTAGGGGAAATATTTGTGCCTTCCTCATTTGTGTTGTCATTCCCTATGGCCTAGGGAAACCATTTATCATTTTACTTTGTGTTGGTGTTCCCTATTTCATAGGGTTAACCTTGTGCCTTTTGTTCCTATGTTTTTTTACATGTTTCATTTCTACCTAGCTTTGGGATCACCCTATCACCAAGATTAACACCTCTATTACACATGCACAAACAATTTGTTTTGTATTTTTATTAGCATTGTCATTAACCATTATTTGTGTATTATTGTTTGTTTAGTTTAGTGTGATTAGATTATTTTGTTTATTGAACTTTTATTTGCTTTGGATTATTTAGTTTTTTTAATTTTTTATTTATTGTTTATTTTATTTATCTTTGTTTGTTATGTTTGTTTTGTGTTGTTTATTTGTTCGTAGTTATTTGTTTTATTTAGTTGTGTTTTTTTTGTGTTGTGTTGCATTTGTTTATTTGTTTTTTTATTGGTGTTTTGTTGTTTGATTTTGTTTATTTTTATTTATTGATGTTTTTTTGTTTATTTCTTTAGTCATTTTTGTCTATTTGTCATCTTACTATTTGTTTTTGGCCTTTTCTTATATCGTTGTTTATGTTTGTTTGTTTCTATCTATTTATTTCATTTATGTATCATTTTTATTTATTTGTTTGGTTTCTTATTTAAATTTTTAATTTTATTTTTTTGGTTGCTATAAGATTATTAAATTTTGTTTGCACTTAAGTCTTTGTTATCCATATCATGTGCTTCGAATGTGAATTTTTGTATTTAGTCTTACACTTGGTTTATTTATTTATATTTGCACTGGGATTTGATTATTCATAATTTATTCCTAAGTCATTTATATTTGAATTTAAACTAACCTTTCCATGCTTAGGACATATATTACCATTTTAGTTGTTTATAACTATGATGCACAATATCACAAGCTATAGAAAAAACTAGGCATAAAGATACTATAAAGTTAATGCAATGACAGTACTTCTATGATATATCAAAATGAACCAAATACCTAAATACATGCCTAAATCCATCAATAATAAATAAGAGTTAAAATGAATTATAATGTGTTTATATAGATGTGCATATTTGAATAAACATACATATGAGTCATACAACATAATTAGATGATAAAAATTAGAACAACATCTCATAAGCATAGCATAAGCAATACACGAAAAAAGAATACATGAGCATAAACATAAATAATATTAAACATCTATAACACTAATCATTGATAAACATCAGATAAACAAGATAACAATATGGCATTGTATAAATATAAAAATAATATCATATACATATACATTGGTTTCAAAGGACCCAAAACTAAACATCAATCAATCTCAAATGTTATAATACATATATGATATATACATATCACAATGGTGTCTCAAAAAATATTTATATCATGATATAATTTTTACAATGACATATGACAAAATAATGTCAAAACGCCAATATCCTTACACTCAACTCTGGCTTTGTGTGTAGATGAGACCTGCAGCTAGAGGTGGCCCTAAAGGTCCTATGGTGGTGGTCATGGATGATGAATGGACTAACCTGAGGCACATATAATATGAGTTCTAGTTCAAGACTAACTTGATCTTCTAACTTCCATCTATGTATCCCAACCCTCAAATGAAACAACTAGTTAGTCCTTGGGCATGGTCATATCAAAGTAATGTCAATAATATGATGCCTCATCATTATTCTCAAGGAACTCCCCAACCATATATGATAATCCAACATGTGTAATGGTTGCTTGAGTTGTATTTTGACCTTAGATTAGCATGTTAATAATGGACAGTGCCTGATATATCTTGTTAATGGCATGATCTTTCTCCATAGTAAGTTGGCTTTAGACTTGTACCATCCTATATATCTTGACCTATAATTGAGTGATCTCTATTTGTATCTGAGTCATGTCATCATCACTCATCTCTATGGTGATCTAAAAATTAGCTACCTAATGTTATAAACCTACAATCTCTCTCACCCATCTAGTGATATTTTTCTCTATCATTCTTGTATCTCTACCTACTATAATAATTCCAAGAGGCTCTACCTAGCCTAGATCCACCTGTGTACTAGAAGGTCTTGCCTAACCTAAATTAACTTGAGACATTATAACAACTATCATGTTGGTATCATGTACCATCAAATCTAGGCCATAATCCCCATCATATCCATCTCCCCTACCATCTACTCGATCAAAGTCATTATCATCATCACCCCCCTCACCATCACTATAATTATAGGTACTATCCCTATCTCTTGATGTCTCGACCTTCATGTCATCAATGTCTATGGGCACATATCATATTATTAGAACTAGGACTATCAACCTTAGAGGCATATATTTACCCACTAGTTTATATAAAATGGAACCCTTGCATTTGTATCTTGTCCTGCATAAGCTCAGGTAACTCAAGGAATGTTAATATAGCTCTAAATAGTCTTACTCCTTTAGATAACAAGAGTATCTTGACTGATCTCCCATGTAACATGGGTAAACCATTTTAGCCCCTTAGGTACATCATGTGTAAATCTAAACTACATGAGTAACTGATTAGGGTAGTTTTTATTAATAATGTGGGACTTTCTCCTAGTTATAAAACATTTGGTGGTCATAAAATCCATGTACCATCCATCATGAAACTAATGTATCTAGTATACAAGGTAGGGCCTTCAAATGAAAAATTACGGTGTAAGATCATTGAAAGTCTGACAATATAATTAGATATCCCCCTATGCATATACCATCCTACTCTTGTCTAATCCTAACCGTATGCCAACAAATCCTATGAATTCCATAATCTATGAAACCCTACTGGTTGCTCAATGAAGATGTGATCCTAGCCCTAGACCATCATAAGAGTGTAATTCTTGATGTTCCATCCACCAAGGTATTTGATCATATGTAGATCTTAATAGATATATGATATGATAATTGGCCCCCAAGAAAAGTGTGTAGATTCATCAAGCATACTCCACACTACACTTATAAGCCACATATGAAATTACCAGCCACTCTTGTTAGGTAATAAGATGCCATTGACAATGGCCATAAGCAAAACTACCTCCCTATCAACAATAGCCAGTGGTTATATATCCCTATCAAATAACTCATTTAGCCAAATGTCTATGTATTTATCATTTAGGTTTATGTTAAACTTCCCCTAAAATATGGTGAGTCCTTGATAATTGACTAGATCACCAAGAACCACATATTGTTGTGTCAATGGTATCCAAAATAGTTATCATTTTTGGATCATCAAATTGAGGATACATTAGGTATCCTCAAGTGTCATAGTAGCCTCTCCAATATGTAAGTGGAAGGTAGACATATTGTTATCCTAGTACTCAATTAGTGCACTCAAATATGCCTAATATACGAAGATGATTGGCATCTAGGCCACATCATGAAGATCTAGCATATGTAATAAGGCAATCATGTCCTCTATCTAGACCTATAGGGTCCAAAGATAATGTTAACATCCCTCCCAACATGTTAGGATAATCAGTCTCTCCTAAAATCACAAAAATTTAAGCATCAACCTAACTATATTCAATTATCTAAGCCTAATCCTAGCCTCTAATCCTAAATGATCCTCTCCAATAGGTTAGATCTTTTTGGTTTCTTGAATCAACTATTTGTGGCTTCCAAGATGAAGTCATTGTTTTCTTAAGGGAAAAGTCACCATTTATGGGATATTGCACATTTTTAGGTGATATCATCATTTTCATTTTCACATTTTGTTATTATCACCATTTTCATGTTTTGAAATTATTGTTATTATAAAGAATAACAAAATCATATGAATTTGCCATTTTCTTTGGTGAAGCCACCATCTACCCTAAAATGTAAATGATTAATTTACTATTTTTGACCTAAGACACATAATAAATGCAATAAAAAGTTCATTAATGACTGAGTTGATATTACTTAGTCATGGTTCATCATGTGGTGGCCAACTTACTAGTGGTCCATCATGTGGTGGCCAAATTTTCTCCCTCACCTTCTGTAAAACATGATGCATACCTTCTCTATGGGCCATTATTCTCATATCAATTTGCATAAAACTGGAGCTAATAAATATCAATAGGTTAGGGTGAAAATGATTTTTTTTAACCCCATGGGTGAATATATAGCCAATTTTTTGAATTTTCACCCCCAAGGGATTATATATCATTCCATGCATTCTAAGAAGTTTATTTTTGACATATACGATTTGTTTTTCATACCATTTGAACCTAAATGCCTTTTATTTTATTTATAACATCAACAGACCATCTTTTTGGGCCACTTTTGAGACCTACTTAATAACATTATTTTTCTTCCTATATCATGTGTTTTCTCAAATGTGCATCTTCAAACTCATACTTAGGATATAAATGTGTTGTTAGCCATTTCCAGATTAATGTAAAACCAATTTATATATTTTTCTCATAAGCTGCCCATGCCATTCTGCCTCATTGTAGTAAATTATTTTTTTGAAAGATCAATAATATATTATTCCTTTCTAGGGCAAACATGTTTTTTATCACATTATTTATATGTTGAAATGATTATAACTACCTTTTGAGAAAATCATTCTTTTTTTCCACTAATTTAATGATTATACCCACCTATGGGAAAATCATTATTGTTCACCACATGCTAATGATTATAAATACCTTTCAGAAAATTAGTATTTTTTGTGCTCCACCCACCCTATTAGGGAAAATGCATGTGTCAATGATTATAACTTCCTTTGGGAAAATCCATGTTCTATTTTTAGTTACTAATTACAACTTCCCTTGGGAAAATCAATTTTTTTCCCACTACCCTATTAGGTCAAATATGTATTCCACTAATTATAACCATCTTTGGGAAAACCTATGTTACACCTTTTGTTACAAATTATAACCACCTTTGGGAAAATTAGTTACTCCATTGCCATTACTATTTATAACCACATTTGAACAATTTAGTGATCCTATCCCTGTCAACATCTAGATCATGTCATTTTATTTATTTTTAGGGAATGTTTGATGATTCTATTTTACCACCCACTCCTTTTATGGGGCATCAAAGGCTTATTGATTTCCCTTTAGGTCATGAACTAGTTGACTTAATAACTTTTTCATTAATTGAAAATATATTATTGTGTCTATCTCACAATGCCTTCTCAAATAGGAGCAAATTATAGACACTTAGTTTTGACCACTTTCATGCCTTAATAGGGATTCAAGTTAATTTATATACAATGACACAATTTAAGCCTATAAATCACCTAAATTTCCCAAATTTGACTATGTAAGGGATTTAATTACTCAAAAATATAGAGAGGCTAGCTTATTTGGTGTATTATTCTATATGCACCAATAACCTAGTTTAGTTTTAACCCTAGTAAAATTTAAACCTAAAATAATTAAAACAATTGACAAAAACCAAAAATCACTAAAATTAATTAGATTGCAAAAATTAATTAACTTGCCTAAACAAAAATTTCAAATTAAATTAGTTAATTTAATTTATCAAAAAAGGAATTTTTATCCAAATATGAAGTTAAATGTCAAAGGAAATAATAAAGTGATTTATTATTTCTTAAATATTCCAAAATTATGAATCACAACCTCACAAATATATAAATTGAGTTGTCATGCCTCACAAATTTCTAAAACTAAAGTGTCAAGATTTCATAAGTGGTTTGACCCAACCAATGGTTATCCTAACTCAACCTAGGTTATTTTAGACTCAATGAAAGTTAAAATTTAACCTAACCTCTCTAGGGTTAGAATTAATTCTTAGAGCTATAAATATAAGTGCCCACACCATATGGTAACATTATTTTGTGTGTAACGTTATTCTTCTAGAATACCTTCAAGAAGACATTGGCAATGGTGTTATAATCCCCATTTTATGTCAAAGTTCATGCCAAGACACAATAGACCATTTTAAAAGTGTTACCACAATAGAGAAGCATTGTTAAAATAAACTAATTATCATAGTCTAAGCATGCATATATTTATGCCAACAAGTGGACATCAAATTTGGCAAAGGAAGTAAATTTTTTATGTTATTTTTATTTCTATTTTTTTATCTTATTCATTATGTTATTATTGTCACTTGGATTTTCACCCTTTTAGGATATGTCTCAACTCTCCTCATCTAAGTGGCACAATTCAAATACCTCTAGGTTATGGGTGGCATAAGAATGAGGTGAATCTCTAGATAGGGATAGCTCCCTTGATGTACCACTTGTAGATCACTAATACACATATATTTGTGAGGGAAAATGGAGAGAAAACTGAAAACAAACTATTCTATAGGAGGTGATACACCAAATTTATTGATGACTACCGACCAGTTGCATGTCACACATGAGATCAAGAGATTAACTAAACATACACTTCCCCAATCTAAATCTTACCACATCAATATTTTATTATAAGGTTCTGATGAATGTTTATGCTAGGAAGACTATACAAGAGGCCTATAATGGCATTATTTTAATATATTAACTCAACCTTGACACATCATAAAACATTTCACATGACCTGTAAAAAGAAGCTTTCATGCTGCAAATAGGTGAGAGACTGAGACAACATGCTAAGGAAACAAGATTAATAACTAATAAAGATCAATAATCCAAGTAAAAAACTCTATGAATATTCATTTAATAAGTAAAAATAAGAAGCATTTATTGATCCATGGTATGAAAATGAGTAGGGCTTCACCATACTCAGGTGGAACATAGTTTACAAAGGCCAAAATGGCTTGTTCTTATAGAACTTGAGAGAGAGGAGAATAAATAATTACAAAGATCATAAGGACACTTTTAAATCTAATAAAATGAGTTACATGTTCATGAGGATGGAATTTGAAACTTATCATGAAAATTCAGGAAGCACAAGTGTCACCCTAAGTCATGAAACTATTTGAAATGCGACATAAGAGTTCTCATTTTACACAAGGAAACAACCTTCATCATTAACCCCTATTTTAACATCTCAAGACTAATTAGGGATATTTAAAATGATAAAAATTATAGTTAATTGTTTCAAAAATTCTTATCCATGCATTGGTTTCATTCTTAGTCATTTGAAATCTTTTGGAAGTGAACCGTCACTACTTACAGTCAAGAAAACTCCTATTTCACACACCCCTCACACTTGACCTCAAAAAGGTATTAATTTTTACATTAAAATTCAAAAAATGGAGTTTATGACACTCATAAATACCCTCCATGTTCTTATATATAGCAATCACACATTAAAATAAGTTTACATGAAGCTTTTCACCCTTCTCATTACCATGTTCACTATGTCAGTTCTACTTGGTTGAGATGAGAGATTTATTATGAACACTTAGGAGTTTTTAAAATTAATTAAATATACATGGGGAGTTATATTAAGTCTCAATATTCCTTCCAAATTTTATTTCATCTCTTTAAACCTCCTATAACCTACACAATGTAGGAAATAGTCGTAAATAACCTGTTTTATACCCCATCCATATAATTTTGTATAGTTTAAAATCATGGGAATTATATTAATAGATTACCCATAAAACATTTAATAATAATTCTAGGAAAAATATTCCATTATATAATCTTTTCATCTTCATTTCCTTCATCGGGTCCTTATCTAATGGTTTGCAAGCATTTTAAGTCATTTTCACTCTTAGGGATTATTCATGAATATTGGACATTAGAACTACCAAAAAATTCAACTATATAAAATTTAAAGACCTCCACCAACATCCATAAACTCCTTAAACTCCATTCATAACCTTTTATAATATGTGAACATCCAAAATTGCCTTGTTGAGCTTGGTTCCTCTTTCCCATATGCCTAATGTTGTCTCTAAGCCCAAAAATAAACTATTGATGCTTTATCTACAAGGTGTAAGATGTAACACCATTTAATTACCTTATAAATATTCTCAAATATTTTATAATTCATACCTAATGATGTAATTGTGAATGACTTCCCATTTGGACACTATGCCTAAATTGTACCTAACAGGATTAACTATAACCTTGAGGGTTTAGAGTACCCTATTTAGATTCCTCCTTATATGATATATTTATCATGTTTACTTAGGTTTTTTTAAACTTTAAAAACCTCATTTAAATGTTATTTTTACTTCTATCTTACCCTTTTCACCTTATTCACCAAAACCTGATGGTTTACACTAAACGGGAGTTCCCTCTGTCTGAGACAACATAGAGGGCACTTCCCTAATTTTTCTAGACAAAAAATGTTTTATGGGACTCTAAAATAAATTAATAATATCTATAAAAAAATGGGCCTTAAATCAATTCTTAATACCCCCAAATACATTAAAACTTTAAGACAAACATAGAGAAGAAACTGTCTATAGGGTTTTGACTATGGATGATAGTTTACCTAGTTAGGACCTTATCTATAACTAATTTACATTTTTAATACCCTATAGATACATTTATGGTGATGATTAAGATTCCAAAATTTTATTCTTCACTTCAAATCTCTATATAATCTTTATACTTTGACTGGTCGAGACTAAATGTGGACTTTGACTATGTCTTTTTGTTTAGAACCCTACCTATAGATGACCTTACATAGTTTAGCTTGAATTAAATGCTTAGATTCATATTTTAAATATCCTAATATAATTTTAAAATTTTTTTAACCTTATTTCTCATCCTTATACACTTTCACACTTTCAATCACCAAAATTTCTCACTATCTATCTCAATTACAACTGACTGTATTTTTTGCTTTGTAGGGGGGTCACCTATAGGAGACTTTGCATGGATTGGGATTTGAAAATGTTGCATGAGACTCTTTGACACCTTAAATTACCATTTATCAATTATTTTAACTTATAATCACCATACATTTTATAGCTCATCACTTAGACAATGTTTTTAGCTCACTGTCTGCCTACAATCAACTAAAGCTTATGGTGTTAGAGCCATTTGGACCTTGTGGATATGAATTGGACACTGGTATATGTGTCATGATCATTTTTATATCCTATAATTTCTATGGGACTAATTTTAATCTAAAAAATTTTATGTTTCCATTATTAATCACTTGCAATGGGTGATGTGGATTTTGACCCCTGCCTGTAGGTGCATAGTTTCAAGAGGTAGATCCTTGTGGATATATTTTGAGAACAAAACCCTACATATCAACTTATTTGAATAACCTATAGATCATATATGTTATTATCAACCCTATATACCCATTCAAACATGAATTCATGGTCTAGTATGAAACCTTGGATTAAGAGTCACCTTGGGGCTCAAAACTGTAGATGTCAATGAAGAAAATTAGTGTTCAAAGGCAACCTTGAGACTCTTAATAACTAATCTCCACTTGTCATCCACCCTTCAAAATTTATATAGTTATTGTCCTATATAAAATATATAATTAATAATCATGTATATTCTTCAAATTCATTTTAACCTTGTTATATGACCTTCACCAAAATGTCTTGGGCCTCTATTATATGTTTTTAGGGAAAAGGTCCCTGAATTCCACAATCATTGCTTTTGGGAATTTTTCATGATTTACCCACCAACCTAGAAACCCTTATAAGTCTGTTATGATTTCCTCAAAATATTAGTATCCAAATAATATTTCTAAATCATGTTTAAACACTTCAATATGACACCATAGTTCTCTATTAGGACCACTTATAGGTGGTTATTCCAGTGTATACAGGCAATGGGCAGAATATGGACAATGTGCATTATTTTGACCATGAAAATAATGAGACTCTTTTCCAATTATAAAAATGTGTTATTATCATAATTAATGTCTTGAAAATATTTTCAAAACCTCTAATCCAACTTGGTTTTCCTATGTCAAGCACCTTTAGGTGTGTGTCCATGGCTGACTATGTGTAAGTATTGCTCGTGACTACAACAATCCTTATTTATTGAACCATATGGAAGATAAATTAATTTTATATGTCTCAAAGAGATGTATCAACATTTTAAAACTCTCTATGACTCCATGTATGTGACTTTTAACCTTGCATAGTTCACCTAGATGATTGTGTATGGTAGTCATATAGCGAATTGACTGTATGATAGTTATGATTGTAAGCTCATGGGATGTTGATTTTAATAATGAAAATTAATATGTAAAGGGTTAATATTATATTTAAAACATGGTAATTAATAAATATCCACCCTCTAAAACTATTATCAAAGCATGAAAATCTAAAAATGGTGGAAACATGCCTGTCATTTGCAAATAAGACCAGTCTGCATAACTGAAGTGATTTTCCCATCACAACACCTTGAAACATGAAACCAAGAATGGTAATAATTATAGTAGAGAGACAAAATAATATGGGATAAATCTCAAAACTTAAATTATATTTTTTTTTCAAACCAAATAAAAACCTATAGGGTGCATAGATTAGTAATCAAAATAGATAGTTTAACTTCCTAAGAATGGATCATAAATCAAAAATCATAATTCCTCTACAAAAAAACACTAAATGGAAGCTATCTAAGTTTATAATAAACCCATAGGATCATTTTTTCTTGAAAAATCTCCTACTAATTGTACCATGTACAAACCTAAGGACCATTCTTGCTTGCTTAGCCTAGTGGAAGAAGAGAGAAGTAGTTTTCTTCATTTCTTGAAGCTTATAATCAAAATTATCACTATTGTGAGTATATGGAAGAGAAAGGGACACTATTTAAATGTCCTTAGGTTTAATATTTGGTAAAATTCCATACAACTCATTAAATTCTCATTTTTTCCAAGAAAACTACCCATTATTCTAAAGAAACTACCACTTGTTAGTTAAAAATAGTTTATTAAGACATATAAGAACACATGGGGCATAAAATCATCCTTTTAAACCTTCATGTCTCCAAAGGAGGTTGTATAAGTCATTTAATGCTTAATTTTGACCCCCAAAAATGACTTAGAAGACATAAATATTGAACATGACTAAGATTAGGGCTAATATAGAATTAAATGATATAAAACAAACTATAATAAATATTATTACATAATATTAGACCCATAAACACCTAAAAATCATGTTTTTACCTTTAGGGGTCCCAATTTGACCTACAGGGTCAAATTTGGTCAATAAATTGGTGACTTATAGGGGTAGCATACATGTTATCTAACTAGAACAGTAGCCTTATCAGTGTATTAGGATTAGGGAGTCATATAAAGTCTTAAACCAAACAAAAGGGAATTGATAATTGACAACAAGATTTAATCAAGACAAGACCAATTGAATACCTCAACCACACAAAATATAGGACACACTTAAAGCAAAGCAAACTAACTAACAAGGAACACGCACATGTTCTCAAATCACTTAGGGAAAGCATAAAAACAAACCATTATTTATGACTAAAAATTAATCATACCTCCTTTTCTAGGATCAAAAGGAAATTTCTTTGCATCTCCTTCTTTATGAAATGAATCATAGTACCAGGCATGTTGCTCTTTGAATTAGATGCTAGATATATTAGACCTATTTCTTAGTACTTCACTTGCTATGATCTCAAGTAGACCATATTCAAATAGGTCTCCAATGTAAATTTATTCCTCTTGGCCTTATACACACCTCATATTGTTTCTCACTCTCCATCTCATTATCAAATTACATCTTCTTTGTAGGAATGATTTCAAGAGGAGTAGTTTCTGGTTCCTTGGAAGATTGAGACCAATTGAAGCTTGTTTTGACCTTCAAAGGTTGATGTGAACTTTGCTTTAACTCATCTATGACATTTTGAAAATATCATCTTGCTTATCATTTCTTGTAATCAGCTATAAGTAAGTTGTAGACCCCTTGAGAGACTCAAACTCATTGCAAAAGTTTTCAAACTAGTGTGATAAGTCCTCAATTTATGTTTGATCAGAATCATGGAGGGGAAAAATAAGAGAAGATCCTTCATCCTCTTATTTATAACCTAAAATAACTTCATCTAAGATTTCTTCTTTAACACAAGGAAGTCATTCCTCATTATCAACACAACAAGAATCATCATAAGGACTCACCTCTTCCATAGAATTTAAGACATCTTGATGGATCTCAATTGTGTCTTAACTATCATAACCTAACTTTACTTCTAAAGGGATACCAAATCTTCAGTCTCCTTCTCCTTCTTGGTGATGCCAAGACTAGGCTTCTTAAAATTATGTGACTTAGCCTAATGAGGATGCCAAGGAGTCATACTTTCTCCAAGCAAGAGTTCTAAATTTTTCTCGAAAAAAGTACTCCTATTTAGGTTCCCATACCATAGGTATATCAAGGAAAAGGGTGATGATGTGAGAACAAGATGAACTAGTTGGTAGAGGTGGAATATAAGACTCAAAATCAGGGTGAGATTAAATTTTAAGGGATCCTTTTAGAAGCTCTTGAGTAAGGAGAGGTAGACCTTAGGCTAAAATAGCTTGGTTTTATTCCTTCCATTTGACAATATTTTCATTAAAAATATATTAATCTTGATAAATCTCTTGAGGAAGGTTAGATAGGGTGTGTTCAAGCATAGGATCTTCTTTTGGATCTAAACCTTTCACCACACCTTGACTTAACAATTTCATTCTCAATTGTAACTCTTTAATTTTAATAGATAGGTTCTCTTAGAAAAGTCTCTCTTGAATTTTATAGGCATCTTTGTGAGGATAAGGAGTACAAGAGAGATGACATGGAAGATAAGGAGTCTCTTAAGGAAGTGTGGGAGGGTCTTGTATAAGATCAAGATCTTTCTAAACCTCACACTCTTTATCTAAGATTTTATCCCTTTTATTTCCTCATGATTCCAATATCTTATTCCATCTTAGGATGTTAGGATTAGGAGTCTCTTCTTAGGGTAGTGTTGCATTTTTAGGAGTGGATGAAGTGTTCAAGAAACTTGGGATCTCCTTAGGCTTGGATTCTCCAACTTATCTCTAACTTTGGATTCCATATCTGAAGGTATCTTATTGAGGTGGGGATATAATGGGAGAGGGAAATGAGGGCTTAAATTCCACTTCCATTGTTGATTATATAGACTACTTCATCTACCTATTGGCCAACTCAATCTCCCTATCAATATTTTCTTAAGAAACCAAGTTTGTCTTTCTAACTCTCTCTTCTAAATGATTGGGAGAAAGATGAGTGCAATAAGCTTGATTGGGATCATGATTCATTATATCACTCTTGGGGAGGTGGTTATGAGGGATGATAGTCTTGGTGAGGTTTCTCCCCATAAACTCTAAGCTTATCTTCCAAGTATGTACTCAATCCACCTACATCTAGCATTTCACTTGTTATCCTTTGTCAATTGACTATATTAATAGGCGACCACTATCTTTTAACCATCTCTAATGCATCTCTCACCTTATGAATAAGATGACTAGGAATATCTAGACTATGTCCCCTTTGTGTGTCAAGATCTATTATTTACCTCTTAGTTATCTTGAAAGTGGAAAAGGACTAATTTTAGAAGTGACTAGGTTGACTAAGAGGAGAAATATATTGAGAAGGATAGCTATAGGAATGATACAACTCATGAGCAGGATAGTAAGGATCATATTGGATCTAGTAAAGATCATATTGGATCTAGTAAGGATCATGACAAGGCTGACAAGGAATGCCATAAGCGTGATAAACCTCACCCACTTGTGTAAAACAATACTCAATACCAAAGTCAGCCACAAAAATTCATTAGGAAGCAAGAACATAAGGAATGATTATAAATTATTTTGAGAAGGAATACCTAGGCCGATTAACTATTTGATGTAATCTTAGAGTCACCATTGATGTTTAGATAGATGCCTTTAAAGGCTAATGTGTTGAAAGATAATACCAAAAATATTTCAACTTCACAAACTAAGAGTCCCACCAAGCATTCCAAAAACTATTGTCATTTGTATTTTCACCCTTTGAGGAGATGTCAAAGTTATTTTCATATAAGTGTCACAATTGAAACATATTTAGGCTATGGGTAGCCTAATAATAAAGCGAATCTCTAGATAGGGCTAGCTCCCTTGCTGTAACACTTTTAGATCACTAATAAACCTATGATTGTGAGGGAAAAGTGAGATAAAATTGAAAGTAAACTGTTCTAAATAAGTATATACACCAAATTTATTGATGACTACCTACAAATTGTATGTCACACATGATATAAAGAGAATAACTAAACATACACTTCTCCAATCTGAATCTTCCCACATAAATATTTCATTATGAGGTTGTGATGAATGTTTAGGATAGGAGGACTAAATAAGAGGCCTAGAATGTCACTATTTGAATATACTATCTCACTGAAACTTGACACATCATAAAACACTTCACATGACCTACAAGAAGAAACTTTAAAGCTGAAAATAGGTGAGAGAATGAGATAACATGCTAAGGAAACAAGAGTCATCACTAAGCAAGATCAATGATCTCAATAAATAAAATATGAACAATCACAGAGTCATCACTAAGCAAGATCAATCATCTCAGTAAATAAAATATGAAAAATCATAAAAGAGGTGAAAATTATTATTATTTATTGATACATGGTATTCAAATAAGTAGGGATTCAAAATACTGAAGTGGAGCATAGTTTACAAAGGCCAAAATGGCTAGTTCTTATAGAACTTGAGAGAGAGAGAGAGAGAGAGAGAGAGAGAGAGAAGAGAATGAATAAGTAAAAAGGTAAAAAGGAAACTTATAAAGATAATAAAATTAGTTATATTTTCATGAGGATGTAATTTTAAACTTATTATGAAAATTCAAGAAGTGAAAATGTCACCCCAAATCATGAAACTCTTGAAATGTGGCGTAAAAGTTCTCATTTTGCATAAGGAAACTGCCTTCATTATTCACCCCTATTGTAATGTCCAAGAAATAAATATGGATAGATATAATTATTTTAATAATAGGTAAGGTTTTAATACATTATTATCCATGCATTTTCTTGCATTCTTAGTCATCTAGAATCTTCTAAAAGTGAGTCATCACTACTTGTAGTCAAGAAAAGTCCTCTTTCACACACCCCCACACTTGGCCACCAAAAAGGCCTAATTTTTACATGAAATTTTGTAAAATTGAGTATATTAAATTTTTTTATAACCTCCATGTCCCTATAGGAATTAATCACACCTTAAAATTAGTTTACTTGAAGTTTTTTGCCCTCGTCACTATCATGTTCACTATGCCAGTTTTGACTGGTTGAGATGAGATCTCTGGCAAGAAAATCTAAGATTTTTTAAAAGGAATTAAATAGACATTGGGAGTTATATTAAGTATAAATATTCATTCCAAAGTTTATTTCATCTCTAAAAATCTCTTATAACCTACATAATGCATAAAATAATAAAAAATACAATGTTTTGTACCCAATCTATATAATTTCATACAGTCTAAAAACATGGGGATTATCTTAAGAGATTACCCATACAAAATAAAATCATCATTATAGTAAAAATATTCCATTAGATCATATTTACATATTGATTTCCTTCATTTGATCCTTATCCAAGGGTTTGAAAGGGTTTTAAGTCATTTTTACTCTTAAGGATTGTTCATGAAGATTGGACATTGTAACTACCAAAAATACCAATAGATCAAACTTAAATACCTCCATAAAAATTTCTAAACACTTTTAAACTTAATTAATAACCTCAAATAATATGTGAGCATCCAAAATTTCCTTATCAAGTTTGATTCCTCATTCTTATAGGCCTACTGTTGTCTCTGATCCCAAAAATGGATTCTTAGGGCTTTGTTTGAAAGGTGGAAGATGTAAAACACCTATAATGACCTTATAAACATTATCCAATAGGTTATAATTCATACCAAAGGCTATAAGTGTTAATAACTTCCCATTTGGACACTAAGCCTAAAGCTTGCCTAACAAGCTTGACTATAACATTGAGGATTTGGAGAACCCTATTTATATTCCTCCTTATATGAGATGTTTTATCCTATTTCCTTAGGTGTGTTTAAAATTTAAAAACCTCCTTGAAACTTTATTTTTACTCTTGGCCCACCCTTTTCACCTTATTCACCAAAACCTACCAATTTATACTAAATGGGAGTGCCCTATGTCTGAGACAAAATAAAGGGAACTTACCCTATTTGTCTAGAAAAAAAGTTGGATGGGACTCCCAAATCCATGAATATTATTTTTACAAAAAATGGGTCTTGTATCAGGTCATTATACCCACTAAATGCATTAAAACTTTAAGAAAGACTTGGAGAAGAAACCATATGCAAGGTTTTGATTGTGGACTATAGGTTACTTGGTTAGGACCTTCTCTATACCTAATTTACATTTTAAAGATACTATAGAGATAAAAATGGTCATGATTAAGATTCTCCAAGTATTGTTTTCACTTCAACTCCATACATACTCTTCATACTTTGATTGGTCAAGATTGAATGTGGAATCTGACTTTGTCATGTTCCAAGGAACCCTACTTGTAGGTGACCTTGCATAGTTTAGTTTTAATTTAATGATTAGAGGCATATTTATAATATACTAATATATTTTGACATTATTTTTAACCTTTTGTCTCATCCTTATACACTTTCACATTGTCAATCACCAAAATTTCTCATTGTCTCTCTCAGTTACAGTAGACTATGTTTTTTGCTTTGGAGGGGGTCACCTATAAGATAATTTACATGGATTGGGAGTTGAAAATGTTGAATGAGAATATTTGACACATTCCAAGACCATTTATCAGTGATTTTAACTTATACTCACCCTAATTTGGCTAGATCATCACCTAGACAATGTTTTTAGCTCATTGTCTACCTATAGTCAACTAAAGTTGACTATATTAGAGTCATTTGGAATTTGTAAATGTGAATTGCACACTAGGATATATGTCATGATCCTTTGTATATCCTATAAGGTATATGGGATTCATTTTAAATCTTCCAATTTTTATTTTTCCATGCTTAATCCCTTGCAATGGGTGATGTGGATTTTGATCCCTGGCTATAGGTGCATAGTTTCAAGAGGTAGATCCTATTGGGTGTATTTTGAGAACAAAACCATGTATATCAACTTATTTGAATAACCTCTAAACCAAAAATTCTATTTTTAACCCTATATAACCATTCAAAAAAAAATTCATCATCTAGTATGAAACCTTGGAGGAAGAGTCACCATGGGGCTCAAAATTGTAGATGTCAATGAAGAGAATTAGTGTTCAAATGGTAACCTTGAGCCTCTTAATAACTATTCTCCACTACTCATCCACCCTTGAACTTTTATATAATTCTTGTCCCATATAGAAGCTATAGGTCATAATTATCTATATGCTTCAAATTCATGTTAACCCTATTATATGACCTTCACCAAAATGCCTTAGGCCTTATAACTATGTTTGTAGGGAAAAGGTCCCTGACTTACACAATCATTGCTTTTTGGAACTTCTCATAGTTTACCCACCAACCTAGAAACCATTATAAGTATGTTATGATGTCCTCAACATATTAGGATCCTAGGAAGAGTTCCAACTCATGTTTCAATACTTCAATATGACACCACGGTTCTCTACTAGGACCACCTATAGGTAGTTATTATAGTGTATATAGGTAGTTGGTAGAATATGGAAAATGTGCATTATTTTAGACCTCATAAATAGACCAAGACTATTTTCTAATTCTTGAAATTGGTTCTTATCATAATTAAGGTCTTTAAAATAGTTAAAAAACCTCTAATCCAATGTGGTTTTCCTATGCCAATCACCTATAGGTGTGTGTCCATTGCTTACTATGTGTACATATTGCTCATGACTATGACAATCCTTATTTATTGCACCATATAGAATCCCAATCACTTGTCTATGTATCAAATAAATTTATCAACATTTTTCAAACTCTCTATTACTCTATGGACGTGATTTGGAACCTTGCATATCTCACCTGGATGACTGTGTATGTCATTCATATAGCAAACTAACTATATGATAGTTATGACTACAAGCTCATGGGATATTGCTTTGAATAATGATATTCAAGAGTTAAGGGGTTAATATCACATTTAAAACCTTTTAATTAACTCATCTCCACCTTCTAAAACCATTATCAAATCATGAAAATCTAAAAATAGTGGAAATATGCCCTTTAATCTCAAATAAGACTAGTTTATAAACCTGAGGTGATTTTCCCATCATAACACCTTTAAAAATGAAACCAAGAATGGGAATAATTATAGGGTATCGACAACATCATCTGGCATCAAAGTCAACAATTGAATTGTATGGATTTTTTTGAACCAAGGTAAAACCTATAGGGTACATGTATTAGTAAACAAAATAGATAGTCTAACTTCCTAGGAGTGGTTCATAAAGCAAAAAACACAATTAATCTACAACCAAATATAAAATTAAATATAATTTAATTTATAAGATACCCCTAGGATCATTTTCCCTGAAACCTCTCTTGTTGACTGTACCAAGTATAGACCTGAGAACCATTCTTTCTTGCCAAGCCTAGTGGAAGAAGAGAGAAGTAGTTTTCTTCATTTATTGAAGCTTATGATAAAAATAATCACTATAATTAGTGTATGGAATACCAATTTATAACCCTAAAATGTCCTAAACTACATAAGTCTATACAATGTTGTCCACCTCATGAAATTCTCATTGTTTCCAAGAAAATTGCCCATTCTTCTAAATAACCTACCACTTTTAAGTTACAAATAGTTAATTAAGACATATGAGAACACATGGGTAATCAAATAATCATTTTAAATCTTAAAATATCCCAAATAGGTCATAAAAATAATTGAAGGCTCAATTTTGACCCCCAAAATGACTCAAAAGACATAAATATTGAACATGACTAAGACCACTATTAATATAGTATTAAATGACATCAAAAGACCTATAATACACCTTATTACATAATATTAGACACCTAAAATAACATAAAGTCAATTTTTTACCTATAGAGATTCCAATTTGACCTGTAGCATCAAATTTGGTCAAAAAATTAGTGACCCATAGGGGTAACATACCTACTATGCTAACTAGAATAGTATCCTTATCAATCCATTGGGTTTAGGGAGTCATCTAAAGTATGAAACCAAAAAAGAGGACTTTGAAAATTGACAACAATATTTGATCAACATAAGACCAATTAACTACCTCAACCATATAAAATAAAGGACACACATAAAATAAAGCAAACAAACTAACAAGGCACATAGACATGTGCTCAAAGAACTTAAGAAAAAAACTATTTATAACTAATAATTAAGCATACCTCCCTTTCCAAGATCAAAAGGAAAGTTTCTTGCATTTACTTCTTCATGAGATGAATCATAGTGCTAAGCATGTTGCTCTTTAAATTGGATGCTTGATATATCAGACCTATTTCCTGGTACTTCACTTGTTATTCTCTCAAGTATGCAATCTTAAAATAGGTCTCCAATGTATATGTATTCATCTAGGCCTTATACACATACCTCATATTTTTTCCCACTCTTCATCTCATGATCAACTTGCATCTTCTTTGTAGGCATGTTTTCAAGAGGAGTAGTTTCTTGTTCCTTGGAAGATTGAGACCAATAGAAGCTTGTTTTGACCTTCAAAGGCTGAGGAAAACATTGCTTTAGCTCATCTATAACATTTTTTAAAATTCCATCTTGCTTACCATGAATTTTAATCATCTCTAAGTAAGTTTTAAACCCCTTGAGAGACTCAAGCTCATTATAAATGTTTTCAAACTACTACCACAAGTCTTCATCTTCTCTTCAATCTACATCATGGAGGGGAACAACAAGAGAATATCCTTCATCCTCTTATTTATAATCCAAAAGGACTTCATCTAACTTATTTAACATAAGGAAGGTATTCCTAATTACCAACAATAAGATTGAACACAAGGACTCACCTCTTCCTTAGAATTTAGGACCTCTTGAGGCCTCTCAAGTTGTGTCTCAGCTATCATAACCTAACTTTACTTCTCAATGGATATGATATCATCAATCTCATTTTCCTTCTTGGTGATGCCAAGACTAGGCATCTAAAAATTAGGTGACTTAGCCCAATGATTCTTCCAAAGAGTTATAATATCTTCAAGTAAGAGTTCTAAATTTTCCTCAATAAAATGCTCCTCTTTATGTTCCCATACCACAAGTCCATTAAGGCAAAGGGTGATGGGGTGAGGGAAAGATGAAATAGTTGGTGGAGGTGGAACATAAAACTCAAAATCAGATTGAGAATGAATTGTAAAAGATACTTTTGGAAGCTTTTGAGGAAGGAGAGCTAGACCTTGGGCTAAAATAGCTTGGTTTTCTTCTTTACATTTGAAAATCTCTTCATTAAAATTTGATTCATCTTGAGAACTCTCTTGAGTAATGTTAGATAGGGTGTGTTCAAGAATAAGATCTTATTTTGGCTCTAAACCTTCCATCACACCTTAACTCAAAAAAATTGTTCTCAACTCTAACTCTTCAATTTGCTTGGCTAAGATCACTTGGAAAAGTCTTTCTTGATTTTGATAGGCATATTTTTGAGGATAAGGAGTAAAAGAGGATTGACATTTAATACAAGGAGTCTCTAGAGGAAGGGTAGGAGGGTGATTCATAGGATAAATCTATTTCTCAACCTCACACTCTTTATCAAGGATTTTATCCCATTTCTTTCTTCATGATTCCACTATATTATTCCATATTAGGATGTTAGGATTAATAGTTTCTTCTTAAGGTAGTCATTCACTTTTAGGAGTGGATGAAGTGTTCAAGAAACTTATGATCTCCTTAGGCTTAGATTCTCCACCTTGTCTCCAACTGGGGATTTTATATCTAGAGGTCTCTTGTTGAGGTGGGGATGTAATGGGAGAGGGAATTGAGGGCTTAAATTCCACTTCCTTTTCTGATGAAATTAAATGTTTCATCTACATATTGGCCAACTCAATTTTCCTATCAATATTTTCTTTAAAAACCAAGTTTTTCTTTCCAACTCTCTCTTCTAGTTGATTGGAAAAAATATGACTTTGATGGATCATGAGTACAGGTCAAGTAGGATTTATATCACTCTTGGAGATGTGGATATGAGGGCTAATAGTCTTGGTGAGTCTGCTCCCCATAAAATCTTACTTATCTTTTAAGGATGCAATCAAGCCACCTACATCTAACATCTCACATTTGAGCCTTTGCCAATTGGCTCTCTCAATAGGTACCCACTCTCTAATCCATCTCTCACCTTATGAATAAGATGACTAGGAATATCTACACCATGTCTCCTTTGTGTGTCAAGATCTATCATGTACCTCTCATAACCTAAAAGAGTTTGATTTAAAGTGGAAATGGATTAATTTTAGAAGTGACTAGGCTGATTAACAAGATAAATATATTAGTAAGGATCATATTAGATCTAGTAAAGATCATATTAGAGCTTGTAAGGATCATGACAAGGCTGATAGGGAATGCCATAAACTTGATAAACTTCACTAACTTATGTAAAACAATAGTCAACACCAAAGTCAGCCATGAAACTTCATTAGGAATTAATAACACAAGGAGTTATCATCAACAATTTTTTAAAGGAATAACTAGGATACATAACCAATTAATATAATCTTGGAGTCGTTATAGTTGTTTAGATAGATGCCTCCAAAGGCTAATGTGTTGAAATACAATGACAAAAATATTTCAAATTCTTGGACTAAGAGTCCCACTAAGCATACCAAAAACTATTCTCACTTGGATTTTCACCCTTTGAGGAGATGTCAAATTTCTTCTCATCCAAGTGTCACAATTAAAACACCTCTAGTCTATGGGTAGCCTAAGAATGAGGTGAATCTCTAGATAGGGCTAGCTCCCTTGATGTACCACTTGTAGATCACTACTACACCTATGATTTTGAGGGAAAAGGAAAATAAAATTGAAAGTAAACTATTGTAAATGAGGTTAAACACCAAATTTATTGATAACTACCAACTAGATAAATGTCACACATGAGATCAAGAGACTAACTAAACATACACTTCTCCAATCTAAATCTTCCCACATAAATATTTAATTATGAGGTTGTGATGAATGTTTAGGTTAGGAATACTAGATAAGAGGGATATAATGGTACTATTTTAATATAATAACTCAATCAACCTCAAAACATTATAAAAAACTTCACATGACCTACAAGAAAAAGCTTTCAAGCTATAAATAGGTTCGATAATGAGACAACATAATAAGGAAATAAGAGTCATCACTATTCAGTATCAATCATCCAAGTAAAAAACACTATGAATAGTAATGTAATAGGTAAAAATAAGTAGTATTTATTGATCCATGGTATTCAAATGAGCAGGGCTTTACCATACTCAGGTGGAGCATAGTTTACAAAGGCTAAAATGACTAGTTCTTATAGAACTTGAGAGAGAGAGGAGAAGAAAGAATCCAAAAGTTCACAAATTAAATTTTAAAGCTGATAAAATGAGTTACATGTTAATTATGAGGTAATTTAAATATTATCATGCAAATTCATAAATCACAAGTGTCACCCCAAGTCATGAAACTCTTGAAATGTGGCATAGGAGTTTTCATTTTGCTCAAGGAAACTGCCTTCATTTTTCACCCCTTTTTGAACATCCAAAAAATAAATAGGAAAAATTATAATGATTTTAATTATAGGAAAGGATTTAAATTGTTCTTCTCCATGGATAAGATGCATTCTTAATCATTTAAAATCTTCTATAAGTGAGCCATCACTGGCTATAGTTAAGAAAACCCCTCTTTCACACACCCCTCACACTTGACCTCAAAAAAGGCATAAGTTTTGCATGTAAATTTATAAAAAGTAGTGGATGATAGTTGGTAAGACCTTACATGTCCTTAGAGTAACTAGGCACACCTTAAAATCAGTTTACTTGAAGCTTTTCACGCCTCTCACTATCATGTTCACTATGCCAATTTTGACATGATGAGATGAGAGCTCTGGTATGAACACTTAACAGTTTTTATAATAAATTAAATGTACATGGGGATTTATATTAATTCTCAATATTCCTTTCAAATTTTATTTCATCTCTTGAAACATCCTATAACCTATATAACACAAAAAATAGTCATAATACCCTATTTTATACCCCATCTGTACAATTCCATACAGCCAAAAATCACGGGGAGTAGCTTGAGATATTATCCTCAAAACATAAAATCATCATTATTGACAAAATATTCCATTAGATTAACTTTCCATCTTCATTTCCTTCATTATGTACTTATCCAAGGGTTTATAAGGGTTTTATGTCATTTTTGCTCTTAGGGATTGTTCATGAATAATGGACATCTCACTAGAGAAAATTTAAATACCTCCATCAACATCCCTAACATATTTTAAACTCCATTCATAATCTCAAAGAAGATGTGATCATCCAAAATTTCCTTGTTGAGCTTGATTACTCATTCCCATAGGCTTAATGTTGTCTCTAATCCCAAAAATGGATTCTTGATGCTTTCAATACAAGGTAGAAGATATAAAACAACTATAATGACCTTATTAACATGTTTTAGTAGGTTATAATTCATAAGTAAGGATAGAAGTGTGAATGACTTCCCATTTGGACACTAGGCCTAAACCCTACCTAATAGGCTTGACTACAACCTTGAGGGTTTAGATCACCTTGTTTAGAATCTTCCTTCTGTGATATGTTTCTCATGTTTCCTTAGCTGTGTTCCAACTTTATAAATCTCCTCGAATGGTTATTTTGAATCTTGGCCCATTGTAGACACTAAGAAACTACACACTTATAGTTTTTGATGACTAAATGACTCAAGAACCCCTAAACCTTCTTTACCCTTAACCAACCCCTCTTAACCTAACTAAATCACTATTCTCTATTCACATATTACTATTCAAAAGTACTATTCACTATCACTATTCACTATGGAACCCACTATCACTATTCATGATGACATGGCAAGTGACATGGTATGTGACATGGAAGGTGATTTGGGAGGTGATATGTCAAGTGACATGGCTTAAAAGTGAGGTGGCTTGATGTGGGACATCATACCCCATTTAAGACCCTTTTTCAAGGTGATTAATGACCTCATTTAAGCATCACAAGGATCCCCGCTTGAAATATGGCAAATTTCCCCTTAAGAGGCCATCACTAAACATGCATTTTGTCTTCACACATGAAAGTGGCCTTCAAAATGGGATTCCCACCTCTTTAGTTCTTTGAATAAACAAAGGGGACTATATCCACCAATTTTTTACTTTTCAACCTAAATGGGAGACTCATGAGTAAGGTGGGAATCCCACCACCCTCATATTTTGACTCATTCATGCACCCACATGGAAAATGGTGGCACATTTTGTGGGGAGTTTATTTAAGTTCTTGGATGAAGAGAAGAAAGGGGAGTGAAAAGTCTTTCAGTCTTATTTAGGCCCATGTGCATGATTCCCATTCAAAATTTGACTCATGTGTAAGGTGGGAGACACACCAACCCAAATGGGAGACCCATGATTAAGGTGGGAATCCCACCACCCTTATATTTTGACTCATTCATGCACCCACATAGAAAATGGAACCATATTTTGTGGGGTATCTCTTTAAGTGCTTGGATGAAGACAAGAAAGGGTGGTGAAAACTATATTAGCCTCATTTAGGCCCATGTGCATGATTCTCACTCAAAATTAGACTCATGTGTAAGATGGGATACACACCAACCCAAATGGAAGAACCATGATCAAGGTGTAGATCCCACCACCCTCATATTTTGACTCATTCATGTACCACATGGGAAATGGTGCCATACATTTACTATTCCCTCTTTTGGCATGGTTCTTGATAACAAATTCTATAAATATCCCCTCTCCTTCACCCAAAAAATTATTTGGAAGTTAGTCTTTGGTTATTAACATATTTTTTCAAGTCTTTGAATGAGGTCATCATTTTGGATGTCATCCACATCTTGGAGGAAATGAATTCAAATCAATGAATCTCTACCAAAATTACCATGTGATTCCTTCATCACATCATCAACAACATCAACCACATAAACAAGACTCAAGGTAATCCTCCTGAGCAAAAGAGGGTCTATCCAAAATCACTTAGATTTGATGTGCACACATTTAACAGGTATTCTTCCACACCCTTCTTAACTAGTTTTTTCTTTTCACACTTAATAAGAAGTATAAATTAGATAGAAACATTTTGGCATGCCCGATGTGACCCATGAGTTTTCTTAGGTTCTTAGATGTTTTAGGACATTTAGAATTGCATTAGTGAAATTCATTTAGTTGGATTATTAGAAAATTAAACTTATTTCTTTACAAAAAAAAGGAAAAAAAAAAGGTTACAGTTGCATTTTTTAGAAAATTAAATTTTATTGCATTTCTAAAAAGAAAGAAAAGAACATTCATCCTAGGATTAGGATTGAATTTTCATCTTGTATTTAGGTGTATTTTATTTATTCTTATCTTCATTCAAATAAAAAAAATCTTTTGGTTAAAATTGAGTCCATCCATTGACTACTTGTTTGATTTTAGCTCACTTAGTTTAATTAAAAGCATTATGAATTAATCATAGTTCACAAATGTTACACAAACCAAACTAGTTTTATAAAAAAACATCAAAACACACTTGAGATAAGGCCTAAATAGGATTTCATCACCTATCAAATCACCTTACCCTTTCCTAGTTATCTTACTTGGATTTAATCATTTTAGGGATAACAACTCAATTCTCTAACTAAATATAAACTCTATAAATCGGTACATATTCGCTAAGCACATACACTGGATATGGGATTGTGACATGAGAGGATAAATCCCCAAGTACTAAGACACGTACTCAAACTAATACATAATTCTATTGAGTGCTTAAACATAACCTGAAACCAAACATAGACTACCTTGTTTAGGACCTATTCAAGCTAATTTTCTCTTCACACTTTTCTAAGCCATAAACCAAAAGAGAGATTAAAAAGAATCCCAAGATTTAACACACTCTTAGTGAATGCATTTTTTTCCTTGAGTATTTTTATTTCTCTTTTTTTGAGGTGTGATAGCATATCATCCTTTTCTTATCTTCTCATATGGTTCTCACTCGCCAATAATAAAAAGACCTCAAGGAACAAAACCCACCACCAAATCAACCATCACCAACTTATACCTCTTCATCCATAGAACACATTTTCAAACCTATAGTATCTCCTCACTCTGTAGGCAATCCTACTTAGGTAGTCCTAGAAGATGCATATTTTTTTGCTTTCCTAAACAACAATCATGCAACCTTACAACACTATCTAAGAAACACATCTTACCAAATTATAGTTTCAACCCCACTCATAGATCCACCATATGGAATGTCTCTCCAACTCATGGGTAATACCTCCACTACCATGGGAACTACTCAACCTTTAGTTTCCCAAACATTATCATCAACCAATAACTTCCTTGAAACTAACCCACCAACCCAAACTACCACTACCTTTATACCTCTTACTAATCACTCCTCCAAAATAGGAGTACCTACCTTTATAGCTACCCATCTTCCTCTAGTTACCTAAAATCCATCAAACACTACTCCACTTCCAAGCCTTGTGGTGTCCATACCCTCCATGTTACCACCAATCAGCACAAGAGTCACCACCCTTCCATCAGCCACTAACACAACCACCACTCTAACCCAACATGAAACCTTAGCTATCTTCATAACCCATAAGGGCATATGCATGATATGTAACCACCCAACTCTACCCAACCATTAACATCCACATACCAATATATATCTCCCATCCAACATCTAAAGACCACATACCAATACATGGAGTCATCTCTACCATCTACTAGTTATTCATACATTTAACAACCTCAATGAAACATACCATATGATTACACATCCCAACAACCTCAAGTAGACTTCATGAGGTTGATCATGGATAAGATGAATACCCTTGAGTCATCCATCTCTAGAGCCCATAATCTCTTATCCTATGATCAAATTTTCAATGATCCTATTCACCCTCTGATCCCCATCAAAACTAATATAGCCCAGTGGGAACTTCTAAAATTTACCAAGTTTAATAGTAAAGAAGACCCTCAACAACAAAAAAAAAACATTTAGGCATTCATGCTACTTGATTTCCCATGATGACACTCTTATCCTCCATACCTTTCCTATGTCATTATTTGGACCAACATTAGATTGGTATAGTGCCATACCCAAACATTCCATCCTTTTTTTCACCGAATTAGCCCAAAACTTATTAGATCACTTTTTTATCAATATATCCAAGAAAGTTTTTATTACTGACATCTACTCCATTTGGTAATTTGAAGATGAATCTATTTATGATTTTATGGTTCATTAGAGGATCATAATCAACCAACTTTTATTTTCATTACCTCAATTTGAACTTATAGAGCTCTTCCCATGGGCATGTACAAAACATATTTCATCCACATTGTGTGTCAAGATTTCAGACCTTTCATGAAGATTTTACCATGGCTCACAGACTAAAGAATAGAGCCATTGATGAAGGAAGGTTAAATTCAAAGAGAAATAACTAAACTTAAAAAACCATTGATCCCTTTTCTTCCAAACCAAACAATCAAACCAATCCCAACACTAAAAACAAAGTAACTACCAATATCATTGTCCTCAAATATGCACCACTGCCATCTACCAACCAACAAAACCCAAGGAACCAAACCTCTGACTCCTCTAATTACTCAAACTAAAACCAAAAGAACCAAACTTGGAATAATCATAAGTAATTAACTCCATTTCGGGATCCATATCCTTCTATTTCATAAAAGTTACTAAAAGCCAATATCATCCAACTTCCACCAATTAAACCACCTAAATAGTTTGATGCTTTTCATCCCATATCGGGTTGGTATAATGAAAATGACCATTACACCTTTCATAAAGTCATAAGACATGACATCAATAGGTGAAAAACCTTAAAATACCATGTCCAATCCCTCATTGACAAGGGGAAGCTTGCGTTGGACAATCCCATTGCACCATCGAACTAGGCCCTTCACATATTTTGTAAGCATTTTCCTAATCATGGTCCTTCTACCCATTATCATGAAAATAAACTAGAACCATCCCATGAGGCACACATTATTAATGTGGTTACTAATGAACCCAATGTTGAAGAAAACATCACCTCAACCAGCTCTTTCCCCATCCCCTTGATGGAAGGGGAGAAATTGCCTTCTATTCCTTTGGACACCCAAATAAACAGAGCCACCATACCCACACCTCCATTGGAGGATACCACACATAGCTTCCCTATCACAGAACCATCCACTCCCTCTTTGGAAGCTAGCTCATAAGAGAAGATAACTTCATCCACCCAACCTTTCATTTTAGAAATTTCTATCAAAAACCAAGACAAAGGTAAAGGAACCATTCTTTCTCCTCCACCTAAGGGCTTAACCATTAAAAAAAAGACCCAAGTAACCAAATCCCCTTCAAAATCTACAATCAAAACATGTAAAGGGATAAAACCACCAAAAGGCCCAAAACCCCAAATTTTACCTCCCTTAAACATGCCCTCCATTTTGGGTCATCATCCCTCTACCTTGAGCATAAAGCCCATTATTTTTACCAAAACTCCACCACCTTTGTTGGTCACACCTTCATACTTGATTTCTAAGAAACCTCTCCTCACTACACTGATGATTCCTAAGTTACATATCCTACCATCCTCTACCTTTAGCTCATCAACCATCTTCCCTAAACCAAAACCATCAAAGCATACCACCTTACCTAAGACACCTATCACCAAACCCACATCCAAACAACCTTCTAACTCAACACCCAAAGAAATAAATGTTAAATCTTTACCACATTTAGTTGAGTAATATTCAACCATTCTACAAAGTTTGTTTCTAACCTCTTCTTTGGCCTTATAAAACCATTCAACCCTTCATGTCCTAAGCTATCATGGTTCAAAGACAATTTGATTTGCCTATATCATAGGACACATGGCTATGACATGGAAAACTATAAATCTCTCTAAACTCTTATCCATCTACTTTATGATGAGGATGATTTGTTAATATATGAACCTCTTATTCCACCCTTATCAACCTAAATAACAACCATACCTACCCAACACCTACCCACTCTTCCATCTTCACCTAAGAATAAAGGCAATTCAAAAAACTCTACTACCTCAACCTCTCATGTTATCCATACTGTCAATGTGGTCACAAGATCAAAATAGAAGGATAAGGTGTCCATTACTTGGACTTATCCCTCAACAAAATTCCAAGCCAACAATACCCAACCATATCCATCATGCTTCCCCATCTAACCCACCATACCCTAACCAATATGCAATATCCATTTGGAAAGCTATGCTCAAGTAGTTTCACCAAACTCTAGTAAAAAAGAGCTTGTATGAGTTAGTCTCTACATCTCCCCATCACCACTAAGCACTCATAGAAGCCTTACAATCCATTAAGGTCTAACCTAATGACCCTTAACCTCTACCAACCTTTATTGGTGCCCTTAGAAACTTCCAACCTTACCACCTTCAAAAATTTAGAAATACCTTCTATTCATCTAGAGGATCCAAATCCCCCCTCTTCATTATGACATACATTAATCAAACCTACATCAAACAAGTGATGATTAATGAAGGAGATAACATCAATATTATCTCCTCCCATGCCTATGACCAGCTACACTTACCCATAAACATCATGTTTGAAAGCATAACAATCCTTCATTATTTCAATGATACCATGGCTACTACTTTGGTAATAGTTTTCTTCCATATTTGTGTAGGGCCCTGTACCATTCCCAAATTTTTTATGTTGTATAAGGATAATTATGATACAATTTTTTAGTTGGGCACCCATGAATTCATGTCATGATTTGTGTCCCTTCCACCTTATATCAATGTGTCAGATTTGAGCATGAAGGGCAAGTTGTGACTATCTAGGCTAACCCTAGTCCTTTCACATCTTGAAATATGACATATCAACTTAATGACATCCTCCTTTATCCACCTAAAAACCATCCACTAATGACACAACACCATAAACCAACACTTGTGACACTTCCACACAAAATGTTGATGAAGCTTCTACTAGCTCATATGTCCCTTCTTCTTAGATTCCTATAGATAACCCCATGGTAACCAAATTCTAATGTATTTCCCTTGGGGAATATAGAATCTTAGCCCTAGATGCCTTCTCTACTCCCAAAAATATGGGAGTCTCAGACATGACCCTTCTTACGACTCTAAAATTAGAACCATCATCCCCTTTAGGATCCCTAACCATCAATAAAATTTCATTTATAGGGGACTTGATTGACCACTTCTAGCCCCTACCACTACTTCATCCATCCAACTATTTACCTCTAACTTTTCCTATCTTAGCAAACCAGAGTTCTCTAAGTTGTATATTCATAAATGTGCTTTGAAAATATTTGACTTGGGTTGCTATGAACAAAGGCCTCATAAGTTACCCTATATTAAAACTTTGCAACCTCATGAGTCATTTGGCCTTGGGTATAAACCACCTAAATAACCCACTAATTCACCCAAACCCATTTCCATAATGGAGGAAGATATCCCATCCTCACTAACCCAACCACTTTCCCCACCTAAAGATCCTAACATCATCCCACCTAACTTTTTATTCTAGTCAATACCATTAGTTTGGGCCCTCTCATCTACCAAAAGGATGTCCAAACCAAAGTCTTTCCACTTGTACACCTTGAAATGGTAGAGAATGATTTTCCTACCATCAACACCATCCAACATCAAGATGATGATTCCATTTACCTACCTTGGTGTGGGGAATTCTTCTATCCATATATCCCTTCTTCCTAAGGCCTCGACCATGTCAAATTAATCCTTCATGGATATTAACTTGGGTACCTTGGACAACACTAACTTTTTCAAATTGGTCCAATCATTAAACATTGAGTAACTTTGGGACATCTCCTCTTTCCTCTAATATCACAACATAGCATTTACTTGGTCTTATAGTGATATGCCTAGGATTGACCCCACCATTGCAACCCATAACATAGTCACTCATCTTGATGCCAAGCTTGTTAAATATAAACTTTCACACATGTATCCTTACATATCCCTTCTCATAAAAGAAGAGCTTTAGTGTTTCCTATCTCTAAACTTAATTCAACCCATTGACTTCCCCCAATGTGTCTCAAATATCATACCTATCACAAAAGTCACTAGGGGTTTATGAATTTGTGTGGAATTTCATGACCTTAACCTCACCTACCTGAAGGATGACTTTCCTCTACCTAGCATTGACTAACTTGTTGATCTTACAACCAACCATGAGATGTTATCTCTCATGTATGGGTTTTTAGGTTATAATCAGATCTTGATTGATTTTTAAGATCATCATAAAACCACCTTTACCACCCCTTGGGGAACTTTTTTCTATAGATTCATGCCTTTCAATTTAAACACTAGGGAAACCTACTAACATGCCATGACTTATATATTCCATGATATCATCCATAATATTATAGAAGACTATGTTGATGACCTTCTCAAGAAATCCAAACTCCAAAAAGAACACTTGAATGTTCTTACGATCATATTTGAATGCCTAATCCATTATCATGTTCACCTTAATCCTAAGAAATACATTTTTGGGATCCTTTCAAGAAATATTCTTGGCTTTATCATCTCTCTTCATGTAATAAAAGTAGACCCTGATAAATTTATAAAAATTTTGGACATCCCTCCTCTAACCAACCTTAAGCAACTTTATAGCCTACATGGAAAACTTCAATCCATTCATCATTTCATTTCTCAACTTTTAGACTGGTGTCAACATTTCCATCACCTTCTAAAGAAGGATGCCTCTTTTAAATGGAATAGTGATTGTTAAAAGGCCTTTGATTCACTCAAATAGTACCTTTTGTCACCACTTATCCTCACCCCTCCTAAGGATGACCACCCATTTTACCTATATATCTCTGTAACCAACCATTCCCTAGTGGAGATGTTGGCTCACCAGGATGAACAACACAAAGAACAAGCTTTATACTACATTAGCTACATGCTTTTAGAATATGAAACTAGATATACATATATTGAGAAACTCTTCTTATAATTGACCTTCATGGCCACCAAACTCTACCACTACCTTATTAACCATAAAACCTATGTCATAACTAATATTGACCAACTCAAGTACATGCACTCTAAATAATATCAAAATTAGCATATGGCTAAGTGGATCATGCTCTTAGATAAATTCAACCTTGAATCTCTCTATTAAAAATTGATTAAAGAGTAGCTCATTTCTGACCAATTGGTCAAAGGTCCTTTACCAAACAACTAACCACCTCCTCTTGCCTTTCTAGATGAGTCTATAGTGACTCTTTTTTAATAATATGGCATAACCTACCAAATCACCATGTTCTTTAATGGCTCAATGTGATAATAATGAGGGGGTACTAGAGTTATTCTCATTTGAATCGATGGTGAACCCCTTCCTCTCTCCTTCAAAATTGACTTTGGATGCACCAATAATATGGCTAAGTATGAAGCCCTAGTGATAGGTCTTCAAACTACTCTAACCTTGGTAATTAAGATAATCCATCTCTTTGGTGATTCCTATCTTATGGTCAACTAGGTTAATGGATACTATCAATATAAGAATTATGTCTAACAAAAATATAAACTTTTAGTTGACAAACTCTTAACATCATTCAAACATTACATGGTCCAATCCATTCCCTGATCTACTAATAAATTCATGGATACAATGGCTTACTTTTCTTCCCAAATCCCTTCCTAACCTTCCAATTTTAAAATATTTGTCACCATTCATCATTTTACCACACCTTCTTATAGCCAATCTGACCTCCTTACCATTTGTAATGTGGAAGAATGCCCATCCAACATTTGGTACGATCAAAATTTCAACTACCTCAACCTAGGCATCATTCTTCCAAACCTTTCTAGGAATGCCCATAGAAATTTTGTTTAGATTACATTTCATTACACCATACTAGGGGTAATCCTTTACAAATATGGTTTTGATGGTCTCCTTATTCATTGCCTACATAACCATGAAGCCTCCCACACCATCAGGGAAACACATGATGGGATCTATGGGGGACACTTTAAAGGTATAGTGATCATTAAACGTATCCTTCATCTTAGTTACTATTATCCCACACTTAACCAAGACTATTGTGATAATGCAAAAAGTGTGTTAAATGTCAATAACATGCTAATTTGCATCACATGTCAGCTAATAGCCTTCATGTATCTAAGGACATTTAGCCTTTCTCATAATGGGGGCTTGATCTCATTGGAGAAATCAACCCCCATTCTTCACAATGGTATAGATCCATCATCACAGCCACTGAATACTTCACCAAGTGGGTGACAGCTATTCCTCTTATCCCGACCAAAGTGGAGAAGATTGTCAATTTTATCAACCATCATATCATCTACCTCTTTGGTTTTCCTCATAATATCATCATTGACAATGGCAAATCCTTCAAAAATAAGCAAGTCCAAGGCTTATATGATGCATTTGGCATCAATTTAAGCTTTTCTTTCTCTTGACCACAAGAAAATGGATAGGTAGAAGCTTCAAATAAAATCCTTAAAAAAAAATAATAACCAAAGTTATCATTGATTCAAGTTGAGATGGACACATGCACATCCCATTATCCTTGTGGGCCTATCATACTATCATTAAAACCTCTATGGGTTCTACTCCCTTCTCTCTAGTCTTTGGAGTAGAGGTAGTCTTGCCTCTTGGAGTCTAAATTCCCTCTCTTCACATATCTTTGGAAGATCTTATTTCTAAAGAAGATTATCATCAACACCATTTAGCTCATCTTGAGTTACTTGATGAACATCATTTGGAAGCCCTTGCCCACTTACATACTTATCAAGAGAATATCAAATGCACTTATAAAAAGAATCTCAAACAATAAGACTTCAATATCAGAGACCTCATCCTAAAAAAAACCAACACATGACCAACATGGAGAAGAGTAAATGAGTCAAGTTTTATTTCAATTATCTTGGACCTTACATCATTACCCATGAGTATGGATTAGGAGCTTATCATTTGTCCTCTCTCAAAGGTAAACTATAACCTAAGCCTCTCAACACTTCACGTCTATGTCCATTTTTCTATTAAAGAAGGATCAAGCTCACTCCTTTTGTCTAACTTAGGATCATCCCTTGATTATAAGATTTTAATCTTCATCCATGTTTCTCCTCTCCTTTTGAGGATAATTGATTACAACATAAAACCATGTGATTAACCATCACATTCGTATCCTAATCTTAAATGTGCGTAGCATATCTCTACCCATAGCATGGTTCTCATGGATACTTTTCATCTCTAACAAGATGGAATCCCATGGTCATTGTCTCTCAAAAACCAAACCTTTTTATATCATTAACCTTCTTATGTTAAAATGTTGCATTCATAAAGGTAAACCTCTAAACCTAATTAGACTTGTCCATGTCTAAAAAAATTGTATCCAAAAACAATTTGGATACCAAAATACTACTTGGGTCAATATCTTAAGCATTACAGACTATTTCCTTGAAGGACAATTACCCAAAAGCAAAATAAAAATTGTCAATATAAGGTAGAATGCTCCCTTGAAGGATAGCTATCAAGATAATTAAATAAATCCAATAAGCTTAGACCACTCCCTTTAAGGATGTCTAAGTTAGCTTTGTCAAAAGCAAAGCAATTTATTGGAAGTTTCTTGGATTGATTAGCTTCCCATATACAACAATAAATAAAAATACCCACTATCACAACAAAATCTAAAGCCACAATCGATTCTCAAGAAGCATAATAAGTTACAAGTCACAATCATCTTTCACATGTAGACTTCTCACATTGATTAGTCTACATCTAGCATATAACATAGTGTTGTCTATTACCATTCTTAGGCTACCTATAGAAGGGAAAAACTAATTCACATGAGGTTATCATACATATCACCCATTACCCTTCACACTAACTATCACCCATCTTCCTGTTAGACTATCTATAATTCAAGGGATTTAGAGCTTACTTGACACCATATGATCAAGAAACCTTTTTTTCAACTCATGACAACTCATTCATAGCATTTAAAGGGATTATATTCATTAATCCAATCCCACTTCAGGTTTATTTTCAATCATTGTCAAAAGTAAAGAATCATTCCCTATCCTTATCTTAATTTGCTTGGTTGATGTTTTCATCATGAATTTTACCATCCAATGTTGCAACAACAATAATTATTATTTTTACATTAAGAGAGATTAAAATAACCATAACCATACTAATCATAACCATAACCATAAAATTCATAAGTATCTACACAACTTTGAGCATGACAATATTTGACTATTGACATCTAACACATTTTGTACATGTTTACAAAAAACTATGCAATATTTTATTTAGGGTGAAAAGAATCACACAACACATAAAAAGTTATCAGACTATCCACACTTCACCTAAGGCCCCTACATACATTATTTTCCTACGTAAGCACTAGGCTAATTGTCTAGTGACTCTAGATTTATGTTCAACCATCCTTCTACTTGATTGATCCTTAAACTAACATCCCTAACATTCCCTATCTTAGTAGTTGGTAAAGGGTATACTCTATTTTCCTATTCCACATTCATCCCCACTAGAAAATAGTCATATTCCACTCTAGGTCTTTCACGTTACTCACCTGTCATAGCCATTGCATCCCTCTACTTTGGTTGTTCTACTCACATAGGTACCACTAGTTGTTTCCTCAATACACATCCCCTTGGATAATGAGAGTTCCCTCTATAGATAGGCTGACGATCATGTTCTCCATCCTTTCATATTGCATAGTGTAATTATTGCCTTCTTCAATGATGTAGAGGTAAGATTTCAAGCTTAAACTTGAGTTGTGGGTGTTTATCCTCTTATTATTGATCTAACAGTACTTCTATTATCACCATTACATGTTACAGTATCTGGTAGATTTACACATTCACTATATTGATTATTTTGGGTCACAAGGGTTGATAATTATTTCCACCATTCTTCTCATTATTTTCCATCTTCAACCTTGTGTAGTTCTCTACACTCTTTATAACCTAAAAACCCAAATAACTCAATGATAAACATTTGTCCTTATCATAATTATTCAAATATAATACTTGACCATTCTTCATTACTGACATGATTCTCCATTCCACTAATGGGGAAGGTCATATGATGTCATTGATTCCCTTAAATAGTTTTCCCGCTTGAAACAGTCATGTCTACTTACCTTTTTATGTAGACGCATACCCCTTGGTCCACTTAGCCATTTAGATAAAGTTATCATGCACCGTCATGATTTTATTTTGTCACCCTTGCCATCTAATCTAAATCTAATGTCTTTGATTATTTTTCATCTTGTGATCCTTTTGGACCTGATCATTTTCACCTTTACCTTAGTTGACATAAATTGGATTACAACCATGTGCCACTAGAATGGTCATGCCTCCAAAATTACCACTATTGTTGGTAATGGTACATTCCAAATCCTTACCATTGTATAAACTCTTCCATAAAATTTAGGCCATCATGAATTCAAAATAATACATTCACATTCCTATCCCCTCTACCCTCTTATTACTACCATCCCATTACCACAAGATCTGAACGTTAGACCCCAACCATTGGTAGTGCCTACTTGAATATGGTAGTATTTTATTTTATGTTAGCTAAAAGTTCATCCATAGTAGGGAAACAATCACCTTCTCCACTTGTATAACCAATCTCCTAAGCCACACAAATTCCTTTTGGCTCGGCCCAACTTATCAAAACTAATAAGTCATTGGTTCTGGGGTATTGGGATATAGGATATAGACATGGACAAATTTTACTCAACATGGCTATGTAGCTCAAGAGATAGGCATAGTCAATCCTCTATCACTCACCATGTTGCTACATTTATACCATATGGAATCTATTAAACCTTCAATGAAAATCTTTGCAAGTCATCACTTCACTACTACCCATAAAACTCAGCTCGTAGCAATGATGAACTTTTTCCAAACTGACTATGTAGATCCTAATATAAAACCCTCTTCTAAATCTTGTCTCTTAGTGATAATTGCTATCATTATGCTTATACCTTCACATAATATTAGAAGCCACAACCTCCTTAAAAAGTCACCTATTGTCTCCAAATTTTGCACCCTAGAAGAGGGTGTTTAGGCCTCTTCTAGATTTGGGCAATGTTGGAACATTTTTAGGAATGTGGGTGTGCCTATAGGGGAAATAAACCTATATATTTAAAGGAGATAGATCCCTATATGTATTATGAAATAAAATCTCTATTTAAACAAGTTGATTGAAAATAAAATAGTTAGAAATTGTAGAAAAGGATAACTTACTCTAAAAATGGTGATACACCAAGATTATCTTCCACACGAATATCATATTCTAGTATACAATATAAAAAAACACACAAACCATTCCCAAGCTCCAAGGATTCTAAGACAATTATTTCAACATAGAGATGAGATGTGTAAAATGACACAAGGAAAATGAACTAAATGGCAAAATTTGCACATTTCAAAATAGTAATACACATGCAAAAATTTAATACACTTAGACACACTCTATATGACCAATTATATCTAAAACTCTTTCTCATGCATGAAGGACAAAGGATAGAAGGATGAAAACCATCACTTGTAACTATACATATCTTACCTACTCAAAATATTTCTAAGAAATTGAAAGAAAATAGACTAGTACTTAATGTTTAAAGGCAAAATGTGATATCATTCCAGCAAGGCTTCAACATACACTATGTGGATGATTTTAAATTAGACCACGGGATGTTTATATAGCACAAGAGATGTGAGAGAGGGAGAGATCTTTGAGCACCAAAGAGAGGAATCAATCTATTAGGAGTCATTGTATTCAACTGTAACCATCTTTGCAATGATGCTCATTCTAGCCATTTGATTGATCCATGTCATCTCAAGAGGTTACACATTTGGCCTACTCTTTCAAATATTCTCCTCTAATATTCATGCTTAATAGAATTAAGATATTCTTGGGCTAAGCCATGGAATCAAAGTGGTTATCCACCTATTGTAGATTTGTCATTTTAATTCTATTTGGCTGTCCTTTTTCTTTGATTGGTCCTCAAGGAATGACTTGGATCTTGACTGATCAATGGTGATATTGGATCTCTCATTGTTTTAATATATGGACATGAGCCTTTAGATCTACTTATAATTATTATTTAAACACCAATGGATATTTTTTGAGGTGGAAGTTTGATGTTTATGCAACTGTATTTCTATGTATTCCCTTATATTCTCTTTGGAACCATCTTTCTACAGACTCTCCACAAGTGTTTATACCCTTTAGACTACTCAAACATGCCCTTCAACAATCCTTCTATGGACTCTGGATGAACTTTATACCCTTCAAACTTTTCCTAAGTGTCCCTTTAGACCTTTGGAAGTGGACTAATTGCACTTTTCCAAAGGACACTTTTGAAGACAAAAGACCCTTCAAACTTTTGTGTAGGGAACTTTGTAAGTGAAAAGATCCTCTCAAAAATTGAAGTGCCTTTCAAAAGAATGGAATTTCCCTTTTGGAATTTTTGCAAGTGACCCCTTCCTTGAAAGAGAGACCCTTCAAAACATTTGTACTATAGCCTTCCTTGGAAGATGCCATTTAGAAGGATGAAAGAGGACCTTTCTTTGAGGAAAAGGCCCTTAGAGCTTTTTGAAAGTGTCCCTTCAAACTTTTTCTATAGGACACTTTGAAAAAAAGGACCCTTCAGAAATTTGTAATATACCCTTAGGAAATATTGTTTTGAACAAAAATTCCAAAACAATTCTTTTATAAAAGTTGTGAAGATTAATTTTTTTTAGACTCTTTGTCCAAAATAAAAATCCAAAAGAATGCCTTCGAAGAGTTTCAAAGAATAATTATTTTAGAAAAGTCACATAGGAAAATTCTTTTTGACTTTTTGTTTCAGAAAAAAAAGTCTAAAAGAAAGAAAAAACCCAATGAATGAACCCTTTATAAAAGTGGAATTTCCCTTCAAAAAAAATCTTAGTATCCCATCATAAATGTTGAAATTGTCCACCTACCTTAAAAGTGCCCATTAAAAACTTGAAAAGAATTCCTTTGGGAAGAAAAGAAATTTCCCACTTGGAGAGAAGATGACCTTTCAAAAAGATTGTTTCAGATAAATTATCCAAAATAATTCATTAAAAAAATTAAAAACACCAATTCCTTTGGCAAAAGAACCTTTATAAATCCTGTAATAGTCAAATTTGAAGAGAATGGTCCTTCAGGAAGCTTGAAAGTGACCCTTCAGAAAAGTGAAACTACCCTTCAGAAAGATGAAACTAAGCTTCAAAAAGGTTGATGTGTACCACTTCCTTAAGAAAAAGACCCTTCAGAAAAGTAAAAAGGACCAAGTTCTTTGATAAAATCAAGTGTCCAATTCCTTTAAGACATGGGTAAAAAACCTAAAGTAAAACCTTGCAAAAGGAAAAATGCTTGCAAGGAGACTAAACAAAAGCATTCTCTAAAGGAAACCACACTTGAAATTTTGTTGTAGGGATAAAACATTATGAATGTTATATTTATTAAGGAAAATTTATAACTTAGGAGTTAATTTTAGGTAACATCCTTGGTGATTCTGAGGGGTGACATGCCTGTTATGCCAAAGACCAATTTCCTCAATCCTTACATTGGGCATGGAGTCACACATATAAGCATCCAAAAATAACTTGAACATACCTCTATCACAAAACATGAGCTGGTTGATTCACATGCATGAGGGTAGAGACACACACCAGCACAAAGAAGGAAACACACTTGTGCTACAAATCACTTAGGGAACACAACAACAAACCAAAAGGAAACACACATCTAAAATAGTATTTACAAAAATAAAAGAAAGGACTAATAGTAGCATTTTAAGTGTATCCCATTCACAAGGATATACAATTCTTCTCCATTCATCTTAGATAGCTTAAATGAGTTGCTTTGCTTGCACTTACTGATGATGTAAGTGCAACTCCACAAAGTGTCAAACTTTGTATGTCTGTCTGGATTTGCTCTTTTTTCATCCTATTTCAAGACCAAGTCACCCTCTTTGAAAAATCTTGTACTTTTTCTTATGTCAAAGGACCTCTTCATGAGTACTTGATGGTGTTCCATATCCTTGTGTGCATCATCCCTTACCTCTTCTAGCTGCATTAGTTTTATCAACCGAAGTTCTATGGAGTGTTTTCAAGTAATTCTAACTGATGTGTAAGTTTTAGGGTAAGGATTTCTTGGGATATGGACAACTTGGCTTCTCTCCCATAAACAAGTATAAATGGAGAGTTACTAATTGATTTCTTAGGAGTAATCCTATCTACCCATAAAGTTGTTTCTAACTTGTTGTGCTACGCTCTTTGATTGTTCTCTAATATTCTATTAATGATCTTGATGAGGTTCTTGTTGGTAGACTTAGCCAATCCATTACCTTAAGGGTAATAATTAGATGAGGCACTCAAGTGAACTCCATGCCTACCTGTCTAATCAAAAAATTTGGCACTTATGAAAGCAAGTACATTATTAAAAATGGTGACATGAGGAACTCCAAACCTTGTTATAATGCTCTGATAAAACTCCAAGATATCATTTTCATTTGATTCTTTTAATGCAACAACTTCTACCCACCTTGTGAAGTAGTCAGTAGTAGTCAATATCCATTTATGTCTAGCACTTGATGGAGGGTTTTTCATACCAATGAAATTAAGGCCCCATTGCATGAAAGGTTGATCCACTTGGAAAGGATTCAATAAAAGGGTTACAAGTTTATGTTTGCCTACAAAGAAGGCACAATAAGGACATACCTTAGCCCAATGATAACAGTCCTTAAAAATAATAGGCCAATAGTAACCAACTCTCATTATCTTTGTAGTTGTAGTTTTAGGACATAAATGACCTCCATCTATACCATTATGAAAACTTTCCAACAACATGTCAAATTGACCACTATCAACACACCTCAATATCACACCATTTATGTCCTTTTATAAAAATAATATCATCAATAAGGTAATAAGAAATGGTCTAAAATATAAATTATCTCCTTTGAGACTTGATTAAACCATTAGGACACTCACCATTTTAAATAAAATTGATGATGTCTTGTGTCCAGCTCTGGACTGGTATGTGATCAGTCGATTGGGGGTGAACTTGGTTGATCAAGACCTCTTCTTTTGGATCTTGTAGATATGAAGCTAAATACCCACATAATCCTTATCCTCTCACCAAGTTTATCACATTGATGTCCAAATCATACTCCATCAACTTTGTGATCCATCCAGCTCTCTTTTCATTAAGGTCCTTGCTTAGGAGAAACTCTTTGGTGCTAGGATGACATGTATATCACTATCAAAGCTTGTTTCTCAAAAAATGTATATCTAACCTCATAATCCTCCAATCCTTGGTTTAAGAATGCAATTGATTGCTATCTCTATTCATCATTCTTTTGCATAAGCATGGTAGAGATTATATTAAGGTTGGTGAAGGTATAGAGTATGAAATATTTTGAAAATTTTAGGTTTAAGAGAGTAGGGTATTTTGTAATTTCTTGCTTGATTGTCTCAAAACTATTCTTTCCCTCTTTTGTCCAAGTAAAAAATTGGTTCTTTTTTAGCATGGCTATGATATGCTTTACCACAGCTACAAAGTCTAGAATAAACCTTATAACAAAGTTTATTTTCCCCAAGAAGATTTGCAGTCCCTTATTATGTTGAGGCAAGGACAAGCCTAGGATATCCTCAATCCTTTTGGGGTCAATAGACAAGCCTCCTTATAAAATAATGTACCCCAAGAGTTTACCTTCATGAATAACAAATATGCACTTTTTTGGATTCAGGGATATGCCATACTCCTTGTATTTCTCAAACACCTACCTTAGATGTTTCATATGATCAGTAGCATCTTTTGAAAAAATAGTTACATCATCTAGGGACACAATTAGAAACTTATAGATCAAACATTTAAAATCCATGTCTATTACTCTATGAAAAGTGGCTCTAGCATTGGACAAATGAAAAGGCATCTTCTTGTAGGAAAAGGTTCCCTAATTTGTATTGAAGGCTATATTGAACTGATCCTCCTCATTTACTAATATTTGGTTATAGCCTAAATAAACATCAAGAATATATAAGCATTGGAAACCTAAAACAAGTTTAAAAAATTTCTCCATGGAGGGTATAAATAATGATCTTTGAGAGACACTCTATTAAGGTCTCAAAAATCCACACACAGTCTGATTTCTCCATTCTTATTTTGTATAAGCACAATATTGGCCACCCAAGTTTAATGTTTGATAGGAAAGATGGTCCTAGACTCAATCAACTTGGTTATCTCTTTATTTATGAGTTCTTCTATCTTTGGATTTATAGGCCTTTGCTTTTGCCTAACTAGTTTAGCTCTAGGTTCTAACTCGATGGTATGATGAGCTAGAATTAGATCAAACCATTTCAAGTATTTATACTCCTAATCAAATATGTCATGAAACTCTTTGTATAATTCAATAAAATCATGCCTCTCATGTTGAGAACATATCTTGCCAATTTTCAAAAGTATGTCATTGAAAATTAGGACTCTTTCATAGTTCTCTTCCTTTGTTGACATGCTCACTCTTTCTTTATTATTTTGATCATCCTCATTGAAAAAAATCTCTAATTTAATTAACCCCTTAGGTATCTTTTTTTTCTTTAGCTGAATGATTTTCTCTTCATATTTATCATGTAGTTTCTTTTGATTTCTGTAGGAGAAACCTGCCTCATTTTGTAAGAATTATGTAATGTGTTCATCACTTTCAAACACCTACCATGATAATTAATTATCTATAATAGAGGGAATAAAAATTATCTTGACATGATATTTATTTTCTCTTATCCCACATCAACAGCTATATCAAACTATGCCCCTATGCCAGCTAATCCATTAGCATGTTTACTAGAATCCTTTGGTATGTGTTGTAGGTTGAAGGCATCAAAGTATTCAAGTAGATCCCATACCCTATGATTTTAGGATTTAAACAAGGGATTATTGGCTATATCCTAATTTATTTCTTGGTGGATGACCAATTCACTATCTCGATAAATCTTTAAACTCTTGATTCCTCTCTTCTTTGCCCGTTGCAGATCATGGACTAGACCTTCATATTTTACCACATTACAAGTGTAGTTGAAGTGGAATCTATATGAGGAGTAATAATGATTCTTTGATGGATAAAATAACATAACACTGGCTCCTACACCTACTTTTATTTTTTATCCATCAAAGAACATTTCTTATATCCCATCAAGTCCATTGTCTTCATTAGTGAGTGAAGGGATTGGAATATCCCTTCATGCATAGAATAAAATCCTAAATTAGTCTCTTAAATAAAAGTATATGTATCAATTAAATGTTTTTAAGTGATATATTTATAAAGGAAGAGATCAAAAATACCTTTAAGGATGAGGATGCTTCACCGTCCATAACACTTTCTTACTCTTTGCTAATTAAACAATTTTGATTCAAGTTTATCTCCATGTATGGCTAAATATGAAACCTTATTAAGGGTTGAGTCCTTATGGTCACCTTGGTTTAATATATTGTTTTAAAATATATGAAAAAACAATCATCAAAAATCTAACCTCCTATCTTATCTGTGAAGTCTTTTGACAAGCAGATAGCAAAATGAGCTAGAAGGTCTACCACCACAACATCTTGAAAAATTAGGAAAGTTGGGCATTCATATAGAAATAATTTTAGACCTTTACCTAATAATAATATCTTAGTTGGAGTTCCATCAAGATAAAATAAACCCTTTCTATGTGGCTCATATTTTAATCCTAGCTTATTAGCCACCAATTTAGGCATAATAGTGGTACTAACTCCACTATCCACAATGCAATTATGGACCAGCTTATCTCCCATAATGAGGGTGAGATAGAAGGGTAGAGGTTTTTTAGACTTGGAAAAGGGATATAAGACATGGCTTATATCAATGGTAAGGGATGTACCATTTTTATTTGAAGTTTGGGGGCTTGTATGGATGTTTGCGAGCTATTCTTGCAAGAGCTCCTTTTGACTAGGCATGTGCAAGACACCTAAAGAGTTATGACTTAGTACTCTTCAAAGAATCACTAATATTTAGAGAGGGAGAAATTAAATTTTATTAAAAATTTAAATTCAGAGGAGTTTGAATCTATTGTGTTGTAGGCTTGACATCCCAACTAGCATTCTAATTTTGCTGAGAAGCATGACTTGTAGAAGGAACTACATTAGGAGTCACACCTTGTGGCCTTAGAGAGGCATCACTTAGATTTACTTTTGCTTCTTGACCTTATTCAAATGCTCTCTTATTATCTCTTATGTTTGTTTGAATTGATGTGCTTTGATTTAACACATAATCATCTCTTTTTTAGAAGTTCATTATACCTACACTTTGGTTGTTGCCTTCTCCAGGGTTATCCTTTTGCATAAGGTCTGCTTCTTCTAAAGTTACATAAGGAGTATTTTCCTCTTGTGACATTAAATCTTGGCTATCTTATCCACCATCATGATTAAAATGATCTTGAGGTTATCTCCATTTGTCTAAGGGATTCTCTCCTTGGACTAGATTAACATGTACTAGAAAAACAACCCTCATAGAAGGAGTGGGATTAAGATTATAGGCATTAGGATGCCTATTGAAACCCCTATGACCCTATCCTCTTCCTTTATAGTTGTATTAGGGTATATCTCTACATCCTTATTGAGGATAGTATCTATGGTTAGGTGGTGTAGACACCGAAATCGTGTCTACCCCTTGGTCCTTTCTCCCCCCTTGGCCCCCTCTCGTCCAATTAACCACTCCTAGCCCATGTTTTATTAATTTGAAACAAATATCCTATTTTAAATTAATAAAGCTCTTTTTCATCTCTCCTTGCCACCTCGCCACCCTATGATACCCTTCTTGGATTCCCTTCATGACCTAGACTCCCATTCCAACTTCTCCTCTCGCCCATTTTAATCCCTTTCAACCGTTTCTCCCTCGGACTAGCTGACCCGGTGATTGGAAAACAGATGAAAGGCTATTTTTACCCTTTCTCTAGCCTTTTAGCCACTGACGTCGGTCAAATTTTGACTGACGTCAGTGATATTACCAGTTTCAATAGATTTCATAATGGTTTCTACACCGTTATCCGTCCCTCTGGGCTCTCTTCATCTCTCCTCTCGGATAACCTGACTCTGGTATCTTGCACTCTAATCATCAATCCATTCTTGGACCCTGCCACTCTGCCAATCTTCAAACCAAGTCTCTCATTCTCTCCCTCAGGTGCAACAATAGGTATTCTGGCTTCAGCAACTCCACCAGCGATGGGACTTTCATCACCAGCAACACCAACAACAGGTACACCAGTCTGCAATGCTTTCTTCAGCACACCACATGTAAGTTTTCTTCTATGTTTTCATTTGTGTTTTCTAGTCATTTATTTCTAAACTAGATTCAGCACTCCTATCCCCCAAACCAAACTCTGACCAAACTAGACCAGTCTCGAACCCTGTCTCTCTGCAGACCATATACTCTGCCCATTCAACCAGACTCTCAGACCTAGACCTTAAACCATTCAACCAATCCCAAAACAAGACTCCCAAATCATTCAAGTGGACCACAGACCCGTCCACAGTCCAAAAACTTGCCCAGACTTTGACTATAGACCACTGCCCCGACTGATGCCGGTCATTACCCCAACCGACGTCAGCAGACTAACCGACGTCGGCAGACCCCGACAACCGACACCGGTAGGACCACCGACGTCGGTGACTATGACCAAGCCAATAGCATCATTCAGGTAAGCTTTTGCTTTCATTTCTTTTCAGTTTGTTATCATTTCAGTCTATTTTATCATTTTGCTATTTATCAGACTTTACTTTTATCAAACAGTGGGTTGACCACCCATAAGGAAGTTTTCATACTTTTGGGAATAGGCTTTTGCTTGGCAACCCACCATTTATCCATCTAACACCTTCTTTTGTCCAAGTCTCTTTCTTTGCAGGTGTCATTCCTCCACAGCCAAAGAGGAGTACTCATAGTGTCTGGATTACGGTGCGCATGACTACATCTGAGTACATCAAGCCTTGACCATCTCTTAGTTTCTTAATTCTTCTCTTGAATGTTGAAAGCGATTTAGTATAGAAACAGGTGGAGCATTTGTCTAGAATTGAGCTTTCTTGAGCTGAGCTCGTAATGACTAGATTGCTTCGTCTTTGTCTATAGAAATATCCACTTTATTTGGGAAGGCTCTTGGCTTGAAATTGGCATTTAGAATTTGGGTTATGCTTGGATCTTCAACTGAACCATGAGATAGTAACATCATGCAAACTCTTGGAGGGAGTCTTCTAGCCTGTATCAAGCTATTTTAAGCTTCAATAGATATTTCATATGCATCAGGCAAAGTGAATCCTCACATATATTGTAACATCACTAATAAATCAGTACCAATACCTTTGAGATAGGTGGGGAACACAAAGCTTGGAGGAGGTCTCATGATAAGTGGCAACCTATACCATGTCCTTCAAAATCTTTCATTGAAATCCCCCATAGATTCATTATGACCTTTCTTTATTACATTCAGGTGATGGATCAACGAAGTGTGGTCACTCCTATTCTCAAATATAGTCATTAAAATTTCCCTAAATCTATCCCAAATTGTAATAAAACCACCTTCCAAAGTCTTATACCAGTCAAGTGATTTACCTTTTAGAGACATAGCAAGTAATCTAATGGCTATTTTGGCTTAGGTGACATTATGGAAGTTACATAAATTTGAAATGTCCCTAATAAGCTTAGATGGGGTAATAAGACCCTCTCCATTGAAACTAGGGAGACTCTTGGTAGCATTGGGAGGAATAGGGTCATATGTAGGAAGGTCAATTAGATTTTATGTGTTAAAGGCTAGGAAAGGATGTTGTCTATCCATTTCTCTTCTTTCCTCTTCATCTCCTATTTATCAAACTTCCTCAACTTCTTCTTCTTGTTCAAAACCTCCTTGTCAAGGATCTCTAAACACTAGGAATGGTTTAGGACATTGTTCTTCAAGAAGAGATTTAGCTAGAGGGGCTTGATTAGAAGTCCTAGATGACCTAGTGAGGACTATAAAGTATCATATCATTATCTTCCACATGAATATCATATTCTAGTTAATAATACAATAAAACATAGAGACCATTCCCATGCTCCAAGGATTTTAACACAAGTATTTCAACACAAAGGTGAGATGTGTAAAATGACACAAGGCAAATGAACTAAAAGGCAAACTTTGCACATTTCAAAATAGTAATACATATGAAAAATTTAAATACACTTAGACACACTCTGTATGACTAGTTAGATCTAAAAATCTTGCTCAGGCATGAAGGACAAAGGACAAAAGTATGAAAACCATCACTTACTATCACTATACATCTCTTACCCACTTATAAAATTTCTTATAACTTAAGAGGAAATAGACTAGTACTTAATCCTTAAAGGAAATATGTGATATCATTCCAATAGGGATTCACCATACACTATGTGGATGATTTTAATTTAGCGTAAGGTCTATATATATAACACAAGAGATGTGAGAGAGGGAGAGACCTTAGAGTGCCAAAGAGAGGAATCAATCTGTTAGAAGTCATTATCTTTAGCTACAACCATCTTTATCAATGATGATATCATCTCAACTGATTACACATTTGGCCCGCTCTCTCAAAGATTCTCCTTCAATGATCATGCTTCCTAGAATCATGATATTCTTGGGCTGAGTCATGGCATCAAAGTGGTTATACACTTATTATATATTTGTCATTTTCATCCTATTTGGTTTTGTACTTCTTCTTTGATTGGTCTTCAAGGAACGACTTAAATATTGATTGATCAATGGTGATATGGGCTCTCTCATTATTTTTATGGATGAAGGATGTAAGCCCTTAGATATGCTTCTGAGTCCTTCTATTTGAATACCAACATCTATTTTTTGATGTAGAAGTTTGATGTTCATGTAACCATTTTTCTATAGACTCCCTTCTATTATCTTTGGACCCATCATTTTACAAACTCTCCACAAGTATCTATACCCTTTAGACTGATCAAACATGCCCTTTGACAATCCTTCTATGGAATTTGCACAACTTTTATACCCTTCATAATTTTCCCAAGTGTCCCTTTAAACCTTTGGAAGTGAACCAATTGAAATTTTTTGAAGGACACTTTTGAAGACAAAAGACCCTTCAGAATTTTGTGTAGGGAACTTTTTAAGTGAAAATATCCTCTCAAAACTTGAAGTTCCTTTCAAAAGAATGGAATTGCCCTTTCAGAGTTTTTTCAAGTGACCACTTCCTTGAAAGAGAGACCCTTCGTAACCTTTTAACTATACCCTTCTAGGGAAGATGCCCTTTGGAAGGATGAAAATGGACCTTTCTTTGAGGAAAAGGCCCTTCAGGCATTTTGAAAGTGTCCCTTTGAAATTTTTCTGAAGGACACTTTGAAGAAAAGGACCATTCAATATTTTGTAATATACCCTTCAAAAAGATTATTTTAGACAAAAAGTCTGAAATAATTCTTTCAAAAAAGTTACAAAGATCAATTCTTTTAGACTTTTGGTCTGAAACAAAAAGTTGAAAGAATTCCTTTGGAGAGTTGCAAAGAAGAATTATTTCAGAAAAGTTACAAAGGAGAATTCTTTTGGACATTTTGTTTTGGACAAAAAGTTTGAAATAAATAATAGACCCAAATAATGAACCCTTCAAAAAAGTGGAATTGCCCTTCAAAAAAGAGGAATTTCCCTTTGGAAGAGAGCAAAGTGTCCCTTCAAAAATGTTGAAATGGTCTACTTGTACGAAAAGTTCCCTTTAGAAGATTGAAAAAAATTCCTTTGGCAAAAAAAGAAATTTCCCGCTTGGAGAGAAGATGACCTTTTAGAAATATTGTTTCAAACAAATTGTCCAAAACAATTCCTTTGGAAAAATTGAAAGCATCAATTCCTTTAAAAAAAGACCCTTTAGAAAACTTGTAATTGAAATTTATCAAGAGAAGGGTCCTTTGGGAAGCTTGAAATTCAGCCTTTGGAGAAGTGGAACTGCCCTTCAGAAAGATGGAACTACCCTTTGGAAAGGTTAAAGTATACCAATTCCTTCCGAAAGAGACCCTTTGATAAAGTAAAAAGGACCAAGTTATTTGATTAAAGCAAGTGGCCAATTCCTTCGAGACTTAGGCAAAAAACCTAAAGTAAAACCTTACAAAAGGAAAAAATGCTTTCAAGGAGACTAAATAAAATCATTTTCTGAAGGACACCGCACTTGAAATTTTTCTATGGGGATAAAACATTCTAAATGTTGTATTTATCAAGGAAAAGGCAAAACCTAGGAGTGAATTTTGGCTAACAGTACCTCTTATTTGGATTAGCTCCATTAAAGGTCATTTGTGGTGCTTAGCATTATGTTCCCTTATAATTTATCCTGCCTTTCCCATCTGTGTCTCTCATCCTACTAAACATGGGATAATTATGGTAACTTTTAACTGATCTACACCATGCACCTTCACCATCACCATCACCTTCACTAAAACCCAAAACTTCTACTTTAAAAAACCTTCTCCATCAACCCAAACCAACCCATGTGGTCCATAAAATTGGGTCAACCAATTTGAGCACCATTTTCCAACCCTAGTTGAACTACATTGGCTTGATGTCCATCAACTATGTAGGTGCTACTTGAATTCTAAGGGAAGTTCAACCACTAATAACTAATTACCCTCCCCTTTTACTTCTCATTAACTTCCATTGCTAATAACACCCTCTTGCCTAGGGTGTCCTATGTCAAGGAAGATTTGGATTCTTCTTAGCATCCTCATATTTTAAAATCATCTAATAATTCCTTTTCATTCTTCACCTATTACTATGAGAACTACATTGACTTGATGAATTTAGACTATGTAGGTAGTGCTCATTTACTATGGTCATCTCATACACATCCTTTACTTTATTTTCCCTTCTCACCTAATATATTTTCCTCCACCCCTCTACCTATCTCCTCACCACCTCCCTCCTTTCATCTTGTCAATCTCTTTTAACCACTTTTCTAGCTTGTCAATCTCTTTTAAACATAAGTATTGATAGCCTTCCTCATTATCCCCTCTTATCTCTCATAAAGCCACCACCTACTATGCTTTGTTGGCCTCCTTGACACCTTTCCTTGTGCATGTTTCATAGCTCGCTTCCCCACCTACTTTTTGCATTTTCTGCCTCTCTCTTTACATTTTAGCAACCTTGCCCCCTATCTCCTTTGTATTCTCTTTACATCTTCATCATTTCCCCTTATCCTTGGAAATTTGTCACACCCTCTTCATCACTCTCATTTACTCACTAATTCCACATCATATTGTGTATCTTCCAATATTTTTGTTTCTTCTATTGCTACACTTTTTATTTACATGTACCACCATTCTCTATCATTTCACCACTCTTCCCACCTTTCCCATTTCCCATTCTTCCTATTTGCTTTATTTTCATCTTTTCCTCCCTTTTATCTTATTTTTTTCCTCCACAACTAGTTTCTACTTGGGTATTTATCTTTTGAGAAACCTTCCATAAATTCCCCTTTTCTTTTTATCAATTCTTGACTTTTGCCTTTCGCATTCCCCTTTTCCTCTTTCCATCTTGGTATTGACTTGTCTTTTGCATCTATGTGAGTATCTGTACTTCATATCCCTACTTCAATTCTTCCTTTTTATTCTTATCATCCTTTATCTTCATCTCATTCTATTTCATTATTTTCCACCATCCTCTCCCTTTTATCCATTTCATTTCATTTTTATTATCTTGAGGACACTCCTTGTTCTTCTTGACCTTATTTGTTTCCACTTATATGTCCATGTCTATCTCTTTCAATCCTTCTCCACCTTCATCTTTATATACAACCTCATTGTTTCCTTCTCCTATCTCTTCATCCATCTATTGGTTCGCCTTAAACTCATCCCTTATTAGATCCCCTTTATTTTTTACCATTCAACCTCCACCTCTTCAAAGTGTGATCACCAATTATACTACTTATACATACATCTCCTTTTCTACTTCCTCATGTCCTCCATGCCCTTGTTTTAATGAAAAAAATCTAGTTAGGTTTTTTACTTCAAGTGCATCCCTTTCTTCCTTTAATGCCTTTGCATGTTGAGCCTAGATCCTCTTTTTATCCCTCTTTAGCTACTCCCTTCACCCTATCTATCACCTTTTTCCCTTTTAAACCTTCCACCTATTTTAAGATTATATGATCACAACATATAGCATGTTATGGCCACAATTGTCTTCCATTCAATTTTAGTTTTATATAAGATATATATTGATCCTATGACTCTATAACAAAATGAACCATGCCCTCAAGCTCATACAATCCATAAGAGAGCATGACCACCACTATCTATTAGGATATAGATTCCTTCCCCATCTCCTATAGTCTTACCTATTTTGAGCCCCTTTTTGGAGATGTTATAATCAAAACTAAAACCTCTTTCAAATAGAAGATTTGGGTTTCTCGCATGTGGCTACTAGTTATACCTTATCATTGGACCTACCTGCCAACCAATAATTTCTTTTTAATATCCATAGCTAGCCTACATCTTCATATGCGTTATAATATTGCTAATCTTTAATTGCATTCCACCCAGTAACCTATTATAGGAGTCCCCTCTTCCACCAGACAATTTTCCTTCTTGGTATCTTTTAGACTTATTTGTCCCACCTTACTTTTCAACTCCCTAATTTGTTTATCTTTGTACATTCTTCTTCTGGTTTCCCTCTTGATTTTCTATTTATACCATTTATTTTCCTTTCTATTTCAACCTTTTCCATCATTTAATTAATATTATTATTCACCTCATTCCATATTTGAAAACCCCTTAGAGTCTTTCTTTGAATTCCTTCAAAACTCAATACTTACTTATTTTGAGGCCCCATTAGCTCCAAGGCCAAGGGTTTGAATATTCACTTCTCATTTACCCATTCTACTACTTTGTTTCCGTGAATCATTGAATAATACCCTTCCATACCCTGTTAATGACATTGTTGTGGAGTGTGCACAACATTAGCTTATTTATAAGGTGATGAAAGAACCCATCATGTCACCATGGCAATTTGAGTAGTGTCAAATTTTCTAAATCTAGGTAAAACATATTTCTCCATTTTTTAACAAATGGTGGTATAAATTTCATGTTTGAACTTGCTTATCCATGGCTATAAATTCCTTTTTACATAGTTGAAGCAATCATATAATTGCCTCCTAGGTAATCTCATCTACTTTTTCTACCAAACCAATTAGTAAACTATTTGATAGTCATCTTTTCCACCCTTTGGATCTTCCCTTTCTCCAACATCCTTTAACTATACCTAACTACATGATACATCAAATTGGGGCAACCAAGTTAACCAACACTCCTCACCTTAGAAGAATTATATTAGACATGTAGTTCATTTTAGACATATGTCCATGGAAATATGTAGACAGTATCCACTTGCCTAGTGGATATGGAGTCCACTCGACCAACCTATTCTAACCAACCAACCCACTTACCCACATCCACCTTAATGTTGGCCATTTTTTACCTGACCTCTTGGCATGTTTTACAATGACCTTGCCTTAGTCCTTTTGACTATACTGACTATACTTTTCATGTTTTACTATTTATGCCCTAACTCATGTGTAACTAGACCATTTTTATTATTTTGTAAGAGCACTTCCTACCTTGGATACCTATGAAAAACATTTGACCTTTTCTAGATGACTTTATAGGCTTAGTCTGATCAACTATGACTAACATTATAGACCAATTACCCTCTCATATGTCCATCTAAAACTTAACCTAATTTTTATCAACATTGGATACTTTAGTCTTTGCATAATCTTGACTATCATGCTACGTCAACTTTTGTGAACCCATTGGCATTTCACATGCCTAGCTACCTTGTGGCACCACCTTGTGCCTTCCCACCAAATACTTATCAAAATTTCACCTGATTCAGCCTTTCCTCATCATCTCTTAGTTTGAGTGGGAACACCTCCTCCCATACTCAAGGCACCCTAACCTTTGACCAAGTGATTCATTTTTGTTTTACAGCTTGTTAATTCAAACCTGCATAACAAAAAGGGGGAAAATGTAGACACTAGAAAACAACAGACTTACATTTTTCAATGATTAAATTCCTCAAGACCCCCTAAACCTTCTTAAACCTTAACTAACCCCTCTTAACCTAACCAAATCACCATTATCCTATTCACATAGTACTATTCAAAAATACTATTTAAAAGTACTATTCATTGTCATTATTCACTATGGGACCCACTGTCACTATTCATGATGACATGGTAAGTGACATGGCATGTTTCATGACAAGTGACATGGATGGTGATTTGGGAGGTGATATGTCAAGTTACATGGTTTAGAAGTGAGGTGGCTTGATGTGGGACATCATAACCCACCTAAGACACTTTCCCAAGGTGCTTAATGATCTCATTTAAGCATCTCAAAGGTCCCCCTTTGAAATATGGTGAATTTCACCTTAAGAGGCCACAATTCAACATGTATTTTTTCTTCACACATGAAAGTGGCCTTCAAAATTGGATTCCCACCTCTTTAGTGCTTTGGAAAAACTAATGGGCACTATATCCACCCATTTTTGACTTTTTAACCTAAATGGGAGACCCATGAGCAAGGTGGGAATCCCATAACCCTCATATTTTTACTCATTCATACACCCACATGGAAAATGGTGACACATTTTGTGGGGAATATCTTTAAGTGCTTAGATGAAGATAAGAAATGGTGGTGAAAAGTCTATTAGATTCATTTAGGCCCATGTGCATGACTACCATTCAAAATTGGATTGATGTGTAAGGTGAGAGACACACCAACCTAAATAGGATACCCATGATCAAGGTGGGAATCCCACCACCCTCATATTTTGACTCATTCATGCACCTACATGTAAAATGGCACCACATTTTGTGGGGAATCTCTTTAAGTGCTTGGATGAAGACAAGAAAGGGTGGTGAAAAGTCTTTTAGCCTCATTTAGGCCCATGTGCATGATTCCCATTCAAAATTGGACTCATGTGCAAGGTGGGAGACACACCAACCTCAATGGGAGACCCATGATCAAGGTAGAAATCTAACCACCCTCATCATTTGACTCATTCATACACCACATGGGAAATGGCACCATACTTCTACTATTCCCTCTTTTGGCATGGTTCTTGATAACAAATGCTATAAATACCCCCCTCTCCTTCAACAAAAAAAGGATTTGAAATTTATTATTTAGTTATTAACATATTTTTATAGGTATTTGAAGAAGTTAATTATTTTTGAGGTTATCCACATCTTGGAGGAAAATAATTCAAAGTAATGAAGCTATGCCAAAATTGCCATAGGATTCCTTCATCACATCATCAACAACATCAACCACATCAACAAGCCTCAAGGTCATCTTCCTGAGCCGAAGAATATCTCTCCACAATCACTTAGATTCAATGTGCACACATTAAATAGATATTCTTCCACACCCTTATTAACTAGTTTCTTCTTTTCACACTTAATAAAAGGTAAAAATTAGATAGAAACACCCACCCTTTTCACCTTATTCACCAAAACCTGTCATTTTACTCTCAAGGGGAGTGTCCTCTATCTAAGACAAAATATAGGGAACTTACCCTATTTTTCTAGACAAAAAAATTTTTGATGGGTATCTCTAATTTATGAATATGCTCTATACAATAATTGGGCCTTTGATCAGGGCATGAAACCACTCAAATGCATTAGAACATTAGGACAAACTTAGAGAAGAAACTATCTACAAGGTTTTGACTGTGGACTATACGTTACCTAATTAGGACCTTCTCTCTACCTAATTTACATCGTCAACAACCTATAGATACACTGGTAGTCATGATGAATATTCCTCAAGTCTATTATTCACTTCAACTCCCTACATACTCTTCATACTTTGACTAGTCAAGACTGAATGTGGATTCTAACTGTGTCTTGTTCCTCGGAACCCTAATTATAGGTGACCTTTCATAGCTTATCCTAAATTCAATTCTTAGAGAGCTATTTTTAATCTCCTAATATAATTTCACACTGGTTTGAACCTTTTATCTCATCCTAATTCACTTTCACACTCTCAATCACCAAACTTGTTCGCTCTCTCTTTCATTTATAGTAGATTGTGTTTTTTTATTAGGAGGGGGTCACTTTTAGGAAACTTTACATGGATTGTGATTTAAAAAGGTTTCATGAGCCTCTTTGACACATTCTAGGATCATTTACCAATGATTTGAACTTACACTCACCCTACTTGGGATAGATCATCACCTAGACAATGTTTTAGCTCATTGTCTACCTACAGTCAACTAAAGTTGACTGTGTTAGAGTCATTTGGACCCTGTAGATGTGAATTGCACACTAAGATATGTGTCATGATACTTTGTATATCCTTTGAGGTCTATCATATTTATTTTTCATCTAATAATGTTGATGTATCCATGTTTAAGCCCTTGTAATGGGTGATGTGGATTTTTATCCCTAGCTGTAGGTGCATAATTTCAAGAGGCAGACACTTATGGGTGCATTTTGAGAACAAAACCATGGATATCAACTTACTTAAATAAAATATAGGTTAAAATGTTATTTTAAACCCTTTAAAACCATTTAAACATGAAGGCATAGTCTATCATGCAACATTGGATGAAGAGTCACCTTGGGGCTCAAAAATGTAGATGCCAATGAAGAAATAGTGTTCAAATGGCAACCTTGAGCCTCTAAATAACTAATATCCACTAGCCATCTACATAGAATCTATATAGGAGCTATAAGGAATAATAATTTTTGTCCTATATAGAAGCTATAAGGAATAATAATCTACATGCTTACAAGTCATGTTAACCTTGTTATATGACCTTCACCAAAATGCCTTAGGCCTCTATTCTATGTTTTTATAGAAAAGTTCCTTGAATTCCATAATCATTGCTTTTGGGAGTTTCTCATGGTTTACCAACCAACATATCAGCCTTTATAATTATGTTATGATGTCCTCAACATATTAGGATCCCAAGAATATTTTTATTTCATGTTTCAACATTTCACTATGACACAATAATTCTCTACTAGGACCACCTGTAGGTGGCTATTCTAATGTATATAGTCAATGGATAGAAAATGGATAATGTAAATTATTTTAGACCTCATGAATATACCAAGACTCTTTTAAAATTATCCAAATGGGTGATTATCATAATTAATGTCTTGAAAATAGTTTCAAAACCTCTAATCCAACATGATTTTTTTGTGTCAATCACCTATAGGTGTGTTTCCATGGTTGACTATGTGCAAATGTTGATCATGTCTGCAGCAGTCCTTTCTTTCACCATATGGAGGCTCAATAAATTTTCTATGTATCAACATTTTAAAACTCTTTATGACTCAATGGACATTATTTGTAAAATTGAATAGCTCACCTAGATAATTATCTATGGTAGTCATATAGCAAATTGATTGTATGATAGTTATGACTGCAAGCTCATGAGATGTCACTTTAAATAATGAGATTTAAGAGGTAATGGGTTAATATGACATTTAAAACATGGTAATGAACTCATCTCCACCCTTTGAAACCATTATCAAAGCATGAAAATTTAAAAATGGTGGAAACCAGCCTGTCATTCTCAAATAAGACTAATCTACAAACTTGAGGTGATTTTCCGATCAAAACAGCTTAAAAATTGAAAATAATTATGGGAATAATTATAGGGGAGAACCAAAATCATTTGTGATCAATATCAACATCTATATTGTATAGATTTATTCAAACCAACTTCAAACCTATAGGGTGCATAGATTAGCAAGCAAAATAGATAGTCTAACTTCTTAAGAATGGTTCATAAAGTTAAGATAATCATTAATATAAAAAAAAAATTGAATATGATTTAGTGTAGAATACACCCCTAGGATCATTTTTCCTAAAACCTCTCGTACTAACTGTACTAAGTACAAACCTTAGGACCATTCTTACTTTCCAAGCCTGGTGGAAGAAGAGAGAAGTGGTTTTATTGATTTATTGAAGGTTATCATAAAAATTATTATTGGAGTGAGTTTATGGAATACTAAGGGATACTCCTAAAATTTTTTCAACTGTAGGAGTTCATACAATTTTATACACCTCATGAAATGCTCATTTTTTCCAAGAAAACTACCCATTCTTCTGATGAACCTACCACTTTTCAATTACAAACAAATTGATTAAGACATATGAGGAAACACCTGGCATGAAATAATCCTTTTAAACCTTCACACCTCCCAATAATTCCATAGAAGTCATTTAATGCTTAATTTTGACCCCCAAAATGACTCAAAAGACATAAATATTGAACATGACTAAGACCAAGGCTAATATAATATTAATGACATAAAAAGACCTATAATACACCTTATGACATAATATTAGACACCTAAAACACATAAAAATCATGTTTTTACCTATAGGGGTCGAAATTTGACCTATAGGGTCAAATTTGGTCAATAGTTATGCTCCCCCTAGTTCTTAGGTGAGAGTGTTTAGTTCTAGTGTATTGTTATGCATGGATTTTTATCATTTTGGTTAACAATAAACTAATAATCATTTATGTGATCTTAAAACTCACAAGATACATTTTAAGATATGTATACTTTCAAATCATATGTATAAAACATATTACATCTCACTCCTACAAGACTCTACATGCTGAGGATAGATCATTTCCATGGCTAATGAGCTGAGTAAAAATAGTATGGTCCCCTCTAAGACCCTTATGATATGGATAGGGCATGTTGGAAATATATAAACAAAACTTATATCTGAAGAAGATATTTGAGTTCAAGTCTTCACTTTCACCAAGATTCAAGATTTGTTGAGAATCCAATAATGGCCTATCAATATGTCAAGGAAGCTAGGTGGGCATGTGTCAAAACATGAATTTGTAACTCTTGAATCTTGATAGTGGTTTATTTCATGAGGTGTAATGAAGGGTCATAATAATAAAAAATAATTTATTACACCATCTTGATGAAGTCATCATCAACTCAAAGCAATACATTTTGAAAAATATTACAAAACTTTTCTCTCATACTCCATTTGGATGGTAACTGATTTGAGGTAGATGACACTTTTCATGAGATTCTCAAACATCCATCTTCTTTCTCTTTCTCATTATCTTCTTTATGTATTTATTTGTGTGGAATTATAAATAATGATCAACCTAAGTATGGTGAATCCATTCTCATCTACACACTTTAACTTTGCTTTGAGATAAATATAAGATGATTTATAGCCTACTTAATGCTATAACTAGTGTATACTTCATAATTAGTTGATGAATGTTAGTATTGGTGTCATATCTCTATTTAATTTTTTTATATTTCCTTATTTATTTTCAATATTTATTCATATTACCAAGTTATATGGATTGTGTTAGATATTATTAAATTAACTAATTGTAGAGATTGCTTTGTTAGTGTCTCCTATGAGACCTCTTTATCATCTCCTCTTAGTTATTGTCTTGATTTGTACCTTCACACTAGAATATTGATGCTTACAGGCTCAGAATGAGTTGATGTGATAGGTTATAGTATTTTTTCATGTTCTTGGTTCAATATAGGCATGTTAAGGGTATTAATTCAGTGCATCACCTCCTTATTTTTGTTTACTTTAACTCTCTCCATTTTCATAGAAAGTAATAGGCTTAGTTATAGTTTCAAGGTGAATCATTAAGGTAGATAGCCCTATCTAGAGATTAAAATCATTTATTATTCTAGTCATAACCTATATGTATATCCATGCTATCACCTAAGTGAGGAGGATTGAAAAACCTCCTCAAGGGTGCAACTTAGTGTGATAACATAACCCACTTCAAAATGTGAAATAATAACTTGAAGTTGACTTCTTATCATCAAGATATCCTCTCCACATTGAATATGTGTATCTAATGGCACACAAAGACCTTTTTTATATGAAATTAATACAATAACCTTTTAAATATCATAAAATTATCTCCAGTTATTTCAAATACTTGAGAGATAATTTTCCCATAAATTTAGAAACTAGTAAAACCCTATAACTAATAGCAAGTCTTGCAGTATTGAGATACATCAATCCTCCCAATATCATTCAAAAAGTATTCTAATTAGTTTAATTAATTCCTTATCCCTTATAGTGGTTTTTACACTTGAAATTGTAGTGTTTTTAGTCTTAAAATCTTAAATACTTTACTTTGTTAGCAATACTTGGCTTGATAAATGAACACTTATTCTTTTTTTTTTTATGTACTTCCATGTAAATATATCAAATTCATAATTAAAACATTAGTCATATAAAAAAATTATTTCATATCTTCCTTGACTCTATTCAACATATCCATAGATATCCCTATAAAGATCAAGTCATCTACATAGAGATAGACATATAAAACATTAGAATTAAGTAATTTTATGTAAAAAGTCAATTTATTTTAAATTATTAAAAATATCCCAGAGTTCTTTACCCTTTACCTGAAAACCTTATGGTTGCCTAACATATACTTCCTCAATCACCCCATTAAGGAATGCAATTTTCATCAATTTGATGAATTTTAAATCCTTTATAATCATATAAAGTAACAATTATTAGGATCATATGTTTCCTCATAGTCAACCACATAAGTTTGTGAAAACCATTTTTCAACTACTCTAACTTTTAGTTTGTCAACTGTACCATCAATTTTAACTTTGGTTTTTTAAACTCACTTTACAAAAATTAAATATTTATTAAATGGTGGTTGAAATAAATTACATGTACCATTCCTCTCAATTAAATCTATCCATCATTTCATAGAATCAACCCATGCTTTCTTTTGACTAGCTTCAACATAACTTCTAGGCTCAGTAGTCACTGATAATAATACAAACATCATATTTCATCATAAGCATCATTGAATCAATTAATTTTATGATTTTATACATTTTTTATCCTCTCATAATTTGGATCCAAGATTTTATTGGCTAGATGAGGATTCATAAAAAACTTGTTCTTTTTTGACATTTATGTAAATGGATATATAGTCTCTTATAAGGAGATAGTATTCTTTTCTATTGAACTAGAAGCATGTGTAGAGATGTATAATCCCTTAAAATAAAATTTAATAGTTATAATCCTTCAATTTATGACATATGTATATATATTATCATTTGAATCATAGACATCATTTTTTTTAAAACATAATTCCTAAAAGCAAATTTGGATTTCTAGTAAGATTATAAAACTCGTATCCTTTGATTTAATCATGTATCCCATGAAATTATAAACAAAATTATTACGATCATTTATATCACCCTTAAATTTCCTTTTGGTGATTTTAATGCTAACATTTCATTCAAATTGGATGGACTTTCAATATCCTAATTGTTTTTGGATTTTGAAAGAAAAATCTAAGTTGTTGAAATAATCCTTGTGACTTGTACATTGATTTGATAAACTTGAATCAAGAGGCAAGAAATTATTTTATTTTAATATTAATACAATACATGTGATAAAATAATATTATCTCTATCTAAAGTAACTTTTTCTAGCATGAAAAACCTTGTATTCCCTTTCTTGGTTGTCTTGATTCTTAGCTACTAGTATCTTACAATCCTTATCATGTGTCCCAAATTTTTGAAGTAATGACAGATAAATTATTTATTTATCTTACCTATGAATTATTATTCATATTTTTACTTTTATGTTTCATTTTTAAAACTCTCTTCATTTTAATTTTTATTTAATATTTGGTATTTTGAACAATTTCATTATTTTTAAGTACTTGTTCTAGACCATATTCTACATCTCTTACATATAATCTCATTTTATCCTCATGAGATAAGAGATAACCCACTAATTCATCAAAATTTATAGTGTTCATGCCTTTACACTCTTAAATAGTGATCATAATAGACAACCATATTTGGATTAAACATCTATTGTTATTATTATTGTTGTTGTTTTTTGTTGTTGTTGTTGTTGTTGTTTTTGTTGTTGTTGTTTTGTATAGTTTCTTCATAAACCTTCATCTATGTAATAATTCATTTACCCTTATGAAATAATCTCCAACTCCTTTAGAATCTGACTTTCTCAAATTTTCAAAAATCATTTTAAGGATTTAGAGTTTTGTTTCTATTACTTTAATAGGGACTTTATATAAAGTATCTAAGGTATTACATACCTCATGGGAATTCTTACATCCTAAAATTCTTTGATAAATTCTTGCATTTATGGCACTCTGAAAATAGAAGAAAGCTTGTGAATCTCCTTTTTCTTCATCTCTTTTTGTTTTTTTATTATCTTGTGTCAAGGTGTTTAGATATTGAGTTTGTATATTCCCATGGAGACCATTATCACAATATCATCTCCACACAATAATTATTTTCAACTGATATCTTCAATACTAAAGGTTGTCACATTTTAAGATAGGAATATTTATGGAAGCATAATTTTCATTGAAGCTATTATATATTTTGAAAATGGCTTGAAAAAAGCTTCCGAACCTTTATTTAATAAGTATTTAATACCAATATATATATATATATATATATATATATATATATATATATATATATATATATATATTATGGATTTAAAATCATATTTTTTTCTCCTTAAAATTTAAACTATGTATCAACAAAACTTTCTCAGAATACTAGTTGTCAAATTATTTGTGTTTCGAATGAAATTATTGACCAAAAAGTGTACTAAATAATGTCAAACTTAAAAAGATATGTTTCTAAAATAAATTATTATATAATTTAAATAATATTACAGATAAAACATAAAAAATTATTCTCAATTATAATTAATTAACTACACATGGATTGTGTGTAACTTTATTAAATAAATAAGACTTAAAACAAGCCTTTAATAAGATAACTTACATGACAAGTTATTTCAATAAAAACATAAAGTAAAAAATAAATAAATATATTTACTTAAAATATAAATAATATATAATTATAATTATAAAATTAGACTATAATACAATTTAAAATAAGTAAATATAAACTCAATAAAAACTAAGAGTATCACTAACATTAATTGATAACTTTTTGGTCATCATGCAAGAAGCCATTATTAGGTGAATACCATAAATTATAATTAGACAAATATGGAATAAAAAATTTCTTAAAAAATATAAAATAACTTAAATACACTTTAGTTTCACTTAAATAACACTAAAAGTGTGTCCCATCACTTGGTAACTCATTCTAGTACTCAAATAGTCAACTAGAGTTAAATGATTGTTAACTGAGAGTTCTATCTATTGTTTAGGAAATCATTAGAAATTGTCTAAAAGTGGTAAAAAACTAATTAAGTTAATAAATAAATTAAATAAAATTCCCAAACACCTAAAAACCAAAATATACCAAGTAAAAACTTATGACTCAAGTGCTTGTATTAACATCATACTCAACATGTATAAACATCATACTCAACATGTATAGAGTAAAGAGATATACAAAATTGGAATTATTATTATAATTATATTTAAATGTATATAAAAATTTATAATAGGAAACATATTGGTATTTATTATTGTTAATGACAACTAATAATTATTTTAAATTATTAATGTGTATTATAGATAACTCCACACTATACAATGTGTTGTATTATATCTAGCTAAACTTAACTTCAACCACATAAATGTGTAGCCAAGTTGCATATTTTAAGTCAAAAACTTGTGATTCAAGGAATATATTGGAAAAATTTAATTTCATATCTATATTAATGTATATAAAGTTTCACTAAGAGTTGTCCTCAGTCATAAGATAGATAATAATTTATTTTTATCTATTATAAAAGTAAAAATATTTCAAGAGTAGATCTTAAGTACATGGTAATAGAGAAATAATTTTATATTGTAGTATACTTTGTTAATAAATTATGTCACTATATTACTATTTATATTATTTTCTTACACACTCATCTCTCTAAAATTAAATATTTAATGAGAAGACTAATTATTATTAAATAAATTATTAAATGGTTGTTGTTGATCCAATAAGTTTATATTATTATTTTAGATAAGTTTAGAAATTAGTATGTAATTTTGCATTTATTTTATTGGATAACATCTACCCCAAAAAATCCATTGGTTGATGATTATTTTATATATGAACATCTATTTTATCTTTCGTTATGAGAATACCTTGGTTTTTAGATGTTGGTCACTATATTTTTATAGGTAAATTCCCATTTAATTTTTACCAAAAGAGAAACATAATTTGGTAACTATAGTGGTAAATTTTCTTGGATTTCATTTTATATCTTCTACTTTGGCCTCACTCATTCATGCATTACTATGTGAATGAAGATGTGATCCTTTACATACTCTGTGGTTTTCATGATAAACCTTGCTAAGGATATTATTTTCATACTATTAATAAGGATCCAAAGCAACATACCAAATAATGTATGAGAAAACTCAAAGGTGATAGATATCAACATATGATAAAACTTAAATTGTTAGATGAGATGCCTATTTAACCTCATAATTTTTAAGTGTATTTAAACAAAATGGGTATGTTATATTTCATATTTTATGTGATCCCTCCAATCACATGGAATAATAATTTTTTTGGTATATATTATGTGAATAAATAAGTGAAGGTAAGGATAATCAATTATGCATGGGATGAGATGGTTTCTTAGTTTTTAACAAAGTGATTTTTACATAATATAGAGTCCTAAGAGATGTTATCTTAGATCAAGGGATAAAATTCTCTTAAATTTTGAATATAACCCATGTTAAATAATATTACCTACACCATAAAAATTAAAATTAAAATTACCCATAGTGAAATGGCCAAGAACAAGCCATAAAAATATTTTTAGAATACATGTTTAATCAAAAAATTGTCCTTGCACCACCTAGATTGGTAAAATTACCTTCCATGCATTGTTTGGGTCTATAAAACCAATTGGATTTATACTATATTAATTATTATATGATACGGGTATGTGCATGGAATATGGGGCCTAAACGGGGGTTATTGTGTGGAGATTTTTTGTTTAATGATGAGAAACTGTAGCTTATATATATTATTTGAGATGGCTACACTTAAAATTTGGAGATGATATAAAAACATGAATTGTATAATTTTGACTCTAGTTTACATACTCTTTCTTTTTAATGTTCAACTATGAATAGGAAAAATGTCTAAAATTAAAAGAGGAGGTCATATTTTTTGGGAAAAATAGAGTAGATAGTTGGTCATGTGCCCATTCAATTTTTGAGCATTATTTATTATTTTTTGAAAGCTTTGGTAGAAAGTTAGATAATATCATCTAGTTTACAATTTTTTTATTTAAATGTATATTTAGTTTTGTAATAATTTTAAAAGTAAATAAACCCAAAAAAGATACAAAAAATATATAATCAACCTTTCATCATGTAAACTATATCAAAAAAAATTAAAAAATAGTTATTTTTCTTTTGATGTGTATAGAATTATCACTAGCTTGCAACCATAATGTTTTTTTTCACTTTTATGAAACTAAAAAAATACACATAAAAAAATATATACATGTATGTTTTTTCATATATAAATATTAAAAGACAGTTATAAATCAACATAGATAGAAACCTTAAACTGGTCAAAAAATTATATAAAAATATATATTTGTAAAGATGAGATTGTGCTCGATGTTGTATTCAAAGTGATGATAATTCCCAAATGTGAATTTCATTATCTTTTGGTCAAAACATGGATTTGGATTTATGTGCATGTCTAGGCCTTAAATTTTAATAAACAAATATAAAACACATATGTTCTATAATGCATATTAAAAAAGTGCATATGCATTATAACTCATTTCAGAAAAAAGGTGCATTTGTGTTACTAATAGTTTACAATATGGAAGGGATATAAATAAATGAATGTGAAATAAGGTAGAGGGTTAGTTCCTATAGTAATTGTTAAGTGTAATTTGTTATTTTTATTGTTAAAATTTATATCATTAAAAATTCTATTTATTTTAGTAAATATAAGAAATTAGAGTCACTCTACATATTATACAATTGGTTTCATAACTCCATGATTTGAAATTTATAATGTTATTTTTTCAAAATCTAATCTTGTTAGTACTTAGTCATGTTCAAGATTTTAGTATTGAACCTAAGGATTTAAAGTATAATTTTTGCAACTAGTGACCATTTTCAACAAATATAAAGTAATTTTATAGGTTTTGTGGCATTCTAGATTTATTAGTGAAATTCATAGGAGTACAAGGTTTTTCAAACTTAAATTTTATAAACCAACACACATATACACAAGAAAACCTTTATACCAAATTTACCCACAATTAGGTGCCTTATAGGCCAAAAGTGACATATCAACACCATAATTATTTATCACTAAAGTAAATGGGAAATTTTTTTGAGAACATTTGTGCATATACACCTAAATTTAGTTATAATTCATGCCAAAGTGGTTTGCATGTAAAAATGCAGGTCACATTAGTAACCCACACACACCCAAGCACTTATTGATTCCTATTTTACTTATGATTAAGTCCTTTATAGGCTTGAAGTGACATAAAAAAACCATATCCACTTATGACATATGTAAAAATGAATAATTTTATGCATATTTATGCATGATCACCCCATGTATCTTATAATTCAAGAAAAAATATGTGATTTTGGTAACCAAATAAATGAATTGTCACCCTTGAACATCAAACCACCAATTTACATTGACTTTAATTATGATTGGTTTCATTATGGGACCAAAACAAAACACCGTATCCACTTACAACCATGGAAATGCAAAAACATTTGGTCACATTTATGAATTTTAACCCTTATGAACTTTAAATTCAAGCCAAAGTGGTGTGATTGAGGAAGCATGGGTCATATTAATGACAAGTACACACCAAACCACCAATTTATGTAATTTTCACTTGAGATTATAGGGTTATTAGTCAGTAAGCAACAAAAGAACACTATATCCCCTTACAATAAGGGAAAATGTAGATACTTGGGGCACGACCATACATCACCAATAAAATTATCTTCAAATTGAGGGTAATTGGTATGATTTAGATAATTTAGGTCCCATTGATAATTTTCACAAACCTAGCTACTCCTTTATGTCTATTTTATTTAAGATAAGGTCTATTATAAGTTAAAAGTGACATTACAATACCATATCCATGTGGAGAGGTAAAATCTCACCCCAAATTACTTTGAATTTAAGTTAAAGTGGTGTAATGGGTGTATCATAGGCTTCATTAGTGACTTGTGCACACCCAACCACCCTATTGTATTTATTTAAATTTTGATTAGGTCTATTATATGGAAAACATGACAAAAAAATACTATAACCACTTGATACCATGGAAAATGGGGATAATATAGGTCACATATGTCTGTTATAACCCTAATTCACTTGGAATTCAAACTAAAGTTATGTAAATATCGTAAGTAGGTTTTGGTTTTGTGTGTGTGGGTCATTATTACAACCCATATTTCCTCAATCACACCACTTAAGATTAAATTCAAAGAAAATTTAGGTGATCAAAAATATTCACCCCAAATTATTGAAATCTTTTCCTTCTCACATGTGGATATGATGGTCATGTCTTTATTTTCCATAAATGGATCAAATCATGAATAAAAGTAGCATAAATGGGTGGTTAGGTTTGTTCACATCACTAATTTGATGTGTTACCATAATATCCCCAGTTTGTCCTAATTTTAAGTTAATTGAGATAATTATACATAAATGCCCCAGTAAGTATCAACATTTGGCATGATTTCAAGTGGATATAGTGTTTTTTTGTCACTTTTGGCCTATATTAGACATAAGCATAAGTTAAATAAGGAGAAAGGGGTTTTGGTGGTGTCATTTTCAAAAATTTGAATTATTTCTCCCCAATCACACCACTTTGGTATGAATTCCAAGTGAATTATGTTATACTCCATGAATGTGCCCCAAAATTTCTAGATCTTCCCTCATCACAAATGGATATGGTATTGTTGTGTGGATTTTGTTAAATAATCCTCATAATAAGAATTAAAAATAACATAAATGGGTGGTTGGATATTTGGTTGTCACCAATGCAGCCCACTTTTCCCTAATCATACCACTTTGGCCTCATTTCAAAGTGAATTTAGGTGATCACAAACATATGTGCCTCAAATCATTTGCATTTATCCTAGTCAATTTTTGATATGGTGTTGTTGTGTGGATTTTAGAATCCATGAGAATTAATTAAAAGTGAAATTATAATAAAAGATCAGTTGGGTGTGTACATGTGACCAATTTGACTTATATTTACTGAATCATGCCACTTATTTATTTTTATTTTTTTGTGAATTGGGGTGATCATGCACAAATGTGCCTAAAAATGGTTGTATTTCCAGTTTTTCAAGTGGATTTAGGGTTTTTGTCTCTTTTATCCTTTAATAAAATTAATTAAAAGTAAAATAATCGTAAATTGGTGGTTCATTGTAAAAGTTTCATAATGAGACTTACATTTGACACCTTATTTTCCTAAAGTCAAAGATAAATAGGGTGATTGTTAACAAAAGTTCCTAATTTTTTAGCATTTACCTTGGTTTTACATGGATATGGAATTTTTTTGTCATTTTTGACGTATAAAGGACCTAATCAGATGTAAAATATTGAAAAAGTGGTGGTTGGGTGTCTGTGGGTTAGTAATGTGACCTACATTTTCACATGCACATGGACTCTAACATGAATTCAAGCATAATTGGATGATCGTGATCAAAGGTGTCCCAAATTTTCACCATTTATCCTTGTTGAAAATGATTATGGTGTTATTGTGTTATTTTTGGTCTATAATGGATATCATCTTAAATAAAATTATAATAAGGTTTGGGTGTATGTTGGTTTCTAAAATTTTATTTTGATAAAACATATAACACCTAGAAATGTCAACAAGTAATCCAAATAACCCCAAAATTAAAAAAAATGGTTATATGTTTTCCCAAAAGCCACATCAATTTAAAAATTTAACATTTTTTTTAATTTTAAGATTAAAATCATGAAAGGAATAAGTATTGACAAGATTAGATTTTGAATAACTATATTCTAAATCGTAACTCATGGAGCTGTGAGACAAATTATAAAAGATGCACAGTGACAATAATTTATTATATTTATTGTACTTAATAATGTATTTATGTCAACTTATACTTAAAATTTATTATAGTAAACAACTTGCTACATTTTGGTTCTTCATAATATTTTATTTATAGCACTTTCACATTGAAAAATATTTGTAATGTATACACACTTTTGTGTGTATGAATCATAGTGGGTATGGATTTTTATGAACTGTGTTTTAACATCATAATATATAAAGTGTGTATGTGTTATAATGTATAATAATTTTTTAATTTAGGCTTATATTGAGATCATTTTTTCATTTAAAAAAAAAAGTCTACTTTTTGCAGCCCCAACTTCTTATATTTACCCATAATAATGTTGTTCTTCCCATATAGTTTTATATGAGAAATCTAAATATTGCATTGGAAAATGGATTGGATATGTTGTACGATCATAAGAAACACATAACTCAAATTAGTTTATTAGATTAGTTTCATAAAGAATAGTTGTATCACTCATGGGTTGTTTGATAGAAACACACTAAATGCAATGTGACGTTCATTAAGATGCTGAAGTTTAAATCTAGAGATAGGGCCCTAATTTTTTAATTCAAATAAAAATACCGTAATGGAAACTCAAATACAATATGCATTAATTCATATGAGTTCAATTGACTTTATGATAATGAAATAGTAAAGTTGCACACTATTGACCCATTAAGGTTCCCCTTGTTGGTAAATATTCACTGCATAATGTTTTAGAGTAAATTATATAAAAGATAAGAATTTATTTTTACCATTAAATCAAATATTTATTTATATCTTATTAATGCTATGACACAACCTTTCTAGCACATTCTTGTTTTCATAAGAGAAATGGTTTTAAAAATACAAACAATGAAAACCTTTAGTTATTGTTGGAATTTATTTTTATCAAAAAAACATAATTTTATCTATCCAAATACCAAATAAAAATAATATTAAGTGGAAAATAATCTTTATAAATACTTAGGAGACATAAATAAATAAACCTGATTTTCACTTGTAGTATTTTCTAGGTTGTAAAAAACATTTTTCCATAAAACTATAGGTTGCTATTAGATTTGTTGATGACAAGCTACCGGTTCATCTTCTTGTGGTGTAGGTAAACTAACATTGATATGGATTAAAACCTAAATCATTTAAAAATACATAGTCATTTATAAAAGTATGCTGTCAAGAGGTATATATCCATGTTATTCATTCTCCATGTTTTTTATTCTAACCTACCCTAATAAATAGTGTCCCCACATTTTTTATGGAATGGAGATACATGTTTTTAATATTTTACATGTTTGTGTACTATCTCATCCAAGAAGCCATATTTTCAAAATATAAACATCTAGACATTATTTTCTATATTCATTTTGTAGCCACAACATTAACTATGGAGCGTACAACTACTACTCCTTATTTGATACTAGTTCTTATTTCCTTTTAATATGAAATATATCATATATCAAGCTCATTTCTATTTAAGGTCCTAAATAACTAGTTTCTAAATAATTGGTAAGTTCATATTCTAATTATTAGTTCAACATTCCCAAAAAAAAATCTATCACAAGTTTTTGACAAGAATTCAGTTATAATTGATGTTAGAAAATATAATTTCATAATAATTTCATTTTTAAATCTCAACTATCCTAAACCATTACACACCAATAGCATAATTTTATTTAAACTTTTAATATCTAAGTAACTCTATGGGAGCTTTATATCCACATGCTACCAATAATTCCTTTAGTACCATAAAAAATTGGTAAACTAATGTGTTCAAAATTAGGTAATTATATTAATACATTAGGGTGGTTGTATTTATTCCATTTTAGATAAGTTATGTATAATATTTATTATCTATGTTCTACATCCATTACCTACTATGGGGCCTAAATAATCAATATTCTACCTACAAAAATTAAGAAATCTAACTGGGATTTGATATCATATCTAATTCATGTTTTTTCATTATACTTTTAATTACATATACCAAACTACTTATTATGATGTCACAATATTGTCCTTTTAAATTACAACCTAAAAGACCAACAATATTTCATCAAATAAATAATATATTCATATCTAAATATGTGTGTGTGTGTGTGTGTGTGTGTGTGTGTGTGTGTGTGTGTGTGTGTGTGTGTGTGTGTGTGTGTGTGTGTGTGTGTGTGTGTGTGTGTGTGTGTGTGTGTGTGTGTTATGTTGCATAAGGTATCTAACCACACATGTTTTTTTAAGAGTTTTTTAAAGTATTATTTTTACATCTATTGTCTATGCATTCTCTTGTGTTATCTTTTTTGAATATCTTGCTTAGTGTATTTTTGTGTCACCTGAGAGCAAACATACGTAATTGATGATCTATGTATCATTTTTTTCATATTTTTATCCAATTAAAGTCTAATTGAGTATAAGATGAATAACTTGAGCTATTATGATAATCATTATTACTCTGTGAAAGTGTATCAATTTTATGAATATTTTTGTCAGTTTGTAATGCTACATGGAGTTTATTATTTGAGTGATTTATTATTCACTACAGAGGAAGATGATTAATATATATTTTTTGTGATTATTTTAAATTTATTATACAAGATTTGTGTCAAGTTTATATCATTTTAAGAAACAATGATAATTTTATTTATCATCCTTGAGTAAACATAAGAGTCACGCTACATATGTTTGATGATTTTAAACACATGTGATGTCATGTGACTTTATATGTATTTATATGTGTTTTTGATTGATTTGTATTAAATTTTTAATGTCATGGATATCAACAAGGATTCATTTAATAATGGTTTTGAACTCATTTATGCGCATATTAAGTTATAATGTGTTTTCATTTTTTGGAAATGTAAAGACATTTGATTTTTTTGACAAATTAAGGTGTGTTCATGTTGTTAGAGGGGTAAAATAAATTAGTGTAAGTAAACATGTATTATTTATATATAATCATTCATCTAAGCCTATGTTATTGATGATTCTAGTGGGAGATTTAATAGATATTAGATTAGAGAGTTTATATTACAAATATTGTGACTTAGAGAATCTGATATCCATGGATCAAATTTTATAATAAATATAAGTATGATATCATGATATTATTGTGTCATTGTACCTATTATATTTCATTCAATTAAAATCAATTAAAGATAAGTTTTTTCATGCATTCCATATGAAATTGTTTCATTTTTTATTCTGAGCATACATGGTATAACATAATTATTAATTTATATCCATATATATATATATATATATATATATATATATATATATATATATATATATATATAGATGAATCATTTGGTATCAAAACCAAATTGTAGTCCTTGTTACTAATTATTTATATTTGAATTTATGAGTGTGTGTATAAATTAGTCATATGCATATTCTAGTGAGATAATTGGGAAGAAGGTGTATGTGTGATTAATCTAAGATCATATTTTTGTATTTATATGTTTAATTTATTAAAAAAATGAACATATAGGAAGTTTAGGTGGTAGAATATATAAAGTGGTTATAGAACCTAGATTAGTATATTTTTTATAAGTGATAAAATAAATGCAATCAAAAATTAAAGTTTTTTAAAATGTACATCATTGTGGGGTTGAATTATTAGACAATGATAGTAATATAGAGATTTTATAATAATAACTTGAAGAAAAGTATCTGGGATAGGAGGTTTCTAAATCTAGACATCAATTCTTATGAGCTATTGCAAGTTTGAAAAGAAAACTAAACTTGTACCTTATAAATTAGTTTTGAATTTCAATCCCTAAAGAGACTGTTGACTGGATCATAAGTTAGGGAAATAATTTGAAAATGGAATCATGAAATATCCTAAGAGATTTAATTTCATTGGCACAATGTTTAATTACATTCATATTTATGTAGGTAATGTATACAATCCAATAGAATCCTCAAAGGCAAAGAAAATATTAAGACATGGCATATATTTTTTCCAATATGAAAGATAAATTCATTCATATGGATTATAATATGATAAATGGCATATAGTAATAAAATTAGGATTATAATACATGTATTATCATAATGGGACATGTTAAAGATGATGTTGAGAATATCTCAAGATATGTAAATGGATTGCACATGAAAATTATAGAATAATTGTGTATGATCAAACTATGAAATGTGGAAGAAATCTGATAGTCTATGTATAGGTGAGAGGATAATTTGGTACACAATAAAAAATGAGGAACATCAAGAGGGGAAGTAAGATTCACACATGGACATAGAACTAGTAGAGATTATTCTATGAAAACATAAGAAGGTGAGGTAAGTAATTTGTCGAACAATAATGTTCATATTTAGAGTGGTATAGATAATTATAGATAATAAGGATATTATTGATGTGGTTTTTATGCACACTAGGTAAAATTATTAGGTAGCCTCTAAAGTTATAGGACTAGTGAAGAAGGTTCACTCAAATGCATGAATTACAAGGTATTGGGTTTTGTAAACAACCTATTAGTGGAATAATGATGAGTAGAGTAATTGTTTATCTAAAATGGTCCAGATATGATATGTATCTATATCTAATTTATATGGGTGGATTTATTATGATTCTAACATAAGGTGGGCAGGATTAAAAGACACTCAAAAAAAAAAAAAAAAGGTAGGGTAGGAAATAAGGTTGGTGGATCAAACAAGATGAATCCTTTCTAAGTTGGCTCTTGAACTAAAGGTTAGACAAATAATTAGGAACTAATGTTTGATACAAGCTACTAAAAGAATAAAAATAATAAAACTCATTTAATATTCCAAGGGAACAAGAATAAAATAAATTTTATCATATACAATCAAAGGTTGGTGTGATTGTGAGATTGAAATTGCACATCTACTAAGGGAGATTATGATTATTACATAAAATCATTAAAATTAACAATAACACAATATGAATATATTTATTTATAGGAATAATAATGAATAAACAAAATAATAATATACCAATTTTATAGAAATTATTTTAATATTTAAAAATTTGGAGAAGAATATGATTTGCACATCAAGACCAATTGTAAAAAAATTTGTAGAATTTCTTATTAATATTAACAACTAAGTTTATTCTCCCTTTGGGATTGGGAGGATAAAAATGTATATAATATTCTAGGGTAAATTCCTCATCATTCAAGTGAATTTTAAATTTAAATCTCTAATAATATAATCATGTAAAGCATGAATGCATAAAATGTATACATAAATAAGATCCCTTGACCAAAATACTTTTTGTGTGTGTGTGTGTGTGTGTGTGTGTGTGTGTGTGTGTGTGTGTGTGTGTGTGTGTGTGTGTGTGTGCACGCGTGCATGTGTGTGTGTGTGTGTGTGTGTGTGTGTGTGTGTGTGTGTGTGTGTGTGTGTGTGTGTGTGTGTGTGTGTGTGTGTGTGTGTGTGTGTGTGTGTGTGTGTGTGCATGTGCACGCACGCGCATGCATGCGCATGTGTGCATATGTGCATACGCATGTGTATTTAAATGTGTGTGTAAACCAAAAAAATTTGAAAGCATCAGTCCTAACTTAATTTAATCATGTAAATATATATATATATACACACACACACACTTAGGATGGTGCTAATATGACATTGTTAGAAAAAGTAAATAGTTGAGTGACAATTATGGAAATAGAAGTAACCATTGTAGTCCTTTGAGGGATGAAAATTAGCCTTGTTATAGTATGCATTAGTATATATATAGATAATTTGGGACCCCATGATGATGTGCAATCACTTATAGTTGATTATATTTTGTGTACTAACCTCGATGTTCCCTTTGTTTTCAAATAATATATGTTGTTTCAAACTCTTTATTAATGACATTAAAATTGAGAAGGGAAGGCTTAAATAATTTGATGGCTTCAAACATAAACCTTATATTATCTAATTAGGATATCTTAAACATTAATCCAAGTAATTCAGCCTTCGTTACTCTATCTTTGGTAAAATTAATCAGCTAAAAAAACTCATATTTAGTCTTGTAGATATTTTCCTCAACTTCATCCTTGAATCTATTTTTAGATGATTTTAGGAGTTTCTTAAAATTGTGCATATTTACTAGCTCTCTATTAGTGGTTATCACATATGTGGCCCTCATATCTCTCAAAATTTATAAGGCCTCATTCTCATCACTCTAAAAATGTCCCATCAAATCCTTCATTTTTGTATGCTAGTTAATGGCACCATCCCTTTTTGAAATTGCATAACTTAGGGTGCATGTAGTATCTTGAATGGACATCAAGTTCAAGTGATTAAATGCACCACTTATGATACACTAAACTAATAAGGTGATCTTATTTTCAAATTCTTTCATTTGGTTTTAGATTTTTAGTCCCTTCATTCTCTCAGGTTGACTTTCACTCCTAGAGGCTCAAATATTATTTAAAAAGTTATATATACTTGTGGATGCACTTTGGACACTATATACAATTTCCTATGAGGAATAGATAATTTGTCTCTAAAATAAATATTGTTTTGATTCATCCTTACTCCTATACATCTCCTTCATCTTGTATCCAAACTAATCCATAAAATAAAAAAACCTTTGTATAATTTATAGGTTAATTTGGATTCTGCTTGGCCTTTTTTGCCATGGTAAATAAATTTTCTATTTATTCAAACTCTATCTCTTCCCTTGTAATTTTTTTCACTACTTTCATCTTTCTCACCCTTTAAATACTACCACTTTGTTTATGAAATCAATTTGAGGTTTTCGGAAGCTTAGTGAGGACCAAGTTTTGTCTATCATCTTTTCAACCTTATAGCTCTTTGACACATTAGGGAATAAAAATTTCCCCTTCTTCTGGTTGACTTGGGTCTTTAGAGGTAAAGGGTAGAGTGATCATTGGAGGGTGAATTATTAATATATGTTTCAATTAATCACTTATTTTAATAGGGAATACAAGGGGTGGCTAAATAATTCTTTTCCATCTTGAGGTTTATCTTTGAAGGGTGAGTTCATCTACATATTTGGTCAAGCCTGAATTTTTTACAACTATCATTATGGCCGACTATATAAGTGAAGGTTGTGGTAGTTGTATCTCTAATTGATATAAATAATTTGGAGGAATTGGTGTCCCTTGTGGATAAGAAGGAAACAAAAACAAAAATTTCAAAATACACTCTTTTCTTTGAATCCATTATTTGATTTGATGTCAAAATAATAGAAAATTAATTGAACTAGAAGATGGTGGATTTTGAATGGAAGGTAAATTTTTTTTTGTCAAAGTATCTAAACAAGTAATAGAAGAATCAAGAGAAGAGACTAACTTATTGATATCTTATCTCTCTTCTTTAGTGAATATCTACTATCCTAATGCTCCAATTAGAGTTTCTTCTTCTTAAAAACTTCATAGGCTCATTATTTTTTTATATTATAACTCTACTTATTCTTTTATTTCCTCTTGGAAATTATCTTCACTTAACCTTTGTTCAAGTCCATTCATTTTTTTATAAATTCCATTACTCTTCCTCAATAGGATAATCCATTAGTGATATCACATGTCCATATTCTTATTCTTCTTATTCTTTATCAATGGATCCCCAGAGTAGTAAGACCTAATGGTCTTCCCTCCATGTGTTAGAATTTAAAAGAGGCAAAGAGGACTCTGGATTTGATTTGGTAGGTTATTATGGTGGGAATAGGAGTTAAGAGAGAAGGTAAAATTAGGGAAGGAACCACAATAGTAGTAGATACCATTACAGGTGGTGGTGAAGGAATGGAAATTGGTGCAATAGTGGTGGAGGGTAGAATGGATAGAGAGGGGAGTGGTATAGAAGGGATTACTTTAGGAGATATATCCTCACTAGTGATGATGGATGGATATGGAATTATTTGAGGTTCTTGAGGGGAGGGAGGATTAAATTATAGAGATGAGAAATAAAATTACATAAACTCTCAGAGACTTACCTATATATTTGTTGTAAGTAGATTGAGAGGTGCTAAAGATAATGTGTTTGTTTGTCTATCTTGAGGAGATATAGTCACCTGAACTATAATGGTTATGACCATGATTATATCATATGAATTAGTATAGGGTTTATGATGGTTGGAAATACCTCTTAAAATATACTTTCTAATCTAGAATATCTCCTTCCTTTAACCATGAGAGTCACCCTCTTGTAGATTGGTCTCTCTTTCTATAGGGGAGGGAGGCTAGTCAAGTTGTGATAGATCATGTAGTTGTGTTGGGTGCCACTGATGAATCTAGGTTTTTTTAATTTGTATTTCCATTTCATTTACCTACTCTTTTTAAATATTTGCATTGTATTGAATATCATGGAAAATAATCATTAACATCTATTTGTCCCTCATGTGGGTCCAAACTTTAGAGTCATCTAATGCATTCATAAATATAACATCATGCTCATAATCTTGGTGACCATATCTAATAGTCACCCAAATTTTATCATTAGGGAGTCTTGAATTTCTATGTCACCCCCTAATGATTTCAAGGATTCCCAAGGCTTACAAAGAGATATCACACCTATGATTACCAAAGAGCTTTAAGCAAATGGTACGTAGGCACTTCCTGTCTGCACTCAAGCCCAAGATAGAGGTGTAGGTCTATATAAAAGTAACAGGATGGTTTTCACTGACTAAAGGTTCCCAATGTGTGATTGTGCATAGGATTTTATGGAACTTAGGTCAAAAGGTACACATCCTTAAAGATGCAGGACCCCTGAGTTCTAAAAGGCCAAAGCATAGGAAACATGCAAGGAGTAGTTACAGGTCATAAAGAACACATCAAAGACCTTAAAATTTCATGAATAATCTTATTCAAGGTCCTCCATATGCATATCAAATATAGTTTCATACTCATGCATAGGATCTTACATCTACGCCCTTCTATTGTGTAGGATGCAACCTTTTTCTTGTTGTTACCACATGGTAGCCTGACACTCATTCTACATGATGAGATTCTTGGTTCTCCCAAGATAAAAACAATCCTTCCACATGTCACAACCATGCTACCTCCATCTAAATTATATAAATGACACCTCCTAGATCCCTCCAAAGTAATGCATGACATTATTTTAGTGCCACACCCAAGATCAATTAGGAAGCTCCACATGCTAAATAGCTACCATATATAATGAATATTGTTAGAGGTGGTTTAGAAAATATTGAGGCACTATCAAAATGATTAAAGGAAGAAGTAACTATTGGATATCAGGAATTGAGTACACACCACTTTCTAACTCTATCATTGAAACCTTTCATTTCCCTATGCATGTGTATCCCAAGAGGATCTTGTCACCAACTCCAAATCCAATCAACCTACTAGATTTCATGAATTAGCGACAAAGCACTGCAAGTGAATTTAAATATATACCCACCTCCACAAGAGGTACATTTATTATAAAATAGGATTGATTCACTATAAAATCCCTACTTTCCATTATAAAATGGTCAACATTTTCTTTAGTAGCCTCATTCCACTAAAATTTTCCCTCCATGTGCACTTATATTGGCTAAACCTTATAAATTATTGAGAATTAAGTTAACCTCCTTTCATTCTTCTAATGATCTATGTGATATTTATTTTTTTATTTCTATTTGTGGCTAATGTTCACCCCTCTCATTATCATTCATCCCCAACACCTCCTCATTAAACTCAAAACTCACTTATAGGTTGTGTTATGTACACACTCTGGTCTATGTTGATGTTTTATGTGGACCATTTATCTTCCCTCTCATGGTTTCATTGTGTTCTCACACATGGAGTGACTTAGTGGAAACTATGTGATATTATCTTATTCTCAAAGGTTTGTATTATGTTTATGGTAGTAAAAGTGATCGCTCTATTTTGGGCACATTACCTTTTAATTTTAGCATATCTTACCTTCTCCCTCCCTTTTTCTCTCAAAGATTCTAGTTTTATATTAGCAGTAGTTTACCTTTCTTCTCTTTAGGCCTGCACATTTGTCTTAAACTAGGTGTGATTAGAATAGAAATAATCTATCTTATTTCAAATGCTCATCTTGAGGAACACAAGGGTCCCATGCCTTAAGTAAATTCCCATTATTGTGATAAAACAACTGATGCTTATGTACAAAGCCACATGATAATACTTCCATGCCCAATACCTTAGACTCTTGCACCCTGCATAAGACCTTCACACTTAGTTCCCCACCACCAAGCTTCCTCACATTGTGGAGCATCCATGGGTGCAAATTTAAAATGATAATAGTTTTTATCATACCCAATGGGACCAAATTGAATTAAATCTAAGAAATCAGTGACACCTTTAGCTATCAAGTGTTGAAGACACTCCATAGAGCACTTAGCAATTCTAAATAACGAAAATATACTAGTTTAAGAAGTCTCAAAATTTAAAGATATGTCTTTCCACCCCCCATTCCATGAAAATATTATGTTTTTCCTTCCCATTTCTCATATCAAGCTCATGTGAGTGCCTATAGCCTTCCCCTAGTTTAACACCTATGGCAGTTCCCTTATCCTTCTAATTATCCCTACACAAGCTACCTTACACCTAATCAACTTTACTACCCTCCTCAATAGTCTCAAAATAGCATCACTAATATACAACTTGATTTTCAAAGATAGATGAGGGATATTGAAAGATATTAGGAGTATGATAAAGTATGAGAGGAACTTGCTCATCAAGATTACACTCAGTAGGAGGTGATGAAGCAACATAGATATGAGGAACAGTTCTTAATTAGTCAAATAGTATCGAAATAAGAATAGATATATTGGTTGCTTGTGTAGATGCAAAAAATTGAAGTGTATCTAGATGCCCCCACTCCTTCCTTTCCTAACTTTAAGTAGGCTCACCTATGCCTACAAGCCAACTTATGGGAAATAAATCTTTCATGCCCAAATTCCCTAGCTTCAAGTAGGATATCTTTATTTTTACTTTAATTAAATCCCTTAATTTCAAACTAACAAGCTTTAGAAAGATTGTACCTATGCAAATTCAAGAACTTGCACTTGTGTCAGCTTAAGAACCCATACTTCCATAAGAGCCTCAAACCCAATCACGGTAACCTTATTAAACCATGCATCCTAACTTTACAATGATCAACCTTGTAAATCCCCCATCTTTTGTGCCAATTTAAGACTCTTACCCTCCCACCATCTCCCATTTCAAAGGAGGATCAGTTGTATGGAAGGCAAGTGTAGACCATTAAAATGAGGATGATACTTCAAGTGAATATGATGAGGAGACTATCATTGGTAGTCCCTTCTATGCTACCACATTGAAAGAATCAACCTTGTAATAAAAATAATATAGTTATAGTTAGATGGAGCAATAGTTTGATGAGCAGATGATCCATTGGTGATAGAAGGGGAGGACCTTAATGAAGAAAATTTGATATGTTCTACTCTAGAGTGTATTCAAAGGCCTAGGCCCAACCTCTCTTGGGTGAATGACCTGCTATTTGGCACTATGAAAGAGGACCTCAAAGAATAAGATAACCTTATAAAGGAGTATGTGATCAAAGATAGTGACTGTGATCACCCCAAGGTGAACCTATAGTTACAATTATAGATGCAAGAGGACTCTTTTTAGGATGAACTAGAAACATTCTGTGTAGGACTATTTGACATACTAACATTCCTTCATGAGCAGACCCATGCCTAGTTCTATGTTGATGGCCATGTTCAATAGCATATAATAGATATGTATGGTGTGCACATAGAGTAGGTTAGAACCATGTAGATGACAAAGATCTACTAGGAGAAAAGTGTACACCTAGGTTTGAATGAATAATCTCAAAACTTATTCAAACTAAAAGAGCAATGTCATATGGTTGAGCCTAAAGTACTATGAGAAAATGTAGAATAAGATATGGTGATGAGTATTATCAATCCTTTCATACCTAGGCATGTCATAGAATGGTTTCCAAGATACAAGTTGGAATTGGACCAGTAGCTGTGAGATGATCAAAAGTAACCCATTGGATCCATGAACTACCCAAAAACCATATACATGCTTCCTACACTTAAAAAGGCTCTATCTATGTAAATAACATAGATAAGCTCTAGAAAATCTAGGAAGGATTGGTTTGACACCAAAGACATCAACCATTTAGGAGAAAGGCTTATGCACAACATGATGGAGTTATTCATTAAAGGGGAGCCCAAAAAGATGAACTTCCTTGAGAACCTCCTTTGTGGTAAATAGATGCCATTTCATCTCCACCTATCACATATCAACAATAGGATGGCACACAATAAAAGGGACCTAAGAGGTTTTTATTTTGATCTAAGAGGGCAAAGGCCCATGTTTGTAGTTTGTACATAGTAGATTATATTAGCTTTCATTACATTTCCCTAAGTGCTTGTGTGTACATTATATAGTCTTAGTTTAGTTTAGTTTTCCCCTAAGTTTTTTTTGCACATTTTTTTCTTGTCCTTTTCCCTTTTATTTTTTTATGGGTATAACTCAATTTAATCTATTCAGGTATAGGCCAAGTAGGTTGTAACTTTGATGACTATGTACCCAATGGATTGCTTCAAAACACACTAGATTATTACTTAGTAGGAAAGATGCCTATAGAGGTCACTATAATTTGAATTTATAACTCATCACCTAATCGACATGAGGCTTCCTAAGGATTACAAAGAGATAACACACCTACAATGACCTAAGCACTTCAATAAAAAGATACATATGCACTTCTCATCTATGCTCAAGCCTAAGATAGAAGTGAAAGTTTACATAAGAGTAAGATAATGGTTCATGCTCACTAAATGTTCCTAATGCATGCTTGTGCATATGATTTTGTGGTATGTATGTAAAAAGGTGCACGTCTTTAAGGATATAGCACCCTCAAGTTTTAAAATGATAAAACAGAGGAAACATGTGAGGAGTAGTTATAGGTCATAAAGAATGCATTGAAGACCTTTAATTTTAATGTGTAATATTATTCAATGACCTCCTTGGGCCTATCCAATTTAGTTTCATGATTGTCTGCAAGATCCTGCATCTATGCCTTTATATTGCATAAGATGTAACCTTATTTTTATCATTACCACATAGTGATCTAATGCTCATTCTATATAATGAGATTCTCAATTCACCTAGGATAAGTGCTAACCTTCCATGTATCATAACCTTTTTTCCTCCATCCAAAATCTCCAAAGGACTCCTTATATATCCCACCAAAGTGATGCATGGCATTCTTGCAGTGCCACACCCAAGATCAATCAGGAAGTGCCATGTGTTGAGTAGTTATCAAATAAAATGAAGATTGTTGGAGGTGGTTAAAAAAAGCTTGAAGTGCTATCAAAATGATTAAATGTATAAGTGGATACTATATATTGAGACTTGAGTACACACCACTCTCTGACTCTATCAAGGAAATATTTCATTCCCCTATGCATGTGTATCCCAAGAGGATCCTACCACCAATTTTAGATCCAATCAACCTACCAAAATTTAGGACTTATCAAGGAAGCACCACAAGTGAATTTAAAGTTATACCCACTACCCTAAGAGGCACATTTTTTATAAAATAGGCTTAATTCACTATAAAATCCTACCTTTCCATTGTAAAAGGGTTGACATTTTCTTCAGTAACCTTACACTACCAAAATTTTCCATCCATGAGTACTTGTATTGGCTAAACCTTGTAAATTAATGATAATTAAGTTCAACTCCTTTTTTTATTTTAATTATCTATGTGTTATTTATGTTTTTTTATTTCTATCTATTGGTAATGTTCACCCCTCTCATTGTCATTCATCCCCGGTACCTCCTCATTGAACTTGGAACTCATTTTTAGGTCATTTTCTGTGTGTAATCAGGTCTATATTGATGTTCTTTTGTGGACTATTTTTCATCACTCTTAGTGTCATGTTTTATTCTCATGCCTCTATGTGAAACACTTATGCATTTGAAGTGACTTGGTAGAAACTATGTGATATTGTCTTATTCTTAAAGGTTTGCACTATGTTTATGGTAGTAGGAGTGCTCACTTTATTTTGGGTGCTTCACCTTTTAATTTTAGCATCTCTTACATTTTCCCTCCCTTTTCCTCTCAAATATCCTAGGTTTAAATTAGAGGTAGTTTACCTTTCTTTTCTTTATGCCTTTTCACTAGTCTTAAAACAAGTGCACTTATAGTAGAGGGAATTTGACCTACTCCAGAGGCTCATCCCAAGGAGTGAAAGGGTCACATACATTGGGAACATTCCCATAATTATGATAAGATAATTGATGCTCATGTATGTAGATGCATGATAATACTTCTATGACCAACACCTTAGACTCTTGAGCCCTGTGCAAGGCCTTGACACTCAATGTTCCACCACCAAGCTTCCCTATACCACAGAGCATCCATGTGTGCACATTTTGAATGACAATATAGATTTGAAGATAGTTTTATTATTTTTCCTTTACGATCATATTCCTTGAATTGGACCACATTTAAATTTTAATGGGATCTTACTTTCCCCACTTGATTGAAATGTGTCCTTAAAAAAACTTAAACTAATTAATTCTTAGGGGGTATTATACTAATAACATTTATTTTTTAGGATCAAATCCTCATCTACACTATTATATAACTAGTGGGAAATCCCTTTTTCATCCACCTTGTCTAGGACATGGCATGGTATAATTTAAGGTGATGCCCTTGTCCCTTTGATTTTGATTATTGTATAATTTGGATAGTACCATTAATCCCCCATCTTGCCTAAAATTCTTCTCAAATTATCATATATTCTATAAGTGCCATGAATGTATTTATATACTTTTGGATAAATTTCCTCATAATTTCTTGTATTCTCAATCTAGAATCTATAGACAAACAAGAAATAATAGTTCTCATAGATTCTACTATCCACATATTCTAAAGATGATTGTTATAATTATCCATGGGCTCTATGGACCATCCAAATGACTACATCTAATATATATGACTTTATATAAAAATCCCTATTAGTTTTCCTTATTTCATGTTTGAATATATGTGCTTTCTATCTGAGACTAATGATATCTCCTAAGGAAACAATTTTGTCAAAAGCTATAAGAATGTCCAGTAATGGGACTAATTCCACTTGTACATAAGTAATGCTATAAAAACCATATAATCTATTCAAAAAGGGCCATGGATGTTTTAATACCAATCCTAAATTTGGTGATAGTGTTTGATTAAATTCCTTATTTGGTGTTAAATCTCTATCCTTTCACCAGCCATTACTTTAATTTTCCCTCTATAATGTTGTGCTCAATCCATACATTTCCAAAGAGTTAGTTATAGGAAAAATCAAGACATGGAAGCCATAGGTACCTCTCAAATTCCATTATAAAAACATATGAAATTATCTTTTCCCCATTTCTAAGATGAAAATAGTCTTCATAATAAGTACCATTGATGAAAAAAATAAGAAGCAAATTGATATAGGGAATTACCTTTGGTTTTTCTAGCGCTTGATGGATCCTTATGGTTTTGATTGGTATAAAATCATAAATGTAATATTTATCCTCTTAGGATAGATAATATTATGAAGAGTATGATGATATTTACTCTACTACATTCTAGATGGATAAATAATATGGAAACTTTAAATCTAGGGCACTTTTGTTGAATATGTTGTCTATGTATTTGGTGTTTCCAGTAATGGAGTATGTAAAATGATCTTGGATGTGTGATGGTATTATATATGCCACTACATAAAGATAGGGATATGTATTTCATTTGAAAACTATCTAAAGTCTCATATAGATTCACTTTAAAAAGATAGGTATTTTGGTCGCTTGAGAGCTTAGGATTGCAATGTTTGATTAAGGGTAAAGTACATTTTATTTACATACATTATATATATATAGAGAGACACACACACACACACAAAACCTACACCTTGATAATTAATTCATATAACATTAATTGAAATTGTAACCTTTTTATTTTTTTCTTGTTTAGATTTAAATTTACTAGTTAGCTTTAGCAGGTTCTTTTATTTTCCCAATGGTAATTTTTCATCAATTTATGTATGTACGTCATCCCATTCAAGATAGATGTAAATATCTTTCTTACCAACATTTTTCCTAAGGATTGAGATTATTTAAGTATACTCTATCCACACATATCTTATATTTTAACACTTTTATGTTTCTCATTCACACGGGTCTTCAGACTTATGATCTTGATTTATATGCTCAAGGGACTTGAGTTAACAAAATTAAGCCACATTGAGTGACTTTAGGGCTATGATAAATCAAAGACTCTAGGTCATGGGTGTTTGAAATTTGAATTATGTAGTCCTCTAGGAAGGATTAATGTACCAATATGTTGATGCATGGCATGATCCTGAAGCTACAGAGACTCGAAGGCTCGGAACCTCGAAGCCTTGAGACCATTAACTTGATTTTTTCCCTTTGAAGATCTGATAAGGAATTATGCCAATGTCAAACCCTCAGAGCTCAAAAACTTAACACAATTATATTATAGGAACATGGGTCCATTAATATTTATTTTTACCTTTTAGGATTTGGGTTCACAATATTTTACCATATGATGTGATCTTAGAGAAATAAAAACATGGAGGAATTAGAATTTTCATAAAGAAAAATTTATCATGGTTAATGTGGTCTTACATAATAGATGGCCTACATTAAGTTGACTATTTATATGGTATAATTTTTTTTGTTAAACTATGGTGTGTTTTGATCAATGGTATAGTACCATCTGTCCCATAAATTTGAAATACCTAGGAATTTTTGTGAAGGTCAAAGGATTATGGGTAATGTGATAGTTCCACTTATCCCAATATTAAAGCTTAGATAGTTTGTGAAATCATAAGGAAATATGGGGCTGAGGCATAGATAGTTTATAATTATTTGAAAATAGTCATGTAAACATATAAAAATTGAAAACACATTAAACATGATATATCTACTTCATTAGTCAAAAAATCATACCAATTGATACCAATTGCTAGAACACAACTAGATACTAAGAGGGGGTGAATCAGTATATTGATTAACTTAGTCCTTTTTAAAACCTTTTAATGTAGATTAAAAATTTATTCAGATATAAAAAACACACAAATAGACATAGCACAAGATATACCATCTAAAACCCAATATGAGAAAAACCACCATGATAATAGCTTCTTTAATCTACCATTCTAATCTAGCCTCACAATAAGTAACCTCACTAGTTACAATGTTTAAGGGCACCAACCCTAAGGAGGCACCAATCCCATCATTTAAGAGCTTTAACTCTAAATAAGCACCCACTCCATAATTTGAACACCAACTTAGCTTGTTTGATGACACCAACCAATCAAATCTATAGTGGAGCTACAACTCCAAATGATAATGTTGATCCATAAAAGAATCCAATCTCAATTTTCTATTATAGATCTAATCTATAACTACTCATACTCTATGCATTCTCTTCTCTTCTTTCTACACCTCTAGTTTTGTGTCTCTAATATTTATCTATTTGACACACTTTATCAATTTCTTTCTCTCTACATCTCTCTATTAATTTGAATCTACTTATCCTCAATAGTAGTATCTCTAGAAACTTTTGCCTATGTCCTAGATGCATATTTGCCTATGTCCTAGATGCATATATATAAGCAAATGATTTAGGGTTCCATATATTTGTTCTATTTACACTTGTTTAGAAACACATTACACTCTATTCTAGACTTGGTTCATTATATCTTTAATTGTAAGTTTCTTGCATCTATAACTCATGCACCACCACTGTGATTCCTTGGCTCATCACTATTTATAACATTTATTGGATGCTAGTTTTGATGTACATGCACATTTTAATAGAATTGATTGATTACAATAATAAAATTCATGATTTGTGTCATGATTCATGGATTACTTTCATGATCCTACATTTTCTTGCATTTTACCATTATACTAAACACATATTTAAATATCGATCATTGATTTTAGGTTTGGCACTGTGATCTAATAGTGTTTATTCAAATAGCTCAACTTTAAAATACATCCATTCAATTAATCTATGATAGACTCATGCTCCTTTATTGCATCCCTATACACTTTTGAACTTTAACTATTTAATTTTAAAATTAATTTGTTGATCTTCTTGATTTGAGCTCTCACGTGTTGTTAGATCTTCATAGTTACATGAATTTTATCTCTATCTATGGTTAAACATTGACCATTTGTCCTCATTTCCTAAGTCTTTGGAATGATTATGCTTCATTTATCTTCTCAAACTCACTTGATCATTAAATCACCATTATTTTGATAAACCTTGAGCACTTTATACCATATGAGTTTACTCACTCCATTGGATCTCCTTTGCACAATCATTAGCTCACCATCACATCTTCTGACAAACTCACACTTTATCTCTGCTTAGTTCTCCAAAATGTGACACTTGGTATAATCACATACCTTTTATACATTTTTTTCATTTTTTGGTATTAAGACACTTGAAAACCTTGTAATGATCATTGACTTATTGACTTTAAACCACTTCATTACTTTATTGTACAGGCTCTATGATTGTGACACTTGTCACTAGCATGTTTACTCAGAGGTGCCATTGACAAATTAACTTTCATACGCTTCATCAGATCTTAAGCATATGATTAAGTTCTAGTCATTGATTAAGTTGGGACAAATATTAATTCTAAGACTTAGGAAATATAAAGTCTTGATCATTGCTTTGAGCTAGTAATTACTAGGTTGAAGGGGTCAGTTTTATAATGATGAAAAGGGCTTAAGATATAACATAAGCTACCATGTCCTAGCTATATCTATTCAACTTAAAAATAAAAAATCATGTGAATGTCATGACTTAAACCCTTAGGGGTTAATAAAGAAACCCCATAATGTTTGAGAGCAAACATAATTCCATTATAGGCTCATCACTCTTCATCTAAACTTGCAGACCACATATCTAAGATTCTCATGAAAAACCCATAATAGATCTTTTATCTATTTCATTTGCTAATGTCTAAAAATGATCTTTGTAAAAACATGACAACTTTATAAGACCTTGTGTAGATTTGACTATGGGGACCATTTCAATGTGCCTAGAAGGCTAACTTTACATCTACATAAATCTTGTTGTGCTTAGTCATATGACCTACAATTTAGTTCTTACATAGGGGATTATATCCATATATTCATCTACTCTTGAATTATTCATACGTTCAAGATATGACATCATAAAAATTACATGCTTGGATATTTTTTATAATTTGCAAATTTAGCTATGGGAAATCACTATCAAAATGTCTGGGAACCCAACTTTGCTCATACATATCTCTTGTCATGTTAAATCACATGACATGAGATTCAGTGCATAAAAAGTAGGCATAAAGATGAACAATCCCATATGATCATTTTTTCCTAAAACCTTCATGTGTGAAAATGTTGAAATCATCAGTATGATTACATGGCTCTTCTTAACCCTTTTTCAAATTTGGCTAAGTATATAAACTTAGTGATTTTGTCTAAGTAGACAACTTTGCATCTCCATATCTTCTACTTTATTTCATCGCATGACTTCAAATCTAGCACATAACAACTAGGGACTACTATGATCATAAATGTTGTAATCAAATTATGTAACCTAGGATACTCTATGATATTCCTACAATTTGATGCAACATGGAATCATCTCTCAAGTTTGTGGGGACTTGTAAGAGATATGAATCTCCAGATTATGAGGGCTAGCTCCCCAGATTCATTTTTAAGTGCTTATCACCTGAGTCTAATGTTTGTTTAGGGGAAAAGGGTTAGGATTTTTCATGAAAAGGAAACTATACTAAAGAGGTGATACATCAATACATATCTCATAGACTATCACACTCCTACTAAGCAACAAAGCTTTTCAAGACCAATTCTAGGCATTGAAGGATCCTAACATAGTGGTTCAATGTGAAGGTAAGAATACATAGGATAATCAACAAGAGAACTGATCTAGGGATATATTTCACACCATAGATAAAATTCCATACTTGAAGATAAGCCTAATACATTCATACACTTCATATGACCTATTAAAATCAAAACTCTTACTTAAATATGAAGGATAAAGAGGAGTAAGGATGAAAATCATCACTTAGTTCCAATAACATCACTCACACACTTAGAAAAAAAATTCTTAACTTAGAATTAGACTTGTATTCAATGTTGAAATACAAAATGCAATTTCATACCAGCAAGGTCTCTCCACACTAGCTTTGGTCTCCTTTACAATAGCCAAGATGGCTCATATTTATAGAATTTGGAAGAAAAGAGAGAGAAGAGAAGTTGAAGAGGAAAAAGTAAAATTTTAAAAATGGGAGTATGAGTTAAAATCATATTAATTAGGTGTAAAAGGATTTATGAAATATATTTTTACATCATTATTTCCCAAATTAGCCTTTTATCCAAGTGTGGTGTAACAATCTTCTTAATCATTCTCCCTTGTGAAACTGCCTTCATGATGGCTTTAAATAGAAATTAAAATTAGGTTATGGATAATTTTTTAATGTAAATTATGTGGATAGATCAATTAAATTAGGTTTATATGTGTCCATCCCCAGCTGAGCACCTTCCTTGATGTGTCATTGAAACTCTTCCACAAACATCTTTGAGTGTTGAAACTTCTTCTTGACAAGTGGCAAAAGGAAAGAGTTTGATCATGAATTATCTTTGATAGTTAAATTTTCATCCCAAAGGAACTTTTAAACCCTATTTAATCATCTCCAATAGTTATATTAACTTCAATAATCAATTCTTCTCATAGGTGTCATAAGGATCCTTTGGCTCATTTGGCCCAATTTGACCAAAATAGCTAAAATTTGGATTTAGCTCAATTGGTGAAATTTTTTATTTATTTAAGGCCTATTTTAATCATATTTTAATTTTAAAAATCCATTTTTAACCATAAAACTCTCTTCAAGTCACCATTTTTCTCATAGAGCCTTCACTAGGTTTAGTCCTCTTGTAGCCCTATTTTTACACAAGTCTCCTTATGTAGGAGACTATACAAACCTAAAGGAATAATTAAACCCATTTTTTAGTATAATTTTTATTAATTTTTATTTTTTTAAAGTTTCATGGCTCAACACCAAATTCAAGTGTGTTTTTTGATCAATTAGACTTCCCAATTAGGCCTAATTAGGTGTCTTTAGCCTAGAAGACCAAAAATGCTCAGGATCCTTCTCCTATGAAAGCTCCTAGAAATGTTTTATTAAATTTTAAATGATCCATACCATTATCCATATCAAATTTTATCCTCTTTTTCAATATGGAAGTGTGAAAACCATGAAATGGCCAAAAGACTAGTCTAGGTCTTTCTACATGCTAGATAAGGAAGACAGATGTTGGGTGAGTACTGAGCTTCAAATTGATTTTAAAATGATCCATGAAGGTATTTGAAATATTATCCAAGAAAAATCCACATTTTTATAACCTATTTACCTTGAAAACAACTTCCAATTCACCTTTTCTTCATTTCTCCACTAGCAACAAACTCATGGTGACTGCAACCTTTGTGGTGTAGGGTACCTTGTTTGCCCTAAAAAAAATATTTTTTTTATAGGATTAAATTGAATTTTTTAATATTAAAAAAAATTAAATTGGTCTTTTCTTTCCCTCTGGTAACTAAATTCATCATTTTTCCCAAAATTGTCTTCTTTGTGCAGGAAGGGACTGGCCCTGCTCTGAGATAAAATGGAGAGGGTTTTCATTATTGGAATTGGAAAAATAATAATTGGATAATATTAATAAATACCCAATGGTACTATTTACAAAAAATTTTCACGTTAATCTTCCATTTATAACTCCATCTTCACATATTTCCAAGGAAAACTTTATGAATCAAGTAATATGTGACGGTGAGCAGGATATAAATGTGTTTAGATGATTTAGGGATTGACTTGAGTTTTATTATGATAATCAATGCTTGATAATTCATATAAAATCCTACTAAAATCATTTTATATCCTATTTCCCCTTTAACCTTTCCTCATGCTCTTGGAAATCTATACTAGGTCTTATGATTGCCTAGGAAGGGGATCCCTATTTTGGCTTTCTTATAGGCTATTATGAGCTTAGTTTGGGTTAAAGGTCACAATTAAGACATTAATTTATGTTTTAAAATTAATTTAATAATTAACTCATAATTTTTTATAAATTTACCTCCATCCCTTACACCAATGCATCCCTTATGCTCAAGGCTAGGTGACTGCCTATGTGGACTGAGACAGCCCTTAAGACCATGTCTGTAGGTAATTTTTAGCACTATTTTATGGATGTGGACTTATTTTTCATGTTATTAGGTCATGATATTTAATTAATTATTTAATTATATTTTTCAAAACTCTAAACCCTATCAATACATGCTTTGGTCCTTAACTAGGACATTCCTCTACCCTGACTATCACAGTCATTGTTTTATCCCTATAAGTGCATTCTTGGAAAGATTTGTAATGGCCAACTAGGACATTACTTGAGATAAATTTTCACTTGTATAGGCCAATCCAATCCATACAATCTCAATTTTTTTAATGAATACACTACCTCCAACTCACTGTTTACCTTAGCTATAGGTTGCAATGCATAGCCTTATAGGTGTATATTGGAGTGTTTCCCCTTCATTTTGATGTGATAAAACTTATTGGATTAATTTTATGGATAAAAATTGATTTGAACCCACCTTATAACTTTTTATCCTTCAAAACAACATGTAGAATTCAAATTAGGCTACTGTCCAGTATATTGGTTATAGGTGCTTGTAGGTATGCCTGTTGTATGGATAGAGAGGGTATTTTAGGGGTTCAACAGTAAATTCACCTTTTTACTTGTCATTATTAGCATAGGAGATTCATTTGAACTATTTGAGATGGTTTTAATTTTATGTCATTAGCTAAAACCATCAACATGGAGTACTAGACCACTTTTCCATCACCTTCTTGTAGATATCACTATTCAAATTCAGTGATTTTTGATAACTTTTAAGCTTGTTCAAACTCCACTTCTACTCCTCTTTTAGCTTTCAAATTTGGAATGAGTGTTTTTTGTAGATAGGGATACTAGATCAAGTAACCAAGGATGTTGGAGGATCCTTCTATCATGACATATTTTATCTCAAAAAAAATCATAGATCTCTTTTTTGGTCCTTTAGGGACTGTGAGCCTAAATTGGTCTAGTCATTATTTTGAAGGAAAACTCCATTTGGCATAGCATCTGACCTTCATGACATTAACACTATAATATATTGGGTATGATATAACTTAACAACTAATTCCATCATGTTTTCACCATTGACACCTCCGTATAACCTCCTACAACTCTTGTGTAAGATGACTGTGAGCAAACTAGGTAATGAACAAGGAGATTAGGTAATTTGGCTTTGGAAGAGTTCACTAATTTGATATTTCACAAGGGAATACAATTAACAAACCTTTTAAAACATTAATACAATCACATTTTATATCTTCAAGAGCTCCTTCTATATTACAAAATTTAGGTTCCAGACCCATGATTGTAATCTTAGAAAATAAGCACAAATTTGAAATCTCCTTCTAAGACAATGAGAATTGAAGTGTTAGATGGCATTAATATCATGGAGAGAGATTTATTCCAGCCTAAAAACACCTCATAAAACATACATAGCTCCCTATATTCTTGAAAACAAGAAATAGATGCAAACTTACACCCCTCTTGAATGAATTTCCATAAAAAGCTACCTAGAGCGTAAAAAATTATTCATAAAGGAAGAGTTACCAAATTTAAACTTATTGTTATGAAAATTAATTTTACTCAGATTAAAATCCACCCCCAAAATCACTCTTTCCAATTCCACCTGTAGCATCCATAGTGAGTGCTTGAACTTGCCCTTCCTTGGCTTACCAATGGAAAATGAAGGAAAAGAAGTTGTAAATGGATATTTTATAAAATTTTATGAAAAAAAAAAGTGAATATGACCTAGTTATATTTTAATAGACACTCCACCACGTTTTCAATTTATTATGGACTTGAGAAGTTCGTACAAGTGCCCAAAGGGGCCTATTTTTTTAGGAAAAACTACCATTTCATGATCATAACAGACTTGTAACTACCACTTGACATTATTATGACATAATTTGACCTCATCCATGTTCTCATCCACCTTAATAACAAATATTTTAATTTTAAAGTCCTCAAAAGTCATTAAATCAAGCTAAAAGTTGGCTAAATGACCTTTTTAGCACCTGAAACCTAACAAGTGGTCAATTTATGACTTGTAAACACATTTAAACCTATAAAATAACATTTTAAGACATTTATAAAATAAATTTATCTTTTTACTATGTTTTACCATAGTTGACCAATGTTTACTTTTATTTGACTGAGCCAGTACAAGGAGGATGGGCTTCAACAAGGACTAGGGAAAGAGTAATTGAGACATGTAGACAATAGATGACCCCATAATATAGATGAAATTTCTCTAAAATTTTTAAATAGTATGGGTTAATCAAAATTTTACTTGGGGTCAAATTTGGTCAATAATAACCATATGACTAGCTCCCCTAAACTCATCCACACATGGCAATGGTGATGTTAACAAACTGCCTTCTCAAATTTTCCTATCATAGACCCAAAATGTCTAGATTATATAATGAAGAACCAAATTAATTCCACACATGGACATAAGCACTCCAATCATCTTTGACCTTTGATAGGATCCCTTGCATATCTTCAAATCATAATACCTAGACCTGAACATCAATGACATACTCATAATGTCTCTTTTGACATCAATGAAAATTATATTTCAAAAAATATCCCCCTTTTTCATTGGTGGAAAACTAAATTCTTTGATATTATAATATTTTTATCCTTATTTGGCATTACTTGTATTTTATTCTAATGAATATGATCTAAAATTTTTCATACTAAACTTGTTCTCCCTTAGGCAATGACACATTTACCTAATACTTAACATGGACACATGCTCTGCTTCTTCTTTGACTTAGGCCACATTTTATCCAAACTTTTTTAGATAGTAGTTGCTCTTATTCTCCCCATTTGACATTAATGGGAATGGGAATCTTTCTAACTATTTATCCAAATGTTTCTCCCCCATTATCAAATAAAAGAGTTTGTCAAAGAATCTATAACCATCAACTCATTAGAACTTTGTAAAAGTATGCATATCTGAGTTGCCTTTTTTCTCTTCCTCCAAGGATTAATAAATATTCTATGATACCCCCTTTGGAATTATGCCCTATCACTAGGATCTAGTGATTTTATGTAGGAGCCACCACTCCCAATTTCTATCTTAGATACTCAATTTTTTCCTTGAGAAGAGGTTTGGTGAATATGTCTACAATTTGACCCTGAGTTGGCACATACTCCATTTTGACCTATTGATCTTCAACCATCTCTCTTAATAAGTTATACTTTATTGATATGTGCTTGGTTCTATAATGCATAATTAGATTTTTTGATATAACACTTGAATTATCACAAATAATAAAGATATGTGACTTTTACTCTATATTGATGTTTTTTAGTGTTTATTTCATCCACAAGACTTGAGTGCAACATGCCATTGTTGCTAAATACTATTATTATATTGTATAAAGAGTAAATAACTCTTGATTTTTTTTCTCAACCATGAACCAAATTTATTTTCAAGTAAAAATGCACCACCACTAGTGCTTCTTATATCATACACACTTCCTACCCAATCATCATCTGTATATGATGTCAAAGTGAAATCTTCACTTTTAGGATACCATAGGCCATAGTCAATTGTGATCTTGATGTATCTAAAGATCATTTTTATTTCATTGACATGTGACTCTTTAGGAGTAGCTTGAAATCTTGCAACCATGCACACTACTTACATGATATTAGGGCTTGATGTAGTTAGGTATAATAAGCTACCTATCATTAATCTATACATTGTCTGATTTGCATCAAGGGACTCATTCTTTTTACTCAATTTACATCAAGTTATCATGGGATTACTAACTATTTTTTATCCTCCATTCCAAACTTCTTGAACATTTCCTTTGCATACTTGGTTTGGGATATAAATATCCCTTCATTAGATTGTGTTATTTATAGACCAAGGAAGAAAGAGAGTTCTCCTAGCATAACCATCTAAAAATCACTTTGCATTTGTGTATCAAATTATTTGCATTTTTTTTTTATACCACCAAATATGATGTCATCTACATAAAAAACAACAATCAACATATGCTCACCTTTTGATTTGAAGTATAGATTGTTGTCTACACATCCTTTGTTAAAAACTTATTGTTGCAAGTATTGGTCCAATCTTGAATACCATGTTCTAGGTGCCTATTTTAGACCATACAGAGCTTTCTTTAGTCTACACACATAATCTTTTTATTCTAATAGCTGAAAACATTTAGGTTATTCTATGTAGACTTCCTCTTCTAGGTTCCCATTCAAGAAAGCAGACTTAACATCCATTTGATAGACTTTGAACTTATTGTAAATAGAGGATGCTAGAAAAATTATGATGGATTTCAATCTAGCAACTAGAGAAAAAATTTCCTCAAAATATATGCCCTTAATTTGTGCATATCCTTTGCACAACAACCTTTCTTTATTCTTTATAACAACTCCATCCTCATTGAGCTTATTTCTATAGACCCATTTTGTACCTATCACATTCTTGTTTGAAGGTCTTGGAAATAATTGCCAAGATTTGTTATTTTCAATTTGGCTTAGTTCTTCTTCCATGGATTTTAGACAATTATCATCCTTGTTGGCTTCAACATAGCTCTTAGGCTCAATTTCAGACATTAAAGCAAAACTTACTTGCTCTTTGTTTATTGTAGCTCTTCTCCTTATCTAAACTCCTTCATTATTATTACCAATTATTTGCTCTTTAGGATGATCCTTTTGAACAAATATTGAAGGTGCCTTTTCATTCATTTACTTAGCCTCTTCATTATTTTATTCTTGTTCAAGATTTTATTCTTTAATACTGATTTTCTTGTTAGGTTCAATATGTTTCAATCCTTCTTCAACCTTGGCCTTGATGATATATACAATCTTGTGTAGCCTTTTATTATAACATATGAAGGCTTTGCTTTGAGTGGAATAACCAAAAATATTCTTTCATCAAATCTTGATTCAAAGCTTCTCAATTTGTCTAGGCTTTGCTTTGAGTGGAATAAATAGAAATATTCCTTCATCACACCTTGATTCAAAGCTTCTCAATTTGTCCTATTTTCTCTTGTAGCATTTGCTTCCAAACACTCAAAAGTACTTAATATAAGTAGCCTTTGCATACCATATCTCATAGGGAGTTTTTTCACTATTTACCCTCAGTTGAACTCTATCCAAGATGTATATTATTATTTGGACTACTTTTCTCCAATATCCATCAAGTAACTTAGCCCCTTTCAGCATTGTTCTAGCCATCTTCTTGAATGTCCTATTCTTTCTCTCAACAACTCCATTCTAATATTAATTCCTTGTTATAGAGTAATGCCTTTTGATACCATGCTTCCCACAATACTATATGAACTCATTTGAGGTAAATTCTCCACCTTTATCAAATCTTAAGAATTTTATTTTTCACCCAATCTCATTCTCTACCATAGCCCTAAAGATCTTGAATCTATCAAATGCTTGTGACTTGTTCTTCTAAAAGGTTACCCATGTCATTCTTGAATAATCATCTGTAAATAACATCAAGTATCTCTCTCCTTTAGATCCTCTTATCTTACTAGAACCATAAATATTAGTATGAACTAATTCTAGAGGCTTTGTAGTTCCATACTCCTTTGTTTTAAATATGACCCTTGTCTACTTCCCTAGTTGACATTTTTTGTAATTAGTGTCTACAAGTTTGGTTATCTTAGACATGTTTCTAACACATTTATTTTATCTCACTTTGATTAGGCTATCAAAGTTGACATGACACATTCTTCTATGCTAGAACCAACTCTCACAAATCTTTTCTATCAAGTAGTTATTACCATTCACTTCAACAAGGTTATAGATATTGATTTCATTTCTTTTCCCTTCTACAACTAGTCTTCCAGATCTTTTTAACTTTTATCCTTTTACATTAAATGTGACTTTATATCCATTGTCACACATTTGGCTAGCACTTAGCAGATTATGCTTCAATCCTTTAGCATAAAGGACATCATGCATAGGCAATTTTCCATCTATGTTTAAGGTTCATTTACCTTTGATCTTTTCTATAATGTTATCTCCCAAGCTGATAGATCATTTCCTATATTTTCTCAATTTGATGAGATTTCTCTTGTCACTAGTCATATGCTTTGAGAAACCACTATCTATCACCCAAAAATTATGTTCCTTGGCATGGATTGCAATTCAACCAATCATAGATTTATTTTTGCTCTCCGCATATCCTTGGGTTTCTTATTTGGCTCCTTTTTTCCTTTTCAGAGACTTTTGAACCTTTATTCAAATTGGGAGGCACATATTTATTTTTAATTTATGTTATTGGTCTTACAAAGTTTTTTCTACATTGATTAGCTACATGACCAAAATTATTGCAATTATAACACATTACATTTGTATCTAACAAGGGATCAAATGAATTTGTACTTACATTCTTTTATTCTTTTAGGTACAAATATCTATCAATATCCCTATGACCAAATTTATTACATGTATAATAATAACCATAGAAATATGATAAGAACATGGACATAGCATTTTTTGGTATAGTATGAGGAGCTCTTCTAAACTCTCGCTTCATAAAATCTCTCACTTTTATGTATCCATCTACATTAGCTACCTTTGTCTTCTTATTTTCTTTAATATTTTTTTATCCTAAATCTTTTTTCACATTAGTTGTGTTTGAGTATGTCTTTGTATCCTTTTAATCTTTCTCTTTATTTTCTCCTAATTTTCCTTCTACTTTGAAGTTGTCATATAGGTTAGCAGATGTACTTATTGTGAAACATTTTCCTTTTTCATAACCAAGACCTACTCTCTCTTTTGAAGGATTTTGAGAGTTGATTAATTCATCAAAAATGTTTGATCCTCCTATCAACTTCAAACTTTTGTCTAGTTTCCCTTTAACTTTCTCAAAGCCACTATCTCTGCTTCTAACATCATGCACTCATTAGATTTAGATTGTAGTTCAAGTTTGATTATATCTTCTATTTTTTTAGCCTCTCTAACTTGTGTCTTTAGGATAACCACCATATAATCATATTTTTTAAGAATATTGGATATTTTCTCAATTTCCTTTTGTCTAAGCTTCTTTTATTTTGAGATATCTTTTCGTAGCTTGTCAATCTTCTCTAAAGCATAGATGATTTCACACTCTAGATCCACTTCTCCTTCTTCTTCATCTGAGTCTTAAACTTTTTGATCCACAAAAGTTGATCCTATTGTCATGAACATGATTTCTCTCTCCTTATTCATAAAATCATACTCATGATCATCATTAACACTATCACTATCCTCTAATAAATCAATGTCTTCTTTTGTGTACAAACCTTTCTTGTTTTTCAATAAGTTCTTCTTCTTGGCATAGTGGGGTTTTACCTTTTTACTACTCTGTACTTGCTTAGAGTTATATTTTTATTGTAATCACATTTAGTAGAAAAATGTCCTACTTTACCACAATTAAAAAATTTATAGGGTAACTTACCTCTGTATATTCTAGACCCTCTCTTTAATCTTTTTAAAAAAATGGCTTCTTCTTCATTAGTCTCCTCAGACCTAGCTGTAGGTTCTTCTACCTTTACTAATTTAAATTCTTTGAATGCACCTTCTCTCTTGAAGGTGTATGCTTCTCCCATTCTCATCTCATAGGTAGTGAAGGTTCTATGCAACTCATCAATAGTGAGTTTATCCAGATCTCTTGCTTCTTCTATTACAAAAATTTTAGAGTGATATCTGGATGTTAGAGATCTTAGGACCTTCTTGATAATGATTGATTATTTTTTTCTTCTCTAATGCCTTTGATTAGATTGACTATTTCATCTATTTTAATGAGATAGTCTACAATTTTCTCGTTCTCATTCATTTTAAGGCTTTTAAACTTGCCTTTGTAAGTTTGTATCTTGGCTTGCTTTACCTTGTCATCTCCTTCATAGATGATCTTTAGTTATATATATACATATATATATATACATACATATATATATATGTATATATATATATATGTATATATATATAACTAAAGATCATCTATGAAGGAGATGACAAGGTAAAGCAAGCCAAGATATATATCTTATGCATTTTTACAATGCATCACTTTGAAAAACTCTAAATTAGATAATCCACATAGAATAACATCCTTATCCTTGGAATTTCTCTCATATGCTTTCTTGATAGCCTAATCAATAGGAGTTATAGCAGGGGCTATATATCCATTCATAATAGGCATCCATACATCAAACCCTAATAGATATAGATATGCTTCCATTCTTATGCTCCAAAATGCATAGTTTTATCCATCAAATAGATGTGATTTGTTTGATGAAGATCCTTCTTGACTAGCCATTTGTGTTCATCATTCCAAGATCTACCTAATCTAATTAAGTTTCTTGTAAGGAATCAAGGTTCCAATACCAATTATTGAAACACAACTAGATACTTAGAGGGTGGTGAATCAGTATATTGGTTAAATTAGTCCTTTTCAAATCCTTTTAATGTAGATTAAAATTATATTCAATTATCACAAACACACAAATAGACACAATACAAGATATCCCATGGAAAACTCAATATGGTAAAAATTACCATGAGAATAGCTATTAGAATCTACAATTCTAATCTAGCCTCACATTAAGGAACGTCACTGGTTACAATGTTTAAGGGCACCAACCCTAAAAAAACACCAATCCCCTAATTTAAAATATTTAACTCTAAAAGAACACCCACTCCCTAATCTGAGCACCAACATAGCTTGTCTGATGGTACCAACCAATCAGATCTATAATGGAGATATAACTCCAAATTATAATGTTGATTCATAAAATAATCCAATATCAATTCTATATAATAGGTCTGATCTGTAACTGTTCATAATCTATAAATTCTCTTCTCTTTTCTTGTCTTTGCATCTCTGATTGTGTCTCTCATAGTTATCTATTTGACACACTTCATCAATCTCTTGTTCTCTTTCTCTCTCTCTCTCAATTTGACTCTGCTTATTAGAAATAACAACTCCAAAAACTTTTGCCTATCCTAGATGTCATATATATAAGCAAATAATCTAGGGTTCTATATCTTTATTGTGTTCATACTTTTTTGTAAACACACCACACTATGTTCTGGACTTAGTTTATTATCTCTTGAACTATAATTTGCCCACATCTATAACTCATGCATCACCACCATGACTCCTAGTCTCATTATTATTTATAGCATTTATAAGACATTAGTTTTGATGCACATGCACATTTACATAGATTTGATTGATTAGAGTAATCAAATTCATTATTTGTATCATGATTGATGTCTTACATGTTTTTTAATGTTCCTATGCTTGGTCATTAGATTGACCATATCTTTAAATATCAATTGTTGATCTTACATTTCATGCCACAATCTAATGGTATTTATTCTAATATCTCAACTTTAAAATGTTTCCATTCAATTGATCTCTAAAAAGCTCATGCTTTTTATTGGATCCTTGTACACTTCTCAACTTTAACTATTCAACTTTAAAACAGTCCATTGATATTCCTAATCTGAGCTCCCACATGCCATTAGATATTAATAGTTACATGAATGTTATATCTATCTATGGTTAAACATCAACCACTTATCCTCATCTCATTGCTTCCCAAGTCTTTGGAATGTTTATGATTCATCATTCTTCTCAAACTTACTCTATCTTAAACTCACCATTGTGTCAATAAACCTCAAGCACTTTATCCCATCTAAGTTTACTCAATTCATTATATATTCTTTTCATGATCATTCACTCATTGTAAAATCTTCTAAACAACCTGATTTTTATCTCTATTTATCTCTTGATAATGTGATACTTGTCATTATCACATGCCTTTTGCACATTACTATCAGTTCTTGATATTGAGACACTTGGCAACCTCACATTGATCATTCACTTATTTACTGTAAACCACTCTGTTGATTTACTATGTAGGCTTTGTGATTATAACACTTGTCATCACTATCATGTTTACTTATAAGTGACTTTAAAAATTTGACTTTCATATTCTTCATTGGATCTTCAGTTTATAATTTAATCACTAGCCATTGATCATGTTGGGATAAATATTATGTCTAATACTTAGGAAATATAAAGTCTTGATCACTACTTCGAACTAGTAATTGCTAGGTTGAAGGGGACAATTTTACAATGATGAAAAGGGTTGAAGATATAAATTTAGCTACTAGGTTCTATCTATATCTAATCAACATTAAAATAGAAAATAATATGAACACCATGAACTAAACCCTTAGTGTTTAACTAAAAAACCCCATAATGTTTGAGAGCAAAGATAATTAAATTTTGGGCTCATCAATCTTCATCTGAACCTATGAACCATATATCTAAGATGCTCATATATATCTTATATCTATTTCCTTTTCAAATGTCCAAAAATGATCTTTGTAAAATCATGACAACTTTGTAGGACATTGTATAGATTTGAATAAGCTAGGGACCATTTTAGTATGTGTAGAAGGCTAACTTTGCACCTTCATAAATCTTGTTTTGTTTAGTCACATGACCTACAATTTAGTGCATAAGATCTTTATACATATGGGATTCCACACATATATTCATATGCTCCTAAATTATTCATACATGAAGGATTTGACATGATAAAAATTATTACTCAGTTATTTATTGCAATCTGTAAATTTGACTATGGAAAAACACTATCAAAATTTTTGGGATCCCAACTTTCCTTGTGTATATATTTTTTTGTGCTATGTCGCATTACCTAAGATTTAATACATAAAAACTAGGCATAAAGATGAAAAATCCCATATGATCATTTTGTCTTGAAACCTCTATATGTGAAAATTTTGACCTCATCAATATGCTTACTTAGTTCTATTTATCCCTTTTGCACATTTGGCTAAGTATAGAAACTTAGTGATTTTGTCTATGTAACCAACTTTGCATCCCTATTTCTTTTACTGTGTTTCATCGCATGACTTCAAATATAGTACATAAAAACTAGGGACTAATGTGATCATAACCATATGACCATCTTCCCCAGACTTATCAACACATGAAAATGGTGATGTTATCAAATTTCCTTCTCAAATTTTCCTATCATAGACCCAAAATATCTAGATAATCAATATGAAGAACCAGATGAATTCCATACATGCACATAAGCACTCCAATCATCCTTGAACTTTGATAGGATCCATTACACATCCTCATATCATAATAATCAGTCCTAAACATCAATGAAATGTTCATAATGTCCCTTTTGACATCAATTACAATCATATTTCCAATAGCCCAAACATAGATAGTTTATAAGTCTTTGAAAATAGTCATGCAAACATATAAAAATAGAAAATACATTAGTACATGATATATCTACTTGTTAGTCCAAAAATCATAAATTAAATTTACATGAAACATTATGAAAGTCCAAGGTTTAAAATGAATGATAAATGATGCCCAAGCTTCAATTTTCATAATTCAAAATTTTATAAATTTAGACATTGAGTGCAATCTTAGAATTATGCATATTCAAACAAATATAATGGATATCTAAGGCTTTATAAGACCTTGGAAATGGATATCCAAACAATAGTGGGTCCCTATTTGAATTTATAAAATGAGTTGTGTGTGTGTTTGTGTTAGGGTACAACAAATGATGACTCAGTGGGGTAATACTCCTGAGTATTTGAGAACCTATAATTTTGGTAATGCATCATAATATAATTCTAGATATAATAATAATATAATAAGTAAACTAGTCCCTGTAAAAATACTCCTCCTTACCCATGCAACACACTAACCCTTTACATTCTTGAGATATATATGTGTGGTTTTGTGAGATTTATCTCCCCTTATTATGAGAGTTTTAACAAAGTCTTAGATAAAAATAATAGGTTTCATTTTCACTTCAAATTTTGTAACTAAATAATAAGGGAATCCTAAGAATTTATGTATTTCTATCCAAACATCCATATCCCTAATAGAGATGCCTCTAATTCCACACTAAGCCTTATTCAACTACTAATCAAGCATCCATATCCTCAATATAGATTACTTAAATAACCCATCTTCTATAAGTCGCCATGATTGTCTTGAAAACATATATAAGAAGGGTGGGAAATCACCATTGGCTAGGTTTATGTATAAGAAAACTTATTTTAATCAATATGTTCATACCATTTCTATATTTATTCTCTCCCATCTAAAGTTTAGCATGCAATAGTGAAGTTTATCTTTGAAAATAGGAATTATTTTTAAAATTTGCATGAGTATATTAGAATAAACCTAAAATTTGTGGAAAACTCACTCATTCCAATGAGGATTTAATTTAGTCATAACACATACCTCAATCCTATAAAATCAATCACTTATGAAATAAATCTTTGTGAATACGAATTATGCTTCCTTTTATATTATCCCCTTATTTTTATCAACTATATTTTGATTCCATCACAGGAAAAAATTAACATAGAAATCATAAAAACTAATATACCCAAATCAAGATACATAAATCAAGAATCACTAATCTAAAAAAATAGAAAAGGTTAACCTAGAAAGTAGGAAATCTATTTTATAAAGCAGGAAAATTTAACCTAGAAAGCAAGAAATCTATTATAATCCTACATATACATATTCACTTATAGTCATTAAAAACCATATCTAGTTTGGTCAACCATGAAATAATTTTTCAAAAATATCCATTGACTAGAAAAGTGAGATCTTTACCTTGGAGTTCTTTTAAGTAGAAGGTATTATTACCTAGAATTTTTGATTTTTGATATGGCCCAATCTATAAATGAGTGAACTTATTATGTTGTAATTTATTCTTATGTGATTTATCCCATAATAATAGTAGTTATAGAATCCCAAAAGCCCTGATATTACACCTTTTATCAAACCATATTTTGATAATGTATTGGTGTTTATTGAAGCTATGCAATGATTTGATTTATGCATCATCCATTTGGACTATATCAAGTAGTCTGAACTAGATAATTTCATATTACCCCATGTACTCTTTCATAAATTATCACATTGGGATTTTAGGAGTGATGGGGGAATTATTTTATATCCATACACTACCAGAAAAGATGAATCCTTGAGGGCTTGCTTGTGTCTCATTCTATCAGCCCATAGTGCATACTTTTATAATAGGTATCATTCTCATGGTTTTATTGTGTTAAATTCTTGATGGAAGACATCATATTATTTTTTATATATTATGTTAATCCTTTCCCTTGTGGGTATTACTTTGAAAAGAACTTGATGGTGATTTGGTTGTTATACGCCCACCCAATAAATTTTGTAAATTGGAAAGTTGGAATATTATCCCAAACTAAAGATATTGGAGTAACAAACATGGTAATTATTTTCTCTTGTAAAAAATTGATAACATATAGTGATTTGGAATTGTTAGTGGCTACATATTCTACCCATCTGGCGTAATAGTTAGTAGTTGTTAGAAAAAAATTGTGAACTTCTAAATAATTTGGGTTTATCATCCTAATGAAGCATAATTTGTCCTTTCCCAAACATTGAGAAATAGGGCATCATTTAATTAATGGTTATATAGGTATGGAAACATAATTTGTCCTTTCCCAAACATCTAGCATTCATGATAGGCTCTGACATGGTTGTGGGCATCTTTAAAGATTGTAAGCCAGTAGTATCTCATCATCAAAATTCAATGGGTTATTATGTTTTCTAAGGGATGTCCCCTACTTATATTTTGATGTAGATTATTCAAGATGTCCACAAATTATTATTTTGAAACACACCTCAAGTAGATGCCTTCATAGTTATTATGGTGTATGAATCCTTTCTTTATCATATAATGGGTTGATTTGAGCGTAAGGGCTCATATATGCTTTCTATTTAGCTCATGGAGACATGTACCCTTGAGTAAATTGTGGATGATTTGAGCATACCATTTGCCACCAACCACTTGAGTCTTTTTTATTTGTTTAATATAAATGTGTGGATCAATATCAGTCATGAGCTAGATGATAACTTGGTCTCTCATCATCTTGGCTTGTCTGATCTAAATATTAAACTTATGTAATTTTGTAATCCACTTACTTCTTATTTCACCCTATTCATTATGGTTGAGTTTGAGCTTGATATTTGGGTAAGGGACGATCACATACATATTATTTATTATCATATAATGCTTAAACTTCTTGATAGCTTTTATTAGTGTATATATCTATTTATATATCATTGAATATTTTAAATGTATATATTTTAGGTTGGTTATCATAAAGTAGATTAGATGTTCATTGTCATCTACCTTTTGATTGATTACAATTGTTACAGTGTGTTCTAAGGAAAAAGAATAAATGTAGAAATTCTTATTGAAATCTTAGCTGGTCTGAAGTAGAGAATGAGTAATGGAAGTTTTAATGTCTTAGAAATATTTTTTGGCTTCATTTATCCATTATATTTTAGTATCTTAATTCAACATGGCATTTAATGGCTTGATAATATCCACAAATATATAAATGAATTTTATTACAAAGTTTATGTTACCAAATGAAGACTTAGACTCTTTCTTACTGTTAGGAGGTGTTATCTTGTAATTGGCATGGATTTATTTTGAGTCAATAGAGATCCTATTTTTAGTGATGACAAGATCTAATAGTTTTCCTTTAGTGACTCTAAAGATGCTCTTGTTTGGATTGAGTGATAATCCATATCTTCTACATATATTAAATACTCTCTATAATGGCCTACATGATTAGACATATCTTTTGAAAACTGTGTCAAGTCATCCATATAGATGATGATGCATTTTTTAATGAATCTTTAAAAGGCAAATTCCATAACTCAATGAAAGGTTTCTCCTATATTGATTAGGCTAAAATGCATCCATTTGTATGTAAAACTTCCCCACTTGGTGGTGAAGGTTGTCTTCATTCTATCTTGTACTTATATCATAACTTATTTATAGCCTAAGAATCCATCAAAGAAGGACATCATTTTCTATCCATTAACCATTAAAATTACATATGTAGTTTTCCTTCTTTTACGCTTGGATTAAATTCTTGAAATCAACACAGATCTTAATTTCACCATTATTCATTCTCACTAGCTCTAGGTTGGCCACCTAGGTAGAGTACTTGATTGGAAAGACAATCTTAGAATCCAATATATTTTATACTTTTGTTTATATAAGAGTCTCTCAAATTGGGTTTAGTGTACTTTGTCTCTACCTTAACGGTTTTTGCTATGGATTTAATTTATTATATGTGTGATGACCCTAGGGTCAAAGACCTTCAAATTGAATATGTCGAAGAGATCACATATTTGTATTTTATTAATAAACACTTCAACTTTTATTTCTCACTTTCAGTACAATTGAGGTGAATTTAGCATACTATAGATGTTGTTCAGTGCTTAAATTATCCCTTATAAAATTAGATTCAGTTATTTTAATTTGTTTTTTTAATTTTGAGCTTGTGGGTCCACATTGAAAGATCACTCTAAGGAAACCACCCCCATGGTAATGTATTTATATTTCAATAGTAAGATACCATCTTCTCCTATCTATTTCATGTGCATGAGTTCAACATCATTTTCATCTATTATCCAGGAATCAATGGATTTAGGACTATTCATAAATTAGACAATATGTTGATCATCTTGACATATTTGGAAGTCATCCACATTATTTAGGATAGAGGGACAAGGAATTATCTCCATATATAGTTATATATTTTATATTCCTAGAGAGGTGGCATATTGGTATCTAAAGCTGCTAGTGAATATACCATTTGATTTCCTTCCCTTGGGATGGCCCTAATATTGAATGCTTCAAAGTATTTGATCAAGTCCCATGATTGGTGCTTGTACTTATTCAAGTAAGTGAGATTTGATTGATATTTATTTTTGATTATATTAACAACTAGTTCATAATCATCAAATATATATAACTTCTTGACATTATGATCTAGTGCTAACTATAGGTCAAGGGTTAGAGCTTCATACTTAGATCTATTATTAGTTAAATATAACTAAAACTTATCCACAACTTGGTATTGTTTCCTATTTCAATCAATCAAGGCTATGCCAATACCATAAAATTGATTTTATCTTGGATTTTATAACTAAGAAAGACCTTCAAATTCGTATTCATGAGGTTCTTTATTAGCAATGAAAGTGTACATACCTACATGTGAGGCTGAAATGTAAACCTTTTAATTATTATCATTGTAATTTATGATCATGGACTTCATATTTAGTTCTTTATCTACTCAAATCTAGTTGGATACTCCTTTCCAAGGCAACTACATAGGATAAATTATTAGCCATATATACATTTAGTGTCCTTGACCAATCATGACTCAGCATTAAGCCATAAGATTCTTAAACACCAATGACTAGAATGTTTATGTACTATTATATACAAGAATTTGATGGTAGCTCAATGTGTATATTTGTTAGTTCTCTAACATATGTGACATGAGACTTTTCCAGCTCTATGACCACTCTTTTACACTTATATAAGGCTAAACCAACATTTTTTCATATAAATATAGGCATAACATTGGCTAAGGTATCTAAGTCAAAAAAAAAATTATGCATTCTCTATATGAACATTTTGATGGTTAACAAAAAATGTGGTACTTTGGGCTTGTCCCTATGAAAAATCACATTTACATGTGCTTCTTTTTATTTGTCAGTGGATGATCTTATAGTTAAAGATTTGAGTATCACCTCTCTTTATTTGGTGATCTAGGCTAGCTCATGAGCACTCATATTAGTCTTGATCTTCTTCATGTCTTCAAAAATATTGTACCCTCCTTTAAATCATAGATCTATATTTCCACAATTGGTCATTCTCTGTTTTGAAGGTTTGGGGGGGGAGATGATTGTTGGCCTTAGGGCTTGAAGGACTAGTAGAACTATTGTTCAATAGAATCAAGGTAGTAGTAGTCTTCTTATTAGTTAAATTATAATAGTTCCTCTAAAATTTCTCAAAATCATAGATCTCATATGTATTGTCCTCAGGTTCATTCTCATCCTCCATTGGGAATGGAAAGTCATATGTCTCAAAAACCATGGCCATGTTGGGAGGACCTAGAGTAGTAGATGAAGATGGTTCTAGATGGTTTACAAAACCTTATTATCTATCCATCTCTTTTTAAATGATATAAAAGGTATTTTAAAATTCTATGTAGTATAGCTCATCATGTTGTGTCATGTTATGGACTGGGCACAAGTAGGAATGGATGCTTCTAATATGTTTATCTCTATCAATTTTTTAGGTAGTTCATACTCTATATTATTTATAGGTCTATTTAAGGACTCGTTGTACCTATTAAATGCAAATTTTTTATTAGTATTATGTCCCTTGGTATTTCCCACTTAGTTCTACATATTCAAGAATTCATTGGTTGTCATCCAATTCAACTTTAGTAGAACTAGAATCAATACCCTATGTAGTATCAATATTGATTGGTATTGAAGATTGGTTATAATTTTTTTAATTGGATGAAAAAAAAGGATTGTTTAGGAAGTTAAGGTATTGGTTATGTCAAGCATAGGCTAAGGGTAACTAGTTGTACACCTATTTTTGATTCTGAGCCACAACATTATGATTAGCATTTAGAATTGTGTTAAATGATAAAAAATTATGACAAATATGAAGTGAATCCAAATATTGTGATTGAGGATTCAATTATCCATAAATGTTGATAGCTTAACCATAAGCTAATGGAAAATAAGTAATTTTAAATACCCTACAGATAAATACAACTGTTATGTGGTTGAGGACATTTTTTTACATTTTAAGGTCTAACACCTCAATAGTTTTATAGGTAGCATCAAGTTAGTTGTACATTTTTTAAAACCTTGCATTAAATGCTCTAATTAGTTCATTCATCTCTCTCATCATGATTAAAAAGGGTTGGTATATGACACTCGGTATGGTGACTTGTCTAAACCATTCAAAAAAGTGTTCTAGCATCAATTCTAAGGTGTAATCAAACCTTCTAGGATAATAAGGAACTAATCATAATCAATATCTTTAAATTTGAAAGGAAATATTTTATAGGCCACATCTTCATTGGTTACATTTAGTATCCCTAAAGTAGTCTTGAAATCCTTTATGTGTTATTTAGCATTCCTACCTCCTAAAGGAGATAAGTAAGGAAGATACTTCTCATGGTTTCTAGGAAAATCATGCATATCTCTGGGGATGACACTAGAATAATCGATTAGCCAAGCTTGGACCATTGGGTGTTAATGAATATGGGGTGGTCTTTTTGGGGAATATGACTAGGTCCAGAGTCCTCTCAAGATAGCATTATCTAACCTACCTTTTATATGTATGTCCAAATGCAACTTTAGAAAGTTAGTATCTAGGGTAGACTTTGTTAATATTTTGGGCATATCTAGTGAAACTCAAGCGGTCTCTTTTCAAAGACATAAAAGGCCCTCCTTATAGTTCTTGATAAATTATTCTTGAGTGTATTTTAAGCACATCAAGGAACTTTACTAGGTAGCCTCTAACATTGTAGGATAATTGAATAAGGTTCACTCCAATGCATGAGCTATAGGGTATTGGGTTTTGTAAACAACCTATTAGTGGAATAGTGATGAATGGAACAATTATTTATATCAAATGGTTCAAATATGATATGAATATACATATAATTTATATGGGGATATTGATGATGAATCTAATGTAAGGTGGGTAGGATCAAAATAAACTCAAAAAAAAAAAAGTTAGGGAATGAATGAAGTTTTATGGATCTAATAAGATGAAAAAATTCTAAGTTAGTTCTTGAACTAAGGGTTGGACAAGAAATCAAGAACCAGTATTTGTTGAAAGCTAATAGTAGCATACCAATAATCAAACATAGTTAAGAATCCAAGGGAACAAGAATACATTAAACTTTAGCATATATAATCAAAGGTTGCTGCAATTATGAGATTGTAATTTCACATCTACAAAGGGAGATTATGATTATTACACAAAAGTATTAAAATTAGAAATATCACACTATGAATAATTGTATTTAGAATAATAATCATGAACAACCAAAAGACTAAGATAATGATTTGATGTAACTTCTTGTAAGATTCATAAGTTTGTATAATAATAAGATTTTCACATCAAGACCAATTATAGAACAATTCATAGAATTTATTATTAATTTTAAAAGCCAAAATTCTCATCCTTTTGGGATTGGGAGGATATAAATATATATAGGCTTCAGGATGGGATGCCTCATCCTCTAAGTGAAGTGTAAATTTACATCGATAATAATAGAATAATGTGTCAAAATCATGCATGTACGAAGTGCATACATAAATAGGATCCCTTAGCCAAAATACCATATATACATACACACACACATATACTTAGGGTGGTTCTAATGTGGCATTAATAGAATAATAAAATGGTTGAGTGATAGTTGTGGAAACATAAGTAGCCATTTTAGTCCCTTGAGGGATCAAAACTAGCCTTGTTGGTGTATGCATTACTACATATCTAGATAATTGGGGACACTATGGTGATGTGGAAACACTTGTAATAAATTACATATTGGGAACTAACCTCAATATTCCCTCTATGACTCTAAGTTTTTCAAATAAGGAATGTTTTAATTCAAACTCTTTATTAATAATATCAAAATTGAGAAGGACATGCTTAAATACTTTGATGGATTTAGCCATAAACCTTGTGTGCTCTACTTCTAAGCTCTTAAAATATACTCCAAGGGATTTAACCTTAGTTTCTTTATCTTCAAAAAAATAAATCAGCCAAAAAAATCTCATCATTAGTCTTGTAGATAGTTACCTCAACTTCCTCATGGAATCTATCTATAGTTGATTTAAGGAGTAACTCAAAATTGGGCCTATTTACTATATCTCTAATAGATTTTATCACATATATGACCCTCATATCTCTCAATTTTTTTATAGCCTCATTCTCATGTATTTCAAAATGTACTATCAAAGCCTTCATTTAACTATGATAGTTAAAGCCACCATACATTTTTTAAATTACATAACTTAGGGTGTTTGCAACGTCTTGGTTAGACATCAAGTTTAGGTGATTGAATGGGCTACTTCTAACAGACTAAACTAGAAAGGTGAACATCTTTGCAATTTCTCTAAGGTGGTGTAACATTTATAGTACCTTCATCTTCTAAGGTTTACTTTCACCCCTAGAGGATCAAATATTATTAAAATTGTTGTATAGCCTTGTGGATACACTTTAGACACTATCTACAATTTTTTGAGGTGAATGGATAATTTATCTCCATAGTAGCTATTGATATGCTTCCTCATTACTCATGTACATCTCCTTCATCACCTCTCTAGCTAAATCCACAAAAGATAAAACTCCTTTGTATACTATCTAGGGTCATTTGTATTCTTCTTGGCCTCTTTTTCCAAGGGAAATAAGTTTTCTCTTTTTTCAAACTCTATCTTTTCCCTTGTACTTGTGTTTACCGCTTTCCTCTTTCTCACCCTTTGAATTATATCACATTATTTATCAAACTAGGTTAAGACCATCGGTAGTGATAGAAAAAATTTAGATACCATAGGATAGGGTCACAAAATTCTTCCCTTTCCAATGCTTATTAGCATAGTTTAAGGTAATTTTGGTAAGTTTAAGGTAATATCCATTTTGACCCTATGTTAGTCTGAGTCACCTCATGTTGTGTTTCAAAATGGTTTAAGAGGTGTTAGTGGTTTAGGGTGCCTTTTCAAGACACATATCATGTGTCAAAATCATATCATATCCCTTATAAGTTTTACATGTACCTAAATAAGTCTCATGTTGTTCTCAAGGTCAACATGTTATTTTTTAACCTCTTATACAAATCATTAACATGTATAAAATGGTCAAAGAGTCACTTCACAAACATAAAAAATGTGAAATAACATTAAGAGGCATTATAAAATTAATTATTAAGAGATATATAATGTCGAATTTGGTAGGGAACCATGAAAATTCAGTTTAGAAAATTGAAAAATAATTACAAATAAGTTTCAATGCTTTAAGAAAGATTAATATCCATTTGTACAAATCAAGAAAAGATATTTTTAGGTGAAAATGATTAAAGAGTGTCTCTTTAACTTCCTAGAGACAAATCCATGATTTTATTGTAGATGAAGGTCCTAAAAGTGTAAAAAATCTCTTCCTCTCTTCTATCACTCCCTTGACAAGCAGGTAAAGGTAATTTTCTCATGCTAATTCTATACATTACGGTGGGAGTTGGATTTTGAAATTTTTTATGGAGTAGGAGGTACTAGTGATATTAAAATTAATGGAATTGGTTCTCATATTTATCTACCCATCTTTATGAATAATCGTTAAGACCCCAGGATGCTCTAAAACTACCTATAAACCCCACATACTCACTTTTCTATTTAGAATGGAAATTTAAGGATGGTTGAATGCATGAGATAAGTTGAATAGGATATAGGTGAAATTTTTAGACATTTAAAATGATTTTAAAAGGCTCTTTTTTCATGTGTGACCTCAGTTTGATAATAAATCTTCATTGTGCATAGTTTACAGGTTGGATGCCATGGTTTTTGGACTATTTGAAGGTTTTCAATAGTAAAAGGGTATGGATTAAGTATCCACCACATTTATACTATCCTAAATGAAATTAAAGGTATATTAAATTTCTCTCCATTATTCCTCCAACACTACCTTCACTAATCATGCAATGGTCTTGTTCTTTTGGATTGTGTACACCTCTCCAAGCATAGATATGAATTAAAAGGTATGAAGGCTGAATTATCAATTTGGTGAGAGTCTCATGACCTCATAGAATAAATAATGAAAAATTTAATTTATAATTTCATCCATTATCAAGTAAAATAATCCCTAATTTGAGGCTTTGCACATAAGTGAGACCAACTTACATACATAGTCCTGCTCATCAAAATATGTATGTGATGGGAAAAATGGAGAAAACCAATGATGTGAAATTATATATAAAATAAGTAACAGGTAATATCATACCTATATAATATATAAATTAATTTGAAACATCACCATTAATCCACCAAGGCAAACCTAATGCCATTCTAGGCCACAAATTATGTTATAACTCTCCTTGCACATAGATGAATCAAGAAGGTCATAAACATTGTATTATCAATGTTATTTGGATGATAAAACCCAATGAATAGGGTATATAAATTTGTATTTTTTTAAAAAATAATATTATTGCTTTATATGTTAAGATAGTATCTCAAAATGAAGGAAAATAAAACCTAGAGGTCTGCAGACTTGTAGGTCCCTTTTCCACTTGAAATGCAATGGACTCTTGCTTGAAATGATGTTCAAATGATAAATAAATATTGTAGTAAGTTTTAATACACTTAATTAGTTTTAAATAATGTTTAAAATATTATATATATCTTGTTTAAGAGGTCCCCATCCTAAGATAAGTCAAGACACCTATATATACCTATAGGTTTGCTTGAGTAATCAGGTTGGTTTACAAGTTTGAAAGAAGATATGCAATGTAATACATTTGAGATGAGGTTAAAGGGAAAATATAAGTGTGGGATTAATAATTTTACACATTTTTAATATAATATGTCATAAATAACATGTACTATGCCATTTTAGACTCATTCTTCATCCCTTAAAGCCTAATAGACCCCAACCTACACACCCAGGTTTGTGTGTGAAATTATCAAGAAGAAACATGGTTTCTTGAGGGTCAAGATGATATATATAAGAAATATAAAAATATTTACCATTTATAAAACAATATATAATATTTAAATAGGTCAAAATAATGAATAAATCTCAATCTCACTATCTAATAGTCAAGGGACCTAGGTGCTTATACATAGGTCTGTGTGTACCTTCTCAAAACGTCAAAGTAAGAAATTTTAATTTAGAATGAAGTGTGGAGACACTTTAAATGTTTTATAAATATCAAATATGTATTATAATGTTTTTTTATATATTTAACTGAGTAAGACACATTATAAATAGACATGTAGGGTCAAGAAGCTTAGGTAAACAATAAATCCTCATTGTGAGTAAAGTAGGTTGCAACATCCTTTTGAAGGACATTGATCATTGAAATAATTTGAGATAAATGTTAAAATATTTATAATACAAATTTAAGGCCATTCCAAAAAAAACTGGTCATTTTTTACACTTTTAATCCTAAAACCTCTCTATTGCCATGATGCACAGTTCTCCATACCTGAGAGGCCATTTTATGAAACTCATAACTTCAAAAAGGAATTACATTGTGGAAAGAGATAATTGGAGGTGTTTTATGGGTATCCTACCTCAAATATATGTAATTTTTTCAATCTTGAAGTCCCACTCCCATATGAATAATCTCTAAGAGCTAAGACTACTCCAAACCCTATCTTAACCTTATGAAGAGCTTGAGAGAAGAACATAGTTTTTTTTGGATCATAGAGGATATTTTTCATGGGACCAAATGGGATTTTGAGGTGTTGGATTTTTTTTAATAATTCAATATGGTGTAATAAATATAGAGAAAGAGGACATGTCCTATATGAACTATTGTTAACCTAAAACATGTTTAAAACCCTCTTAAACCCCTCACAGTAACCCGATTAAAGAGATATGCATTCCAATGTGTTATAATGGTATTTTTTATCCTTTAAATTACTAGGATGAACTTAATATGTATTTTTTTACTTTCTCATCTCTTTGATTGGCATGTGCCAAGAGTACATTGTAAAGAATTGCCCAAAATGCAAGGTTGTAGTTTTGTTTTTAAGTATATAGGGTAGGGAATATCTTCAAAATAAAGTATAAAGGATTATTAAGGTATGGAGGATATTATAATCTCCTATATAAAAATCTTCAAATATATTGAGGTAACTTATAAACCATTTAAGTCACTAATTTTGGCTAGGAAAGGAGAAATGTATTATTTTCCTTGTAAAGAGGCCTATCTACAAGCCTATAGAGTGCAATAACAAAACTATATTACAACATAATGACTTTTCCCATGATGTTACCGGAATAAACAAACCATTTCCAAGAATTAGACCCTAAAATTTTCTTGATAACCATTTTAACTACCTCTCAAGCATGTACAAGCACCTAAACTAGGGGTTTTATCCATTTCATGGTTCGTACATCTGTTCAAGGTTTTAGGAGCTCAAATTTTACATGGAGGATGTTTATATGTTTTTTAAATTTAATCACACACTTTATAGAATTTTCACATGTATGGGAGTGCATTTGGGCCAAAACTTAGTTTCTAGGCATGGAGGCCTAATTGGGAAGGGAGATCAAGAAAAAAAGATACTTCCACTTAGATATGGGTCATGAAATTTTACATAGAGATTTAAGTGGATATTGGGTGCTCAAAAACATCTTTATTTTACTAGGATAATATATACATTATTATACACAAGGAGGTTTGCATGATTTTAGGGTTATAAGGAATTAAGGCCAAATGAGAACTTAAGGTGAAATATGAAGCCTTGAATAGAGTTTGAGGCATTTAAATCAGTTTTTTATAGTTTAATATGATATTGAAATTAATTTCATGGAGATATAATTAATTTATGTGGTTTAAATAAAGTTTTGAGCCATTTGGGCAAAGATTGGTGTAGTAAGAGAAATTAAGCTTCAAGACACCTAAGGAATTGTAATCATCATGGTAGTATCAGTTATAAAGAATACTAAAAAAGTGAAATGTGTCAAAGAATAGGGGTAGAAGTTTTCTTAAGATGAATTGATGATGAAGAGTTTCACTTGTCCATCCACAAGCCAAGAGAAGGGTAATTATTAAGAAGAAGCCAAGCTATCAAGAAATTATATGAAACTCCCATGCCACTTGGTAGAAGATGCCTCTTCAAGAGAGATAAACTTGTCTTTGGAGACTTGATTAAAATTTTTCCAATTCCCTCCTTATTTTAACTCTCTTTGAAGACACGTGTTAATGATCATTTCTATGCCCATCTTTCTCTTCTAACCTCATTTTTCTATATAAATACAATCTTGATGGGCTATGTATAGATCCTTTTGATGAGTATGGTGAAGCCCTACTCAAATGAAAACTTTTACTATGCCTTTTAATAATTAACGAATCTGATTCTTACCTCCTCACATTATTTCAACCAGTGTACTAAAGTGATGGTTGATGAATGCTAGTAGTGGTGATTGTACTCTATCTCATTTGTCCTTTCCTACATATTTGAATATTGATTACCTTCTTTGAGGTCACAGGATGAGTTTGATGTGGTTTTGTATATCTTTAAAGTGGATTTTCAATCACTAGTGCCTTTTTTAGACCTCTTAACTAATCTTCTCATTTAATTCATTCCTAATGACCTCTATGTTGAAGCATACATTCTTGGAAATATTTGTTTTGGAAGTGTGATCACATTCAGTCCTAATTCAAGTTTTTAATTTTATTATAGTCAATGAAAAGGTGTTATTTTGGTGTATTACCTCATTAGAGATATTTTTTTTCATGATTTTCTATCCCTTTTCCTATGACAATAAAGTAGTAGTAGTAATGAACCTAACTGATACATCAAGGGGAACTATCCCCATAACCTATATGTTCTATCCATCTAAAGGTTACCCATAGTCTATGATCAATCCCAACATATATCCAAATTTCAAGGTCTTGAATTGACCTCTTAAGGGTGAAAATTTGAGGTATAACAGGAATCCCATTCAGGACTAGGTTTTGTCTATACTATTTTCATCATTGTATCTCTTTTACCTATTGGGGAATAATAAGTTCCTCTTCTTCTTCTAGTTGACTTGGGTTTTTAGAGTATATCGTGGAGTGATCCTTAGAAGGGTATTTATTTATATAGGTGTAAATGATTAAATTATTTTAATAGGGAATTTGAGGGGTGGATGAATAATTATTTTCCATCATAAGGTTTTGATTTGAAGGGTGACTTTAACTACATATTTATTCAAGCATAGAATCTTCACAAATATCATTTTGGCTGATTATATAGGTGAAAATTATGGTAATTAAATATTTAATTAATCTAAAGATTTTAGATGTAATAGTGGCCCTTGTGGATAAAAAATGGAAACTAAAACTAAAATTTCAAAATAGACTCTCTTCTTTGAAGCCATTATTTAAGTTAATGTCAAAAGGATAGAAGAATCAATTAAATTGGAAGATGGTGGCTTTGGAATGGAAGGTGTATTATTTATATCAGAAGTATTTTAAAAAGTAGTAGAATAAGTAAGATAATAAACTATCTTATTTATATCTTGTCTCTCTTCCTCAATGAGGATATATTGGTCTAATTATCCAACTAGAATTTCTTCTTCTTGGATACTTCTTAGGCTCATTGCTTTGTCCTACTCTAACTCTACATCCTCTTCTATTTACTCTTGAGACTTCTCCTCACTTAACCTTTTATGAGGTCTATTCATTATTTATACTTTCCTTTCATCTTAATTAGTAGGGTACTCCACTAGTGATATCATATTTCCATACTCTTCTTCTATTGCTTCTTGATCAAGGGATCCTCCTAGGGTAGAAAGACCTAATGATGGTCCTTCTTCTAGCTATTAGAATATGAAATAGGTAGGGAGGACTATATATTTCCTTTGGTGCATGAATATGGGAGGAATAGGAGATAATGGAGAATATGAAATTAGTCAAGGAACCATATTAGTAGGGACTACCATTGTAAGTCATGGTGAAAGAATGGAAAGTGACACAATAGCGATGGAGGGAAGAATCGATGGAGAGATGATTACTATAGAAAGGATTAATTTAGGAGATTTTTCATCACTGGTGGTGATGAATGAAGATGGGCCTTGTTAAGGTTATTTAGTGGATGGAGGAGTGGATGGGAGATATTAGAATCAAGCTTGTAGAAACTATAGGAGACTTACCTGTGTAGTTATTGTAAGTGGAGGGAGAGGTGCCAATTAAAATGTGCTTACTTATAAATCCTATGGAGGTGTAGTCTTATAAACTATAATTATTCTACCAATGATAGTATAAATTAAATATGGGGAGAGTATATGAGTTTTATGAATACTTTTAAGAATATCCTTTATAATTTATAGGTTGTCTTCCCTTTAACCACTTAACTCTCCCTCTTGCAGACTAGTCTTTCCTTTTATAGGGGAGGGCAGTTGGTCTTATTGTGTTAGATCTTTTGGTTGTGTTGGGTGCCACTAATGACATGAGGCTTGTTATACCTACCTTACCATTTCATTTTAATATTATTTGTTAATCTCCAAGTCATATTGAAAGGCTTGGGTAATAATAATTGAAATTAATTTGTCCCTCATGTGGGTCCAAACTTCATAATCATCTTGTACATTCACAAAGATAGAATTGTGATTATACTCTTGGTGGCCATATATAATGGTCAATCCATTCTTATCCTTGATGAGTTTAATATAGTTCACAATTTTTCCTTTAGGTTCCCATGCCCTAAATTGGGCCAATTTTAAATCGTAATGGGATCTTACTTTACCTACCTAATTGAAATGTGACCTTACCACAAACTAATTTTTCTCAATTCTTAGAGGGGTATTATATTAATATAATTGATGATTGAGGCCCATATCCTCATATAAATTAATGTATATGTGGTTGTAAATATCTTTTTAAAACACCTTATTGAGGATGTGGCATGGTAAATGTTAGCTAATCAATCATCCATGACCATGGATTATTCAAAACTAGGTAGCTGAGTCATCTAACCTTGAAAAGGTCTTATTGAAAATCATGTATTAATGTCATGGGTTAGTGTTGTATGTCATCTCAAGGTCTAAATAGGGTCTTATTAGTATGATAGAGTCCATATGTGAGTATTTTCCAATTATTTTAATACCATGATCCCTCAAGAGGTATTTTGTAATGCAATTTATCAAATTTTAAGATAAGTTTATAAATATTGAGGTTTTTTTGTGAAAGCTACGCTAGACTTGATCCATAATGAAGATAAGGAGTTTATGATTATCCAAGAAGGAAAGATGTTCTAAGATAGATAAGTGGATCTAAGAGCCAAGTTGGCTAGTTGCAAACACTGAAATTTCAATAACTTTGGAGAAATTAAAGTACTTTTAGAAAAATTAAGGTTTCACTATTTTATTTTCTATTGTGTGTTGTAATGTAAATCCTTGAGGAAAAATCAAATATGAAGGTATAACATCATTTTTAGAAGTAAAAAATGGTATTTTGAGATGTTATACATTTGTTGAAGAGTATATTATATCTCTCTTGCCCATAAATCTTGTTTAAAATGTTGTAATACTCCTTTTCCAGCATTAAAACATGTTTAAAAGTACCTTACCCATAATTTTAACATTTAGATACAGCATAATGAATAATTTGAATGGAAAATAAGGTGAATTTTCTTGTTTTAAATTACATAACCATTATATATCACAAGAGGAACTTCATATCCACCTATTTCATAGCTCTAGTAAGGTATTTTTGTAACACAATCAAGTTTTTTGAAGAATAAGGGCCTATGGAGAACTCATTGTGAAATGTTTAAACTTGAGGATCAACTTATAATACTATTAAAGTCTATCTATAGCCTCCTAAAGATTAAAAAAATGAAAATATAGAAGATATACGTACAAGAAAGAAAAAAACCAACTCAACTTCTTGATCTAGTTATTGGCAAGCACATGAAGGTCATTTTGATGTGGTTGGTTCATAAAGGAGGAGATGTTTTATATAAAATTACATTATTTTATTTTTACCACACCTATCCCATTAAAATTCATGTAAATGGTTTTGGGATTAGGCAGCAAAGCTTTATGAACTATAGTTAAGAAGTTAAGCCTCTCTAAAACCCTCCTAAACCCATTGTCATAATTTTCTCCTTGAAATGGTAGGTTTGTTATTTGTGAATGAATAAAAATGGTTGATAAGTATCTCTTTATATTATATTTACCTTTGAAACATCAAACACATCTAAAACATAAAATCTTCATGTTGGTGTTAACAATAAATATCATTGTTTTATTATTTTAAGCATGACAAACAAGGTTCTATAGGTTTATGAAGTGTTTACATCATGAAGGTGAGTGGAATAAAGCATAAATGGTATATTAAAACTCATAAAAATACAAAAAATCCTAATTTACCATATCCAATCAATATTCACATGTAAAAAGGTGTGGAATACCAATGTAGAAGTTTGTAGGGTTGTAAGATTGCTAGTGTTGAGCCTCTTCGACGTTGTTTGAAGGATTTCAGGATTAAAATATAAGATAAATAATAAAATATACATTTTTATTAGTCCTTCATTCTCCATCTCATGTTATTCCACTTTATTTCATGTTTAGAATGACTTTCCCAAACTAATCTAAGCAAGCAATCCTCAAGTGAGAGAGAGATAGTCTTCTAGGCAAGAATGTTTGATGGTTTAAAGAAAAATATATATGAAAGGGTTTTGAAACACACATGTATAAGTGTGTATATAAATAATATTCAATAAAAAAAAATGATAAAATCCAATATCATTCTTTATATCAAGTTGCAGGAGATATCAAGCGTGAAAGTCATTAAACCTAATGTTCTTGATTAAGGGTTTTAAGTGTTGGAGAAGCAAATTGCAATATTGTGAGTAATGGATATGTCATAATACATAATTTAACTGTAAATATTTGTGATAAAACTCAATTAAATCCTTAATATCATTCATGATCATGCATGATCAATATGACAAAGGAAGAATGCATTTATTCACCTACATGTGGACTGTGTAAGTTTGTAAGAGAGTTTGAATGACTCTTAAAAATATTTTGTGTTTTATCATTTTTAAAGGGTATTAAAAAAAATCAAATAAAACTCACATATATTATCAAATAATTTAATCTCAAACAAAGAAATAGTGATCAATCTTATGGCAAATTTGAAGTAAGGTTGAAGTCAAAATCAATGTTACAAGCCTACTTGAAATATTCTAGGACAAGAGAACATTTTGGTGATAAAAAAATAGTTATGAGAGGTAATTTATGGTTTTATATACCTTATAAAATGTTATCTAAATTTTTATATTATGTGTGAGAGGGGTAAACCATTAATTTGAGTTAAGATCACTTGAAATAAGGTGTATTAGGCATGTGAGAAACCTATAAAGAACATCTTTGCATTTGATATTAAATCCTAAAGAAACCAATAATATATTTGTTTATTATTGTTTAATATTATATAATAAACCTTATAAAATTTATCATAATTTTTTTCAAAAACTGCTATGACCACCCTTGCTTGGATAATGCACACAGTTGTGTATAGGCAGTTTGGGGAACATAAGTTCTAGAACACTTTGGTATGTATATTGAAGTTTGAAAAGAGAATAGATTAAATTAAAACATAAAATAATGTTTATAAAAGTATATAAACTAATTTATCCTAATTTGGGTAAGATCTCTAACTCATAAAAAGAAATATATAGGTCAAATGACCAAGAAAATAATGTAAACATACATGCTCATGTTCACTGTGTCAAGGCTATGAGTAAATCCATGAAGGTAAAAAAAAAAAATTAATAAAATTTGTTTTTAAAATGATTTTTTAATATGTTAAATATCCTTATAATTATGTAAAAATTTACTATACACTTTGCCATGAAGTGAAATTATCAAAAAGATACCATTGCGGGCAAGATTGTTCAACTGACTCTAAACCCTAACTATCGGTCAAAACAAGTTTTGGGACATTTGAGGAAGTCATAGGATTATAAAATAATATTTATACCTTATTTTATATTAAACCATCTTATATTATGCTTTCAAAAATAAAAAATCAATCATTTGGATCCTTTTTTACCTAAACAGTCCTCTAGAATGTACATATATAGGTTTGCAAGCCCGAGAGAACAAACTTGTTTATGTGGAAAGTTTATTGAGGAAGTGCAGAAATAAAAATTAAATTTAGGTAGGTTTAATGGGTAATTTTACTCCAATTTCTTGGTATTTATCATCCATTCAAAGGCATGTAATTTATGAACCATTGATAAGAAGATAAACCCCTCTAAAATCCTTGTGAAGCCCTCAAAGAAGTTCGATGAAGATAAACACTTCCCAAGTGTTATTAATGCACATTATTATTATTTAAAACACATGGATTAAATATATAGGTACCATTATTAACTATTAGAACCATAATTTTCCATGTGTGGAAGGAAAGACACAAAAATTCCTAAAACTACTTAATTTAGCTAGTTTACCTAGTTTTTGAGTGGGTTTGAGCTCTTTAAACATTAGAAGATATTTTAAAAGATTAGGTAGAGGTATAGTATCCATATATCATCCATATAATATGTCTTATGATGATTCAGCAAGTTTCAAGTCACTAGACCAGGCCATGTGAAGATTGCCTTCTTGGTTGTATAGAAAGGCAAGGTTGTAGTTTTTTTAGACATCACAAACTGCTTATGAATCCTCATAACACTCTTATATAAACTTGGTGAAATTATTTTAAGACTCTAAAGGCCATAAAAAATCCATTTTCAATGGTTTCAAGAAGTATTGAATGGATTACTCATAGACATCCCATTGATTTCTTGTGTTGACAACCTTTAAAGACAACTATAAGTCTGTATCATCTCCCATTGATTTCATGGTGTTGAGAAACTTTAAAGACAACTATAGGTCTGTATCATCTTGTCAAGCTTATCTAAAGCTGAACACACTCTTGAAAAATATTAATAAGGTCTAAAACATTTTCCAATGAAGTGTTGAAATAATTAAACATGGATATGACTCCAATACAATGGTTAATTATATATGAAACTTCTATAGTATGAATGCATGTAACCTCTCCAAATCTCTCATTAATAAGTGGTGGAGAATATTTTTAATTATTTTTCAAGATAAATAGAGATGGTATGATTTATTATAAGACATAGATTGAGTTTAAGATATTTTTGTGACAATAATCAAGTAGAACATCAAACTTTGTATGGGATATAGGTTTACCTTCATTATCTTGCATGAGAGGAATTGTTGTTGTAGGATACGATGAAACAGATCAAAGTGGGAAAGTGTTTATCATTAAGTATCATCATCATAAAGATGGTAAATGCATTACAAGAACTAAATATGACGTAGAGAGATGCCAAAGAGGTCAAGTATGCCATGTGTCAAACTAACAACTTATAACTCATCCAATAAAGGGTAGTTTCAAGTGAATAATGATGATTAATAAGAGGTGAAGAGCCACTTATATGCCACCTCTAATGATATCATCATCAATCCAAGACAAAACAGTTAGAATACAAATTATAGTGTTGTTTCTCCACCTTATTTTGACATTATAACTAGTTTTATGATAGATAAAAATCATGATGGACTTCTTCCATGTAATCCCTCCATCTCTCTTCTTCTTTATTATATATATTTAGATTTGAAAGGATTTTAAATGATCCTCCAAGTTAGTATGGTAAAGATATAATAAAATTTATATTTATTATTTATTTTTAAGTGAATTAAAATTGATTTTACCTTCTTCATATCATAATTAGTGTATTCATGATGAATTTTTGATAAATAAAAGTGTTGATTGCATTTTTCCTATTCATTCTTGCCTATTTTTGAGTAAGTTATCTCTTTTAAGATCATATGGTGTTATTAATTAGTTATGAAAATGGTAAGTGTGGTCAACTCTCATTAGTTATTCATTTTGAGCCTCTTGACCAGTCTTCTTAGTTGATGTATCAACTATAACTTCCATATTCAAATACTTATGTAAGAGAACAATTTTAAGTTTTGTGATTAGATTCATCTTTGTTTATCTTTGTTATCAACTCATAGACCATATGAGGAGACCTTATTTTGGTGCATCACCCATTTTTCTATTTATTTTTACTTTTCTTTCTCCCTGTTCAATGCAATTTGAGTAGGTGTAGTGATAATATAGGTGTAATTTCAAGGGAACTACCACTCTCTATAGGTTCTCATTAGTTATAGTCCACCCACAACCTTATAGAGTTCCCATTATGTCAATTGAGTGAGGAGACCTGAAACACCTCCTCAAAGGGTGAATCTCAAAGTGACAATTTTTTTTGGCATGCCAAGTAGGACCTAAAATCTAAAATATTACTCAATATTAGTATTAGTCTTGACATACTTGCAGTTGTCATAGCATCTACATTTGGTATCTAGCAACTCCAATAAGATTTGAAGCATCTTAGTTGTAATACTAGTGTCTAGTTTTATTGTGAACGGTAGCTACAAGATACTCTACTAAAGGTACTACTTTTGAGTTTTTATAATTACCTTATGATTTAACTAAGAAAAGGAGATTTTATACTACACACCCTTATCAAAAAATGTCTTTTACTATTGTAGTGCGTAAAAATCAAGATTTTAATTCATTTCAATGGTATCAATGCTCTAATCCTAAATCACCATGATGATATATCTATTTCTAACCTTAAAATTATCCAAAACTTCACCGAAGAAGATTCTACTACTCCCATTGAACACAAGAGATATTACTAACATTTGTTTTGTGTACCATGTGATACAAGAGATTGTAACAATCAGATTGTTAGCCACTTTATTGAAATGGATGGTTATTAAATGGTATAGAGGCTTGAGGAATAATTATATTACCACTTGGGATGAGTTAGGAAAACAACTATGTGAGCATTTTAAAGAAAAAAGTGGTCATTTGTCATTAGTAGATAAATTGACTACCATAAAGAGAGCTCATAAAAAATTCATGGCTGACTTCAAATATATTTTCCAAATGATTTTTCATAGGATCCCAACAATTATAAAAAATACTACAAACTATGTTTTATTATACTATTTGAGGGCCATGAATTGTGACATGGGAGTAATGACTTAATCAATGGGAGGAAACACATTTCTTGATGCATATGAAGTAGCAATAAGGGATGAAAATTATCTTATATAAGCTAGTAAGATTCCTCCAAGGCCTCTTATGCCTTTATTTTCAAAATTACAACCTTTTACTTCTTCTACTCCCCTTGTATTTCCCACATTGGCTCATATTCCTTCCCCAAATGTTTAAGAAAAGGCTACCTCTAATCCTGCTAATGATTTGCATGAAGTTAATACTCTTCTATAAAGTTTTTGCAATGAAAATGTTAACATCAAGAGGCAACAAGCTCAAAATTATAGGCCTTGGAAGCTACATAACTAGTTCAACTAGGCCAATAGACCTCCTTTCCAAGGTAACTATCAAGGTAAAGGACAAGTGTAAGTAAATTACTTAGATTATTTGTAAAAATAGAATTATATATCATATAATAAAGATTAGAATAAGTAGATCCAAAACAATAATTGGTGAAAGAGAATAATAATTGAATATTATGACTGAGCCACATCGAGGGGGAAACCTCAAAAAAATGTAATAAGAATATATTTTAGAATATGATGATAAAAAACTAACCATTACCTCCTATATATACTCTACATAGCCATGGTTATTCTATAGGTCAACCATACTAAGAACATCAAGCAATTTGACAAGATAATATGAATATGTGTAAGCCACAAGTTGACCACACATATCCCTATATGCACTATAGATTAAGGGCATAGCATGCCCCTCCCATTCAAAATAATGTTTTCCTCAATGTTGAAGCAAACTAGGATGTTGATATAAGAATGTTTCATCCTCTCATGTTACATCTTAAAAATGTAGCTTCTTGCATTTGATCAAATAATGCTTAAAGGATTTGGTCTTCATTTTCTTAGTCACTTATGAAGGATTTCTTCAAGATCTAGAATGACTCAGCCTTCTTCATCTAATTAAAGTAACTCATTCTAAGTGGAAACTCTATGTTCAATTTAATTTATTTAGGAAAGATACATGGAATACCAGATGTATGAAAATAGATGGGGGTAATTCTAGTTGATAAACCACACTACCAATTTTTTGAAAGATATGGTAAGGGTCATAATACGTAGTTGATGAATTTAATAGTTTTTTTGTTATTTCAAAGACATATGCTTATATGGATTAAAATTCATGAAGACCTGATCACCTATGTTAAAATATTTTTGACTATAGTGTTGATCAACTTGCTGATTCATTCGATTTTGTTCCATTATTAAATCCTCTTGCAAACTAACTAGAACCTCCTATTGATGGTGAATGTGTTCCTCAACAACTCAAACCTTAGGATGCATTGTCAAATCTAAAGTGATGGATGGGGGATGATACTCATATAATGTAAAAAAGGGAGACATCTTGGAAGAAGTGTGAAAATAATTGTTATACCACCATTCAACAAGTGGCATCCAATGAACCCATTTGTCTTAGTTGTCCAAAACAAAACAATGAAGATACCCTTTAAGACATTTGTTGATTATATCTATTTGTTCATCAAATTGAGGATGCCAAGATGAGATATGATCCAAGTGGGTGCCTAAACATGTAAATATTTTATTCTAAAATTACTAGTATATATGAAATCTCAATCACTTATAATGATATTTGGAGTACCATGCAATTTTTGAATTGTATTAAGAAAACAAGAATCTATTATACTGGTAATGCTAACAAAGATAAGGAATAAAAATGAACATACTTGGTAAGTCAATCCACAACTACTATGATAACATTTTTACCCTTAGACCATGGTAGCCCCATAATGAAGTCCATGGAAACTTACTCCCAACATTGGTTATTGATGGATAAAGGATGCAAAATACATGGGGTATTAATGGTTCCACCTTTAGTTTGTTGACAAAGCATGCATTCAACAAAATGTTTGTGGACATCCCCATTGAGTCCTTCTCAAAAGAAAATTTGATTGATTCTATGATATGTTTTCAAAAATCTAAAGTGACCTCCCAATGGAGAATTATGAATTTCCTAAATAATTTTGTGTTTGAGGAGAGAATGCTTCTAGAGGAATAATCTATATTTATACCACAATGTGTTCCCTTTACAATTAAATTTTTCTTATTCACCAGAACCCTATTAAAGATTTTGAATCAAATCCTTGGTATCACTATTAATCTCCCACTCTAATCTTACTTCCTCTATCCAATATTCATATCACATGATCATGGCACATAATAATGCCTTCACTAATTCATCCCATCAGGAGAGGGAATCTACCACCACATTATTTTTTCATTTTTTTATATACTATTTAAAAACTATAGCCTAACATTTTAGTCACATATTTATGTTTTTATTTAGATGACAATCATTATTCCAAATATTATTTGAGTCTATCATGATCAATATTTACTTAAAAGTGATGACCCATCAGATAAGGTCTCCATTGCTTCACTGCATGTAGAATAACAATCATCTCTTTATCATATATTGGTTTCAACCTATTTTTTCCCTTCAATTAGAGACTTTAAAATTCTAGTGCTCTACCTTCTTCCATGAGTATATCCCCCATGCCATATGCTGATGCATGACACTCCACACAAATTTTTATAAAAAACTAGGAGTATCTAAAATTGGAGTTGTGCACATAACCATTTTCAACTATTCAAATGCTTTGGTATGTAAATCAGTCCACTATAAGGAGTCTTTATTTAGTAAAGAGGTTAGTGGGGATAAAATGCCACCATAATTTTTAACAAATCTATGATAGTAACTAGTTAGCCTCTAAAATCCTCAAAGGTTCTTAAGGGTCTTGGGACCCTGCCACTCCATCATCACTTAGAATTTTTTAGGATCAAAATTCACTCCATGTGAAACAATATGGCCTAAGGACACCACCACTTGGACACAAAAAACATATTTTGAAGGTTTATTATAAATTTAATGTTATTCCAAAACTGAAAACCCCTATTTCACATACCTTAAATGGTCTTCCCAAAAAAATTTATAGATGAGGATATTTTTACAAAACACTAATACAAACTTTCTCAAAAATGGTCTAAAATTAGTATTCATCAAACTCTAAAATGTATATGGTGAATTTATGTGGCTAAAAGACATGACCATAAATTCATAATGGCCTTCATAAGTTCTAAAAGTTGTTTTAGGTATGTCCTCATCATAGATGTGAATTTGATGATAACTAGAGTGAAGGTATAACTTGGTAAAATAAACATCACCATGCAATTCATTTATAAAATCATCAATTACTGAAATAGGAAACTTGTCTTTGATGGTCTAATTATTGAGTTCTGTATAGTTTGTTCACATCCTTAAACTATCATCCTTATTTTACACCATAAACATCAAGAAGGAATATTCACTTTAACTATATCAGATGATTCTTGTCTCCAACATACCCCATACCATATTTTAAAGTCAACTCTTATAGGCATAGGGATACCTATAGAGTCTAATGTTGGGTAGTGTACTTCTTGAAATGATCCTAATGCAATGATCATGTGCATGATATCGAGGAATTCCTCTTGGAATGTCACTAAAAATAACATAATGGTCATTCAAAACCCTTTGAAAATTAGGATGTGTAGACTCTTTGGTTGGTTGAAACTTTATGGAAAATAAGTGTGCCATAAAATCCCTTTCACCATTTTTTTAGAATCTTTGTCATCTGGTGGGAACTAGCTAGTTGTGGATATTTAGCCTGTAATCTACCTAAATTCAAATGTCTTAGTTTATAAATGGAACCTCATAAATATTTATTGTAAATTCATCTCAATAGTTCCCAAAGTGGTGAGCCATTGCACTCTCAAAATAATGTCAGATCCTCCTATGGGAATAATAAAAATAAGGGAATCTAGAAAATAGTGTCTCATAGAAAGCTCAATACTATGGAATTTTGTAGAATGGTTGACATTTCATCTATAATAATGACCTAAAAGTATAGATATGGGTAAATGAAACAATTTAAATGAGTATTTAGCTTATTATTCATAAATATATGTGTAGTCCCAGAATCAACTAACACAATCACCTTCTATTTCTTTAGGAAACCCACCACCTTAATATTTTGAGGAGACTAATGCCTAAAAATGTATCATAGGAGATAATAGGTTGAGAATATTTAGATTCATCCTTAGGTTATTCTAAACGTACCCCTAAAGCCTCCTCATCTGCTTCCTCCTCATTAGCACTATCAATGTAAAACAACCTATTTTCATCATCAATGTACCTTGTTCCATTATCTATTATATCCAAAATATAAACCTTTTGTACACTTTTCTTCCACTTATTGAAGTTTTAATATGGTAAGCTATAGAATTGATGGTGCTGGGAAAGTACATTCATAGACATTGGTGAAAGTTATTCATCTAATTAGGTCTTTTCCCTTAGCCATATACACCCTTGGGATTGCCTCAAATACAATATTGGGTGAAAAATGTGAACATCCAATTGGATGCTATTTTGGATTCCACCCAAAGATAAGTCAATCATATTTTCCTTGGTGATGTCTATCACACATAAGGAGAGATTATAAAATTGATGAATGTAGTCCTTGATAGTTATGGTCAAATGCAACTTAAATAATTGACTGAATTAAATTTTAGAGACATTATTGTGATACTGGCACTATAACTCCTCATATAATATTGACCATGAAATTGGGACACCCTTGTTTTTAGTTTGAGCACACAACTAATGGTACCAAAAAAATAGCTCAGGTTCAAGATATAAATAGCCCATAACCCCTTTTTTTGAATATGGAGTCTGATGTAGATCAAATAAATTTTAAATTTGAGTTAGCTAGGTGAGTAGATCATTACTATCAAACTTGTGTAAGTCCACTTTTTGAAGCATTGGTTTAGATCCAAGATTGGTTTTGGTATTTCTTGGAGGAGAAGAACCAAACTGAAGTGGTGGAGGTTTATTTTTTAGTATCTAAACTGACAAGTTGGCCATTTTCCTAGATATGTGTTGAAATTAATCCATCATGCTATCTGGGTCCCCTCTTGACCCTGTAATGTCCCCTTGAATCATATAAAAATCATATTTTTTCACCATGCCTTGAAACCTTGACTTAAGTTGTTTAACTACCTCCAAAATATAAATATCATAACTTCTAGACTCCATTTCATCCTTATGAGGAGTTTTTGAAGTTTCTTGCACTTTCTCTCATTCATGAGTGTTCAGACCATACAAAAACCCTAGGAGGGTTTCATCCCTGAAATAAGTGTACTAATGGAATACACCATTGTGATCATCTCACTGAGATGAATCTAACTACTATTATTATTCATAAGGGTACAAATTTTAGTCCAAAAAAAGTGTATCAATAGAATATATTATTATGATCATCTTGTAGAGACAAATCCAATGACTACTAATTAGCAAAAGGTAAAAAAAATTAGATTCCTTTTTTTAACATGGTATTTTTTTATTGTTTTGTAAAAAAATATCATGAACAAACTATGGTGATGAAAAAATTAAGTTCTCCCTGGATCAAAATTTATGGTTTTTAGTCTATTAGTGCTCCAAAAAAAACTACACTACAAAAACTCAGCCAAATCAAAGCTCTGATGCCACTTGTAAGGAAATTAATTAGATGATTTGAAAAACTATAATTATATAATGAAGAATAAAGAGTAGAATAAGTAGATGCACAACAATAATTGGAAAAATAGCATAATACTTAAATATTGTGATGGAACCACTTCGAGTGGGTAACCTCTACAACAATGCAATAAGAACAAAATTAACAATATGATGAGAAAATACTAACCACTACATCCTATATATACTCTAATTAAACATTTTTATTCCATAGGCCAACCATACTAAGAACATTAAGAAATGAAACAAGATAATATGAAGATGTGTAAGTCACAAGTCATCCACAAATATCCCTAGACTCACTATAGGTTAAGGGTATATCAACAAGTCACCAATGTTAGGCCTTACAATAGTTAACATCCAAATTTTATTAGTTCTTCAAATATTATTACTATAGATCAAAACAACCTAGTTCAAGATCGGTTATGGTTCCTTCTCTATGATCATCTCCAAAATCAGATTTTGTACTCTAGTGGTATGTCCAATCAAGCTCCCATAGTGTAAGGTGCTCAAACTTATCAAAATGTTTAAGTTTATCAAGGTGTGCAAGCTTGTCAAACTCCACAAGTTGAGATTCCACCACAAGGAGATACTAATCAAGGGAAAATAAAACATTATTCCATATTTATTAATTGGTAATAAGCAAACTATTATTTTATGAATCATTTTGAAGGTATGAGTAACTTTGACACTCATGTGGCATGTAACACAAGGGCTAAGAAAAGAGAAATATAATGTAATAAATAATAAATTCATGTAACTATTACATATTATCAAGTGTCTCAATGGGTTAATAGGCATAATATATCCCATAAAGTGCATTAAGTGCAAAAAAATTAGAATATAAGAAATTTTCCCATACCTCAATCTTCACAAGCTCAAGATAGTGTGGTTACTCCTAAAGGACAACCAAAGGTTGGAAATTCTTATATAAAAATTATAATAAAATGAGTAAGTTACATTGGAACATTCCAATGTGTTAGACATTGGTCATTCTTGGATAAAAGGATCTACTTCAAGAAGAGTTATCTAATCTCAACCTTTCAACTAGATCAACAATGAAAGAGAGAGCAGTCCTCATGAATTACATTCAACCCAAAGGAGGGAAACAAGTCAAAAATGATAATCCTCCTCCTTTTTATATCTCTCTCATAATAGATGAGTATTTTTTTCATAATTTTATGATTTATAGTGGCTCTATTATCTATATAATGCTTAAATAAGTGGTTGATAAGTTAGGGCTAAAGAATGAGGTAATCACCAAAGGAGTGTTACAATTAGATGGAATAGCCACCAAGACTATAGGTATTATCAAAGGTATAAATTTAAATTTAAAAATTTTCCCCCACTTTTCCATCCCTCACTATGTTTCTATGATAGACCTACTACTCCACCTTGCCCTATGTCCATCTAGAGAGTTCATAACCAAAATTGCCTGATACATGTCATCAAATGCATCCTACATGGTTTTGAGGACTAGGTATGGCATCAAGGTTAAGATAGAATCAAAACCAATTTCCAAGAGTCATTATCAAATACTTGTAGATAATTCACTTCTCTTTTCCTAGCCAACAAATAGTCTACAAGTATAGGATCAAATACAAGTATTTCTTTAGGTCAAAATGTGATTATCAATTCATTACTAAAGTCCAAAAAACATAGGGTATGGTATCTCATGGAATATTTTTAATCATTCAACATACAAGCTATTCCAAGCAAGTAAAATAATCATGTTTATTGGTTGGATCCAATTAGAGCTCAATTTGACATCCACAATGATGTCAGGAACTCAAGATGCCAACCACATGTCAAGGTAGTAGTGAGACCTTATATCATAGATAATGATTTTAATTGGAAAGTATTTGATAATGAAAAATAATTAACATGATTTCTTCAATAAGATTCTAATTTCTCTTCAATAAACTAGTCCAAATTACAATAACAATATGATGATCAAATTATGTAATTAAGGATAAACATTCTTACTAAAGGCCTATTGACACTTGAGATTGTCTTCAATTATGATGATCAAATTAATAAAGAAAAGATAATCATATCTATCAAGAAATATAATTATGATAGGGTCACATTTTTATAATTTACTTTACTTGTTATTAGTTTAATGAATATGAAAATATATGACTTAGTTAGGGTTATTGCATAGTTTTGCTTGATTGGAGGCTTTGAAACCTTACCTAGTAAATTTATTATGGTAAGGGATCCCTTGGCTAGGTCTAACAGATCCATCTTGGTTATGAACCCAAATATATAATGTAAAAATAATCAAAAGTGTAAGTAGGATTTATATTCTCTGAGCTAGGATTGATTTATAGATCTATTACATTTCCCATTGGATACATTCTGGTGAACCCTACATGAATCTAACCCTTGTAGGTTTTCATTCATGCGATCATTTTTATTATTTTATTATATATTAACACATTTTTAGTATTGTATCAAACTAGTTCATATAGTTATAGCTTTTTATGTGCAATTTTAACACATAGTAACTTCAAAATTACTTTGTTCTATCTATGTAGGTCTTCATCAACTACAAGTTACTAGATCGAATAGGCCAACATATTACTCATATTCAGTTATAGATTATCATACACTATCAAACAAGTCAATTTTGTCTACTAATTATTTCTACCATCAGACATGTCAACAAACACTATCAAATAGGTCAACCCTATTCCTTATTCTTCTTCATCATACAAGGTTTTGTATAACTTGGTCAAACTAGTCTACATAGTTTGTAGAATTTGAAAGCAAAAGCTAAAGTATTGCAAAATAAATTTGAAATCTTAATCATATTCAAGCCCACCAAGGTTATTTTATTTCCCTCTCTATAATTTTAGTATTTCTTTTATTTATATTTTAAATAAGTTAGTAGTCTTTAAAATTGAAACCTTACATCTAACCAAGTTAACTTGGTGGACCTAGTTCTGTAGTCTATCTTCTATCTAAGAGACATAGTTGACTTATTTGACTCTATTCTTAAATACCTTGATCCTAAAAAATAGTAGTGACCCAATTGACTATGTTTTGTACTATTTTCATATAGTGTCAGTTGAAATAACTCTCTACTATTCTCAATCAAGGAATTAATATTTATTTGGTAGTAATTAATTCACATTTTATTTTTAGTTGTTTGTATGCTTAAAGTAACACACATAGTATTTATAGGTGGTTTTTTAAATTAATATTTTAGTTACACTATTTTACTCTTTTTTACACATTACCAAATCACATAACATTCAAAATTCATTTAAACACTTGTCTTCCCAAGGCTTACTTACTTCGATTTCATCACCAAGGGGGAAGTCAACTTGGTTTTTTGGCCAAGTATAAATATGTGGTTAATGATATATATTGGAACATCACCTGATAGCCTTATCAATGCATGATTATGAAGTGAGGGGGTAGGTCCCAATATCAATCTAGTACTACTTATAACATAGATCCCTTTCAACCTAAACATCTTGAAACCATCCATAGATTGTCTTTCTAGTTTCCTATTTTAGCTAGCTCTCTTATCACATTTAAATCAAAACTTTCTAATAATATAATAACACTTAGGGTGAAGACTTAGTTAACATTTACTTTTTATTTGATTTCTTGTTCTTTGATCATTACATGTTATATTATAAAAACTTGAATTAGCTAGCATTGGTGCAAGGTTTTGTGCTATGTGATCTAATTGGATTAATAACATTAATCCAATTATTTATGCATTTTCTTTCATTCTTGCCTCAATTATCTTGCAAAAATTCTCCCTTGTTTTAAAACACTATCATTTTAGTTGATATAGTCTCTTATAGACTATATTTTCCCTCCTACTAGTAATATATAGTTAACCTATATGATTGTGTCTTTTAATTCACCTATTCAATTCTCTATCTAGGAGTACATAGTTAACCTACACAACTATGTATCCTTATCATCCTATTTTACCTCCTCATTTGAAATATAGATTTGACCTAAATGACTCTATATTCTTATCTACTTATTGGGTTACAGAACATAGTCAACTAACATGACTCTACATCCTATTTTTTGTCTATCTCTACATCATATTTGTCCTTATTAAGCTTTCTCTCTCATCATGAACTTATTATTTGAGGAAAACATTGAGTTTAAATCAATAAATATGATGATATTTACCAATCCTAATAGGTTTTCCCATAAACAACTTATGGATCCTACTTTAGATCAAAGTAATGTGCATATGGCCACTCATACTACAAAATATGGGACTCTTCCTCATTCCTCTTCAACTCGTAACCCTTTATTCTCCTTAGAATATCATCTTGAATTAGTGTATACTCTAGAAATGATTTTCTTCATTTATGAATTTAATCAACATCAAGGAAAAGACATTTCTACTATTTATCACCTTATGATAATTGGTCAAAGAGTCTTAATAATTCCATTCACCTTCCCCCACATTCTCACATGGATTTGGGGGTAATAGCTTATGTGCCTCTCAACCTATTTCTTCTCTTTTGACCCCTTCTCATAGTATGACCTCTTCTTCCTTGATTTACTCAACCTCCATGCCAAGTATCTCTGCTAACATGACAGGTTAAACATCTAGTGGGCCATTTCCATAACCCACTCTTCTTAATTCCTCTACTACTACATCATTTTCTACCCATGGTAATAATTCCATTAGTGCTTCTTTTTCTAATCCTTCTACTAGTGAATATTTCTCAACACAAGCTAATCATGCTACTAGTGCCTCCTTTTATAACAATACTTCTCAAGCTACTAAAAACACACATGCCACTACTCATTGTGATACCCAATCCACCAATACGAATGCTAATGCTTCACATGCTATGAATAACACCACTCACACCCATAAACATTTTTTATAAAGTCTTAACCAAATGATCACTTTCCAATCTAATAATTCCAACAAGATGATGCAAATGTAGAATCACCTTATTCATCTCCAAAATCAACCTCAATAGGTTCCATGTTGAATACACAACCAAAATGTCCCCTACCCCACTTATAGATTCCCATGGTAATCTTATCCCTCAACCCCCTCTTATTAACTAAATAATCAAACACCTTCAAAACAAACCTCTCTCAAATTACTAACATAGATAAAGTAGGTATCACCCCTACCATTAGTTAAAATAGATCAATTGAACCTACATTACACTTAAAAACATTTAGAAATCTATAAAAATATTGGGTCAAGTTAAACACTTTTTCCACTACCAAACTCTTACTGAAAACACTATTTGGAGATGCTTTATACTGGTATAAGCAACTCGAATCTCATTCCATCACTATTTTGGAAGATATAATTAATTCTCTAGTACAAGAGTTTCAAAATAGTGACCTCCCTATAATTACCTTGGATCATTTTATTAATTTTAAGCAACTTAAGACATAAACCACACAAGATTTCATCAAATACTGGAATACCTTGTTTAAAAAATGTGAACACAACATGGAAAATGATAACCTCTTTCATCTATTCATTAATGCTCTCTATCCTAAGTTACAATAAAAGGTCTAGACTCTCTCTCCATGAACTTTAGAAGAGACTAGTGACTAAGCCAAGGGCCTAGATTTCCTCATGCATTAGTTTGATCCATCCCAACCTCCTATGGGAACTTTAAATCTCATAAAAAATAAAAATCATCATGATACTATTGATGGTGTCACTGATTCCTATGATACCATTCATAATATTCAAGCCATTGCTCCTGACCATGCTCTAAAATAAGCTTCCCCTTTAAACCACATCCCTAATCCTCACTTTTCTCTAATAAACAAAATCAATGTTCATAAGCCTTTATCCTTAGTACAAATCCAAAATGGTCTACCAAGCCCGCTTTCATGAGAGCTTGATCGCACTGGTGCTATGAAACTATGGTATGATCAAAATAAATTTTGTTGGTTTTATGCTATTTAGGGTCACTCTCATGTGACTTGTAGGAAATTATGTAACTTAGCTATGGATTTCCTTCTCGGTCCTAATTTTGTCCATAATTCCCTCATTTTTAAATGTCAACAATCCTATGACATTACCTTCAAAGCTCATGAAACATAAAGCAAAATTCAAGATTTGAACTAGGCTAATGCTCATCTAGTTATATATAAAGACCATCTTCCAAATCACCATGACAATAATTATAATCCCACCTTTTCCACAAATAAAGTTGATAGTCTTATAAACCCAACTCCTAAAGAGAAAGTGGTCAACATGATTAATATGAAAATGGTAGTTGCATTCATTGATTCTCATCCCACCAACTAACTCCAATCATCTCACACTTTCTATGTTATCTAAGATTCTTCCCAAACTCATCTAAAAAAGTTGGGGTAGGAAAAAATTATATATTTTTATGAACCAATTCCAACACTTTCATTGGATTACACCTCTCATACCATTTATACAATTTTCCCAACCTCTTTACCCATTGCCAATGATATTTATCCTTCTAACACTACTTTTTCATATCTATCACAAACTAAACATTCATCAAATACCTCATACTCTAATGATAATCAACCAAATTATCACCCAAATAAACCTCTCACATCCTATAAACATAAATTTACATGAACTTATGCTCTTCCTTCTAAGGAACTCCTCTAACACTACACACCTCTATCCAATAGTCCACTCATGGGTTATGATGAATGGGGTCCTATCATATAACTTAATAATATCACATCTCAAATTCCATTTATGAAACTCATACAAACTTATCTGCATCATCATGAACACCTTATGAAACTTATATTCAAAATTAACATCCCTCATTATCCCTTAGCAAGATGTGAAGTTACCTTATCTAGGTCAGAAGATAGCATCTTACAACATTGCAAATAGATGGCTATACACATTGATTAAATAATGGACACTTCTCTCTCTCAAATTCCCCATTGCTTCTATGATTCTAGATGATATTTTTCTTTGTGTAGATGATCCTCCCCTCTTTATAAGCATCAATATTAGTGACATCCAAGTTAAGTGTGATTTTATAGTTAAGGGTTTAGGTACTTGTGTTGCCTCCCTCATCTTTATTAAAACCTTTGGATACTATAAAAGTAATCTTAAATCCAAATTTAACACATGTCAAAGTTATTATTGAAGATAAATACCTCCCTTAGGTTATGTGTAGATTCCTATCACCATCCCACCTATCACTATTCGAGTGAAGGTTATGATCTTTAATTTTAATCCCTTCTATAAAATCTTTCTTGGTAGGCCATGGATTCATCACATGAGGGATATCGCCTCTTCTACCTACCAACATGTCAAGTTTCCTCACAATGGCACAATATATAGGATTCAAGGTGACACTAACCCTTGGAATTTTGAACAATTCTAAGACTATGGTTTATTCAAAATTCCAACCCTTGAACCCGTGTCATGTTTTCCATTATGAGAATCTCAATGTTTTAATTTCCCTATCAACTCTACGTGATATTACCATGGTCACCTCAAACCCATCAAGAATATACCACCTAACCTCTTAGATTCTAATGATGATGAGCCTGATAAGATCAACCTCAAGATAAAAACTTTTGATTTCTCTCCTCATTTCATTTCCCAACTTCCACCTTCTCTAAAGTTGTATTCCTATCAAAAACCTAATGATATACATGTAGCCTTAACTAAGACTTGAAACTCTATTCACCACACCACCTCTGATGAGAAAGTCATACCTACTTGTGTAATTGATATTCATATACCAAACTATAAGGATGGTTATACCTTTGATGACCCATTTCTAGGAGGTATTGTTTAGGCTCAAGATGTTTAGATTTTTCATTATTATTATTCTTTGTTTAAATATTTATATTTATATTATTTCATTATATCTTATAAATTTCCTATTTTCAGCATTTTTCTTCTTATTTACTGGTTAGAAATGGTGCACAACCCTCCAATTTCCAAATAAACTCTTAGGAGCATGCTTATGGATCATTCTATGACCGGTCCCTATCACTTTGCTAGATACTAGGATCCCTATATTTTTCTTACCCTTGAGATGATTCCTACAATCCTTAAACCCTCTATGTATCCTACTCCTCCCTTAGTTAATCCTAATCTAGATCCTATACCTACTTTCCCTTTAAATAAGTCTCTTCTTATTTTTGATCATATATCTCCATTTATTAAACCTCACCCAATCTCTCCACCTACCTTACCTCCCCTTGGTGATGGTATAGTTACTTATCATAGCTTGTTCCTTTTTTTCTCAATGGGTCAATCAATTATACTATGAAAATCATAGAGTTTCCAGTCATTTGACTAGAGATTGTAAATTATACCATCCTTCCCCAGCTTCTACTTCCATTCCCTTTGTTAGTACACCCATCATGTCTACTAACAAGCATATATGTTGCTTCCATGACATATATAATCATTCCTCCACTCATTATCCTAAGCTTCAACAATATATAGACACCTTGCATCTTACCCTTACTCAACCTATAGATAAGGCTATACCTCCCCTAAAAGTATTACCTAGATATATTCCAAATATGAAGAGGTATATATCTATAGTACTAATGTGGTACCCATCACACTCATCATTTCCATATCCTTAAAAAACATATTTAAGATCACTTTATGGCCATTCCTATGCCTACTATCCCTCCTCCCATAGGTCACCCATGCAAGAAGGCTCTCCCTTCTTCCCTCATGGTTCCCCCACCTATGGCCCCTTCTCCACCTATGATCCCTCCACCTATGGATCCTCTTTCACTTGTGTCCCATTATCCATCGATGACTCTTTCATATCCCATAGATTTCACTACTATTCCTTATCCTGAGTATGCCATGCATGATGTCCCTCATGAGCATGATCCTTTAGGCATGCCTACATTTTCTATCAAGGAGATTCAATGAAATGAATTTTCCTAGGTTTCTCTAAATATTGATGAGACCCTAGCTACAGTTAGGGTCCATTTTCATAGATATTTATTAGATGTTATGGATAAATTTATCAGTATTTATGAACACACCATAGTGTTCCTTCACTTTCTTCTTCTTTTTGGATTGGATGTGTGCTCCAAGTTTATATTTAACTTCTTTATATCATTTGAAACTATGTCAAATTCTTATTGATCTTACATGGATATTTATATTTCACACTACATATTATCTATGGTGTCATTTTATTTCCTTATGCTATATTATGGATTCTTCTCATGACTACATGCTCTTTATCTTTATGAGTTCAGTTTTCTATGTATGTATTGTCTCTTTCTCATGATTATTTTCTAATTTATCTTTATAACATGGATAATCATTATTCTGACTTGGTTATACAAACCTTGCTAGCATTAATCATTCCTTCCTTAGTATGTGACCATTTAGCAAACAAGTCATCTCATTATAATCTCATTTTACTAGTCCATCTTGGATCTCCCTTTTATTTCCCTCATTTCATTTCAAAAACTAAGCATAAACAGATTTGAAACTTGAAATAACATGTTGGTTCATAGGTAGGCCTAAGTGTTTTAGTCAGTCATGTCTTTAGATACTTAGATTATTTTAAGCCAAAGTATAAAGCTAATTTGTGTGTATCAGTCTCATGATTGGTCATTCCATGTCCATATGGAGGAATAATCTTACAATTCAAAAACATTTAAAAGCTGAATCATTTTAACAAAAGACAATGATACCAAAGGTAATATTAAAAACTCCAAAAGTCAAAATCATAATAAAAGATGTGATTCAAAGCACATCTCCTTTTTTTTAATCAAAGCTCAAACTCCATAATTGAACTCATGATAGATTTGAGGTCTTTTAGGGTGTGATAGGCCAATAGATTTGGAAAGGAGAATAAAAAATATTTTAGTGCTACCTACTTTCTTACACAAGTACCCAATCTTCATAGTAGATCGATGGCACTGTAAGAGGTCTTGTGGAACGGGGAATGAGTTGTTGGAAGGTAGGTCAATTTAATTTTTATTGTTAAAATAACCAACATGAGTTAATATTTATACAACTTTGTGCTTAATATGAATGGGTATCCCTTATATATTGATGGTCACTAGATCACTTAGTGTTTTTCTATGTCCTTAGTGTGTCTTATGTTTCCTAAGGTCTTCTTATAGACACCTACATTATGATTTTTACATTCAATTTTTCATTTCCAAAATTCCTAATATTTTCCCTTGAGAAATATTATTTTGTTCACTGATCACTCCCCCTAGAGATTCTATTTGTGAGTTGCAGTGTGAGACCTTGGATAGGATCAAGCCTTCCTCACAAATTACCAAATTACCATTCCATACATCTCCTTTAACATATTTTTCACATTGTTTCCACCTCATCAGTGTTATTTTTGTTATTTTTAGTGTAAGACCATGGATAGGACCTAGAATTCCTCACAAAATTTTCCAATACCCAAGTCACAATGAAATTACATGTGTCAAATTTGAGATAAGTCTTGATTGATAATGAGTTACATGTCATTGACATTCTTCCCATCTTGATATAGTATGTTTTATGCTTAATTCATTGATATTTCATTTTTATATTCTTATTTTACAATTGCCTATAAGAATACAATCATTTTTTTTTAGTTTTTCATACTTCTCAGCTTGAATTAGTGTGATCAATTTATGTACATTTTTCCAATTTTGTTTCTCTTTTATACTTCCCAATGTGATTTAGTATGATTGATTGACTTAATTGTTTTGATTTTATACCATTTGGTTTTCTTATGAATTCGATTTTATTACATTATTTCCATACTTTCCAATTTGATATAGTGTGATGTTACTTATTTTAATTTGGTACAAATCGTTTTTATGGTCTAAAAATAGTTTTTTATCATTTTTACTAAATTTGATTTATTATACTTAGTCATATTTTATAATAACACATCATGTTATAGTGTGTAGTAAATTTTTTTGTGATTAATTATACTTTTCTAAGTCATTTTTGCCTTTTTATTTTTTAACCATGCATGTGTATCACATAATGATAGAAAAGAAAACACTCTACATATATTTCTCATAGAATATACAATAAAATCAAAATGCATGTGCTAGAAAGAAATATATCCATGCATCTACATCCACAACCAAATACAAGCCATGAGATTAAAATCCAACTATCAACATCAATATATATATATATATATATATATATATATATATATATATATATATATATATATATATATATATATATATATATATATATATATATATATATATATATACATAATCATGTGTTTTATACAATACAATTTATAATACAAAAAATACATAGCTCTAACTCTATGGTTGGGCTATATCATGCCTATCTTGTGGCCTAACCATGCTACCTATAGATTTTGAGGACTATCCCCTCTATATGTTATGCTATAATGGGGTAGTTATAGATATCAATCTTGGCACATGTTCCTATAGGTTAGCCACCTAGGCCTATACTTATCCAAGCTGGACCATACTATCCATGTGTATTGCTCTCTTTTGAGTCAAGGTCTGATAAGCTTGTACCTCTACCACTCCCACCCCTATCAATGGCTACAAAACATCCTCACATGTCTATAACTACCTCATGGTCTCCCTCAGTAGTCTAAGCCAATCTACTTGGGTTGGGGTAAATTTTACCACAAGATCATCCAGTGTGGTGGTCTCATATGGAGCCAACACCCCATCTAAAATGTCATATTGCATAGCCATAACCATGGATCCACATCTAACCTCCTCTATTATCAGATCTATAAAACCAAAACCAAATAGATATTATATCACATATATATCTCAAAATCTATCTACTATAATCACATGCAACTAGTATTTTATATCAAAGTCAAAAATTATAACATTTCTCACTATTACCAGTGTCACCAACCACTATCTCTCCATCTGCTCATCCCCTCAGCACCTCCTTTATATATTACCTCCCCACTAGTGAAAATCTAGGAGTCACCACTCATACACATCATGACCCTCTACTAAGAGGTGTATCTATCGACAAGCTCTATCTTGGAATAACTATTGGGTCCTCATGTGTTGTTACCCTCATCTGAGCCTACTATTGCTAGTGGTACCTCTAACTATGGTGTGGCTAAGGTGGTTACAACTGATTCTACTATGGTTCCTAATATATCCATACATATACATACATGTCTTCTCTTATTATATCCACCTACTATCATGATCAACTAGTTTATGGTCTCACATGTTATGGCCTGATCTTAGGTATCTCAATCGGTAATCCTCCTCCTCTCCCCTTTAGCTATCTATCATGTTATGCCCAAAAGTGGTAAATAATATAGGGGTTACTAGTTTTGAGAGTTTGAACTATCTTGACAAGCTTACCACTAGTTATGGCTCTACCCATCAAGTATAGTAGCCTATGATCTATACTCGAGCCAATCCTAACACCACAGTCAACTAACTATGGAAAATAACAGAAATATGCATGTAAGGATACCACATGATCTCCCCTTTTATGATCATCAACAAATATATCACATGGGACATGACCCATTTTACTTATTCATATCTTTACCTAGCTACCTAAGGTAACCTATCATCCACCACATGGGGCAACCCTACTAGTTGATACATAGGGAACCTCTTGTATATCTAAGAACTCAAAAAAACCAACAACCCCATGGTCTTCCACCCTCTAGACAACATCCCATACATATCATGCATGAACTAGATGTAAAGTCATATAGTGCTCCTAATCTAAAATGGATTAACATAAGGCTATTGCATATAGTGGTACCTTGCCATCTAACTTGTGAGAAATCACTTATATTATCACAAGTTTGATCACAACTTTATGGATGTCTAAAATTTGCATGATATATACATCAAATAAACTGACCTATAATCCTATGTATATCTTATTTGAGTATGTTGCCCACCTATGTAGTGCTTATCTATCCTTAAAATCATATAATGTCTTTGTGATCACTAGTGTCCCTCTTATCAATAGTCCAAGCAAAGCATGGACATCCTCTACTACGATACCCACCTCTATGGTATCCCTATCCACCAACCATTAAAATGTGTTATTCAACCATTCCCATGATCCAAGGAACATGATAACAAGATCAACACTTAATGGGATGCACCTCATCTCCATAATACCTCTAAGGCCTAGTGCAACTAGTCATGCTCTATCCACATCCATCAACTTCTCCAATAGATCTGGTAGTCATGATGCATCTATCAGTTTCCAATACCTCTAATGTCTCTACAAAATATTAAAAAATAAAGGATGTATCAGATCTTCATGTCATTCATAATCAAAATACATTCTTAAAATTTCAAAAAAAATAGTTAGTTTTACTTAGTTTTTCCATTTTTTTTTATAAAATTAGCCTATTCAATGCAAAATAGCCCCTACACTTTATTTTGGATACTAAATTAACTCTATCAAATTCCTACTAAATCAACCTATCCAATACTATATCAACCACTTTTTTACCTTGTGATATTATATCAACCTTATTATACACAATTAACCTATATCAATAGTACTACATCGACCATTTTAAACAAACTAAGTTGGCTCACTACTATAAACTCATCCCCTCTTAGAAAACTAAATTGTTCCACTACTACATAGTCAACCTTATTTTTCTCCCTCACCTTGTAGACTAAGTTGACCAGGTTGACTCTATTCATCCACAATGATGAATTTTTTACCATTTACCATAAAATCATTGGGCATTTATTGGTCTGACTCCTTACCCAATACCCTATTTTACCCCTAGTGTACCTAAATATTTCCTAGGGTTCATTTCAGTGCCTATATTTTATCAACTAGTCAAGTTTCTATATTTAACTCAATTTTAAACCAAAATTTTCAAAATTTCCAGTTACTTACCTATGCTACACTCATTACAGCCTCTATGAATCCTCCTTGTTTCAACTATCATCTCCTCACCATGATGGTTCTCTGGTCTCCAACTAGGTCTTTCATAACTCTATTTTTACAAAATAGTAAACATGGAAAATGAATTATTTTTCACCCTATTTATATTTACTATTAATAATTATTTACCTCTAAAATATTTACGGTTAGATTTTGTATTTTGATTGTATCTTTATTTTTAATATCCCTTTTTATAAACCATCAAATTTTCTAAAATCCTACCATCATAGAGAATATTTTCACTTATTATATGTCTATGTTTCAATTTTTTTTTATTTTTCACTCTTTTTCACTAACCTCTACAGGTTCACCTAATGTTCCCTGCATTTGACACCTTCACATTTCTTACATATCCCTCTTCATTTACAACACTAAGGTAATTAAAAAGTATGTGTTTCTTAATTATGTCCTTCTTTTACCTTGTATTCTTTTTACTTCACTTTATTCATCTTCAACATTATGTGTTACTATGTTCTTTTCCTAAAACACCATCTCATGTTGTACCTATGTGACATGTGATGAGCTTCAAGTGGGGAATATGTATGCACATAATATTTTCAAAATTTATCAAATTAATGTTTCTTTCTATCTTTTAGGAACCCATTGAGTATTAATCTCTCTGAGTGCATGCCTTAAGGGGTGCATCAGGAAAGGGGTAGATAAACCATTGGTACTTCACAAGATTGATGTCCCTTAATACCTCTTACCATCTACACAACCATATCTTAAAAACATTTCCCTAAGCTTTAACTCCTCTTTTTCAATGTTCTTTAGTCATTTTATGCCTTCATTATCCCTACCCTATCTTAAAATCCTTTTTGATAGTTTATGTTACACTATTAGCCCCATCTACCTTGTACTCTAATTGATAAAACTTATTTAGGGTATAGGTCAGCCCCTGGCCTACCTAAACTGAGACCTAATTTATTTTTTTCAATAATGATACAAGGTTAATTTGGTTGACCTTATCAGCCTAAACTTTTAAAAATTACTAGGGTTAGATCCACCCATATAAACACATCCATTTTATCATTTATTAAAAGAGAAGAAGAGATATATATTATGTGTCTACTTATCCACCATTATACTTAAGGAGCATAACTTAGGGTTTCATAATTTATTTATAGATATGGATCTTTTCTTGTCAAGAAGTCTTTTAGAATGAATTTATATTTTGTAGCCTAGAGATGATTTATTCTTGTCATCCTTACATACCATAATAACCTCTTGCAAAGCACCTTAGCCAAAGAAGAGATTGAGGCTTGATGAGTTTATCTTCAAAAGTACATATTCCTAACTTTGTTCCTCCTTTGTAAGAGTATATATATATATATATATATATATATATATATATATATATATATATATATAGTTACTTCTCTTCTATACATTAGGATTACATAAACATTGACATGCATATATGTCTTCTATGCATGTTTGATTTTAATGTTTACAACCCCCACTTTGTTCCATAAGCTTTAGTGAGCACTAGATTAGACTTTACTTTACTTGTTATTAGTTTAGTGAATATGAAAACATAGGACCTAGTTAGGGTTATTACATATTTTTGCTTGACTGAAGGATTTGGAACCCTCCCTAGTGAATTTATTATGGTAAGATATCCCTTGGCTAGGTCTAACAGACCCATCTTGGTCATGACCCCAGATATCTATTGTATCCACAATCAAAATTGTAAGTAGGAATTATCTTCTCTAAGCTAGGATTGATTTATAGATCTATTGCATTTCCCATTGTATACACATAGTTTCTTAGATGTTTCATCATGTTCTTCTATTACTTGTAGATGTAATTGATTTTATAAATTATTCTAATCCCTTGAAAATTTTTTAATTTATGGCCACTTGGCTCTTATTTTTCACTTTTTAGATTTGAATATTCCAAAATAATGATTTATTTTTCCATATTATGCCATCTTCCTTCCTATTTTCATAGTTTGCAGTGATCAGCTTACATTTTATGTTAAGGTCATAATCAACCAATAAGGGTTAGGAATGTCTACCATGACTAACCTTAGTTGGTCGATCTTCTCTAGTGAAAAATTTCACATAGAAGTCAAAATATGAGCACATAGAGCTTTAATTTTTCTATTTCTTTAGATATTTCAGTTAGTTTTAGTATGAAAATAACTATTTATTAATGTATTATATTTATTTTTTTAAGCTATATTTTCATAAATACTACATACTTCGACAAGTGTACATTTGATGAAACAAATATATGAAATTAGTCTTCTGCATACTCATTATATCCCTTACATGGTTTTCAAAGTTACAATTCATATACAGTGGGGGAATCTTCATCATAAATGGCTATGCCATAAATTTTTAGTTGATACTTTATATTGACACATGCTACATATTATTCAAACCCCTCTTATTTATTCTACTTTTGAACCCTTTATTGTCACTAATTTATGTTGCTTATAGTTTCAAGGTGTAAAAAGTAGAGAAAAATTAAATTTTATAAAAATACAAAAATAGGTCCTAAACATGATTAGACATATAATTTATATCATTATAATATGTTACTTATCTCATGATTAGTAGATAGAATATTATTTCTCTATCACACATGCATTTCACTAGTATTCATGAGTGTTATGCAAGACATATAGAATTTTACAAGGACTAAGATGTTAGACTTGCATTTATCCAATAGTCTTGATAAAATGGGGGCATCGTATTCACATGTTATAGTATTTATAGGTGTTATCATTCCATATATATTATACTATTGAGCTCTATTTTGTTTATAAATGTCTTGTAAACATGTTTTTCTTACATTGTGTACATGGAAATGTTATTTACTAGGATTTGAACAAATTACATATACATGATTTAGAGTAATATAGAGTAACAATCTAAATAAAATTAGTCCATGTGTTAATAGATTAAAACCTAAATAATAATAAATAACATAACATACTAAGCCTACTCCCTCATGGGGTTTTGAAAATGAATTTTAAGAGTTATTGAAAGAAGGAATACTACCATGAATCCTTCCCAAGAGCATCCCTCCTCTGAGAGTGCCCCAAAAACATGATTTTACACTAATTTTATTCTCCAAGTCTTTGTAAATGATGACTGGATTGATCCTTTATCATCTCTCAATGCACCAATGAATTAGCTTCTTGAATTTGATCAATGTGTGAAAATAGTTGAAGCTTTTCGATTGTAAATTTTGCATAATAAGTTTGCATGAATAGAGATTAAAAATGGTTGTCTTGGATCACTTATATATAGATTTTTAGAAATTATTAGAATCAACCATGACCACCATATTGAGTTCAATATGTGTGGTCATGAATCAATTTAATTTTGGAGGGTCAAGCCATAAATATCCCCATTAATATTTGGAAGAATGGGGCATTAATGAGGCATTAATGAGGCATGGAAGGGCTTAAAATTGATATATGTTCCATTTATAGCTTATGGATGCCACCACATTGATGATGTCACCAAATTATTTAGACATTAGAAATGAATTTCCATTCAATAGATATTCAATAACTTTTATAGATTTTCCACTTAGTCTCTTGATTTAGTTTAATTTTCTTAAGTGGGTTTAATTAATTTTCTATAATTCTTTAGAAATTAGTTGTTCAATTAATCAAATTGGTTGAAATGTCAAGTTACTGAGTCATAATTTGATTAGAGTATAATTATGAGTTAGTTATGTACACATTAATACCCCAATTAGAGAATTATAAATGTGAAATAATAGATGCACATGGCATGTGATTCTAAATTAGAAGAATTCAGTGGTGTAGAGCATCATTTCATATGGTCATAATTTGAATCAAATAAATTTGAGAAAAGATAATAATCACATAAAATTCATTGTCCCATTCATGGATAAATTAGCCTAAATCAACACTTGTACATGATAAATTTGAACCATTTAGCACATTTTAGTGATTTTTTCTTAGATTATGTGTTTTCATAGAATGTTGCTTATATTGATAATTTTAACACAATAGTGGTAGGAATTGGATGTCTACATTTTGAACTTATTTGAGAAGGTGTGGTGAGACATTCAAGCAAAACATATTTTTAAAGAATGAAAGAGTTGTTAAGAAGAATTTAGAAGGTAATGATTGAATAAATGACCCATGATGGTCCCTTGAAAGGATGTGAAAGAATGAAAGAGAGGGATGAACTCTCTAAAAAGAGAACAAGAGTGAAATTAACCCATGGATGAGATTATATCCATATGAGCTAATGTTTACATGTGTTGATTCCTAATGATAAAAAATACAAAAGAATATAATGGGCCCTAAGGTAGGGAAAGTGAAAGAAATATAATCCCAAAATATAAGAGACACACTTTGACACACCCAAAAGAGGGTGAAAGTTATGAACTTAGGGAATGATCGATCTGAGATAAGTTTTACAACTTGAAATTGATAGAGTAAGGGAAAAAGTTGTAGAGATTAGAATTATAATAAAAATGAGAGCATTGCTCTAGAGAAAGGAAGTCAATGAATTAATAATGTTCCCTAATAAAGAATATTTGATTGGTTTATAAATTTATTTTGCCCTAGTAAGGTTGATTTTGATCACTGATGATGAATTTTGCACCAATAGGCCTGATTGGATCAATGATTGGTCTAAATATTATGCCCTAGTAGGGAAAATTGGTAAGCATAGCTCAGTGATATAACCTAATGCATAGACTAAATATGAGTGGTGAAATGCAAATGTGAGGGTCTAATGACTGAAGAAGCCACAAAAAACTAGGCATATAAGGATGCACAAAGTGATGAAAGAGATTATTGGAAGAATGACATTGGCTAAGCTAAATTGAGATACATCATGTATCCAAGTGCTTCCTAAATATTCCATATGAACCTTAGGCCAATTTAGTTCACCAAAAAGTAGGAGAAAATGGAATGAGGAATGAAGGATAGAAGAAAGATGGACCACTAGTCAATTATGAAATCATGTTAAGTAGAAGATAAGAAGGATAATGTCTTCACTAGATGCTATGATATAATTTAGGAGATGCATGTCCTAAACTAATAATATAAATAGAGTTTTAGAGAGTCTCATGTTAGGTATGGTACATTTGAAAATTATCTTCAAAGCTTCATTGAATTTTAGACTTGGAGCACTTGGTGTTTACTTTAACAAAATGAGATTATGAATCTTAAGTATGAATGACTTATAATAACATTGTATTTTGATTGTGATTGGATAGTTCAAATGTTAATATTTATAACTAAGGATAATGATAAAAACTACCAATACCAAAGTTATAGCTATTTACATTTAAATAAAAATTAAGATAAAAATAATACACAAATGTAACCTATCTTAAGATCATGATATGAATAATTAAGACTTAAGTAGTAAAAATAATGTATAAACATAAAGAAAGAACAAATTAATAAAAAACATGAAAGCAAGATATGAATAATCAAGATCCATGTGCATTAACAAGAAGTACTTGGAAAACAAAACAAAAAGAATAATTTAAATAAAAATCTAAACAAATCAAGCCTAAGTGAAAACTTAGATTAAAAGTGGTTATATAATGTATCTAAACTCAAAAAAACAAAACAAGATAATACAAGACAAAACAATAACACAACAGACCAAAACACCAAGAATAAACAACAAAGTAATAACAATGAACAAAAATATTAACAAAATAAATGGAGAGACAATAAATCATAACAAAAAGGTAATAAAAATCAAATAAACACACACAAACAAGAGTTAGTCACAATGTTAGTGTAAGCAAATAAAATAGTGAATGGTTCATGCAAGTGTAATAGAGGATTTAATATTTACGACAAGGTGACCCCTAATATAAGAAATAACAAGACTAACTTAAAAAAACAAGGAAAAAAGAGATAAAGTTAACCCCAAGTGATGGGGAAATAACACAAAACAAAATGGGGAGAAAATAAGAAAAAAATAATGGTTAAGTTGACTCTAGAAGTACAAGTCAAGTGGACACTACCTATATAGTTCCATGGATGCAAGGTCTAACATGAACCTTAGGCCAAATGTAGTTCTCCTGAGAAATGAGATAGAATAAAAGTGATGATAAGAAATTTTTTGGAGATATTGTCATTGATGTCAAAGGTCTAACATTATTGGTGATAAAGGCCCCATTTCATTTAATGATGTTTTTAATAGTTATATCTTGGATAATGTGTGTTAATATTTATTTAATATTAACGAATATATTTTTTGGTTTCATATAAGATAAAATAAGGGCCCATGGAGAATTCAAAGAGTCACGGGGTAAAGACAAAATAAGAATGGGACACATTTTCCCATGAAGAGTCATCTTGGGGAATTCCAAGAGTCACCAAGTGAAGACAAAAGAGGAAAGGACATTTTTGCTTATGAATGGTCACCATATGACTTTTTAAATGTAAGGATATGAAGGGTCATGCAATTTTTGTGCCATTTTCCATGAGGATTAAAGGGTCACAAAGGTGGAAGGCCAAAGGTAATTTGGAAAGCTATAAATAAAGGCTTTAGAAGCCATTTGTAATGTGGGAGATAGAATATGATTTGAAATAGTAATATCTAGCTTAGAAGAGCAATAAGAGATGAGTATGATTTTTATTTGATATATCTAGCTTAGAAGAGCAAAGGTGAGAGAGGAAAGAGATATTGTAATGAAATATCATTGGTTGAAATAGCAACATTGAGGGATAGTTATGTGGTATACACAAAGGGGTTGGTGCTCTTGTGTGTTGGTGATCATGAATTATTGTTGTGTTGGTGCTCAACAAAGGGGTGGTCCTCTTATGGGTTGGTGCTCATGAATTTTTGTTGTGTTGGTGCTCAATAAAGGGGTTGTTGCTCCTGTGGGTTGGTGCTCATGAATTTTTATTGTGTTCGTGCTCCGAAAAGGGGTTGGTTCTCTTGTAAGTTTGTGATTTTGAATATTTTAGTTTGAGATGGTGCTCATTCATATACTTAAGATTGTTCTCCATGGTTTTTCCCACATTGGGTTTCCACGTTAAATCGAGTGTATCTCTCTATCTTGTGCAATGTTTATTGTTTCAGTTTTATTGTATATCTTAAATTTTTAGTAAAGTGGAATTTGATTAAGGGAAATTTTATAAGAGTTATGATATATTGGTTCACCTCCCCTATAAATATATCCCATTCTTAACAATTGGTATCAGAGTAGGTTCCTTTTGAAAAAGTTTTACAGCTTGAAGGTAGATCAAGAAAGCACGATGGTTGAATCACATAAAGGATTTTCTACAAATAAGGCACCATTTTTTTATGGGAGGAATTATGATTTTTGGATCATAAGAATGAATACTTATTTTATGGCCCTTGGATTCAACATACGGTAAGCAATGGTGGAGGAATATGAAGAGCCACAGACACTTGTAATTACTCCAGTAGAAAAGAAGGCAAGTGAGTGTAATGTTGAAGCTTTAAATGCTATTTTATGTGGTTTATGTGAATCTAAATTTGTTAAATTTATGCAATGTAAATCTGCTCATGAAACTTGGGTAAAACTTGAGAATATTTACAAAGGTGATGGAAAGGTTTAGCAAGCTAAGCTTCGGACTTTTAGAAGATAGTTTGAAAGTTTGAAGATGGAAGATGCTATAACAAGTTATCTTTTGTGAGTTGATAAAATATTAAATTAGATTCAAGGTCTTGGAGAAACATTGGATGAGTTAATAGTGGTACAAAAGGTTTTGATATCTCTACCAATGAGACATGATGCAAAGGTTTTGGTAATCAAGGAGATGAAGAATTTAACCAAGCTAAATATGGATGAGCTTCATGGTATACTCACAGCATATGAGATGTGGACTGAACAAGATAAACCCTCAAAGAGAGAATCAACTTTCAAGACATCAAAGAAAGAGAAAGCTAAGATTAAAGAATCAAGTGATAGTTCTAGTGATGATAAAGATGACAATGTTGCTCTTTTCATTTGTAAGCCAAAAAGGGGAATAGGTAAATATCAAGGAAAATTACATTTTAAATGTTTTAATTGTGGAAATATTAGACATTTTTTAGCTAAATTCCCAAATAAGGGTAATGGTGATGATGAAGAAGGAAAGTATACATACAGGAAGAATTTCAAAGGTAAATTCAGGAAGGGATTCAAGAAAAAGAGCCTATATTATAAAGATCCTAGCTCAACCAAAGATAGTGGAGTCAGTGATTCAGAAGAAGAAGAGATTCTATTCATTGCCATACATGAAGATGCCTTTACAAGAAAAATTATAGATGATCAAGAAGAAGAAGAGGATGAAGCTGAAGTGAATCTGGAATGAGAACTCATTTGTGCCTTAGAAGAGTTAGAAGATGTTGAGAATAAGAATCAAAGATTAAAGTGTCAGATCGAGAAAAATGAAAAGGATTCAAAGGAAATAATTGATGATCTAACAACACACTTGGAAGAATCCAAGAATAATTAATAAGGTCTAATAGCATAGTTGAAAAAATTAAGAAAAGAATGTGAAAGGTATGTTATTGAAATTGCCTCTTTAAAAGAAGACATTGAGAAAGCAGTCAATGATAACATAGTTAGTGATTCAAAATTTGAGGATAGCACTAACATATTGAGTAAGATACTAGAAAGTCAAAAGGAAAATTTAGATAAGATAGATATTGTATTTGAAAATAAAAAGAGCTATGTTGAAGCTCTTACAAAAGAGGAAATAAAAAGGGAAGAAGTGAAGATATAGAGGACATTTCAAACAAAGAAGGCTGGAGGGAATAAATCTAAAAAAGGCAATTAGGTCAAATATATATAAACAAGTCTTATTTTTATGGTTACTATTTTTATTGTAATGGATATGGTCATAATAAATTAGAATGTAAAAAAAGAGTTAATAGTTTCAGAAATAAGGAGAAGGAAAGTCATATAGAATCAAGCAGAAGCTACAACTCTTTTACTCCTCTATCAAGCTTTGGCAAAGAGGCCATAATATGTCACAAATGTAACAAGTTCAGACACATAAATCGGTATTGTAGAAGCATGTTCGAGTCAATCAAGAAGGACTAGAGTTTCAACGCTCCATTCATCAATAAGGTTCAAACATATTCATGGTAGAAGAAACAACCTGAAGATTCTATGTTGATACAGACAACTTTGCATGAGAGAAATGAAGATCAACCATGGTTCATTGATAGTAGATGTTCAAGTCATATGACAGGAGACAAGAGTAAATTAAAAACTCTAAAGAAGATCAATGGTGGAATAGTGAAATTGGGAGATAAAACCACTACCAGGATAACCAAAAAAGGTACTTTGAGTTTGGATAATGGTAAAACCAAGACTAAGAATGTTTTGCATGTAAAAAGTCTTAAGCATAATCTATTGAGTGTAAGTCAAATATGTGATTAGGGATACACATTAAATTTTTATGCAAAAGGTTGTGAGATCAGAAGAAAAGACTCAAATGAGTTGATTGCAGATGCTCAAAGGATAGGCAACAATTTATATGTATTATCAGATATCTTTTCAAAGGCACAATCAAAGGACACATTCAAAGATCTACAAGAGGAGTTGGCAGTAACTTCTATTACTTCCTACCATTGAGGTTTAACATCAGTTGAGGGGGAGATAAGTGTTAGCTCCAGGTAGGCCCTTTGCCATTGATGTCAAAGGGGGAGAATATAAGGTACAGGTATAGGTGCAAAATTAGGTATAGGGAATAGGTACAAGTTACTACAGTAAGGAGAGTTACTATAGGTTTTTTAGATGATAGTATGTGAAGGATTCAAGATGTGGTAGTGTCAAGATTGAGGTTGCCATTAATGATAAAGGGGGAGATTGTTAGAAATATTGTCATTGATGTCAAAGGTCTAGCATTATTGGTGATAAAGGCCCCATTGCATTTAATGATGTTTGTAATAGTTATATCTTGGCTAATGTGTGTTAATATTTATTTACTATTAATGAATATATTTTTTGGTTGCATATAAGAAAAAAGAAGGGCCCATGGAGAAGTCAAAGAGTCATGGAGTAAAGACAAAAGAAGAATGGGGTGTCTTTTCCCATGAAGAGTCATCTTGGGGAATTCCAAGAGTCACCAAGTGAAGACAAAAGAGGAAAGGATGTTTTTGCTTATGAAGAGTCACCATATGACTTTTTAAATACAAGGATACGAAGGGTCATGTAAGTATGACACCATTTTCCATTAGGATTGAGGGTCACAAAGGGGGAAGGCCAAAGGTCATTTGGAAAGCTATAAATAAAGGCTTTAGAAGCCATTTGTAATGTGGTAGATAGTGTTTGATTTGAGATAGTAATATCTAGCTTAGAAGAGCAGTAAGAGATGAGTATGATTTGTATTTGTTATATCTAGCTTAGAAGAGAAAAGGTGAGAGAGGAAAGAGATATTGTAATGAACAATCATTTGTTGAGATAGAAACATTGAGAGATAGTTATGTGGTATACATAAAGGGGTTAGTGCTCCTATGGGTTAGTGCTCAAGAATTATTGTTGTGTTGGTGCTCAGCAAAGGGGTTGGTGCTCATGAATTGTTGCTATGTTGGTGCTCATCAAAGGGGTTAGTTCTCTTGTGGGTTAGTGCTCAGCAAAGGGATTGGTGCTCCTACAAGTTGGTGCTTGTGAATATTGTATTTTAGGTTGATGCTCATTCATATACTTTAGATTGTTCTCCATGGTTTTTCCCACATTGGTTTTCCATGTTAAATCTGGTGTCTCTCTATCTTGCATGGTGTTTATTGTTTTCATTTTATTGCATACCTTAAATGTTTGGTTAAGTAGAATTTTATTAAGGGAAATTTTATAAGATTTATGATATACTGATTCACCCCCCCCTCTTAGTATATCCCATTCTTAACAAAAATATGATTGATTTTATAGAGGAAATATAGAAATGGGATCAAAACATGGTGAGAGTGTGGGATTTAGAATAAAAAAAAGTGTAGGATAACATTTTTGTTTGTTTTTTCAATCGATTTCTAATGGTTTTATATTTTTGGGATAAACAATAGAAATGAAATATTAAAAAAAGGCCAAGGTAACTACCTAGTTGAATATATGCACTTTTATAGGTAAGACTTCAAACAATAGCTAAACCAACTTTAATGAGGATCATGGATATAAACAATGGTATATGGAACCAACTAATCAGGGAAATGCACATCCAAGAGTATAAGTTCCAATAATATCTAAAGATGGATACAATGGGGGTTGTGAATATAAAAAATGGCACAGGAACCAACTAATAAAGGAGATGCACATCCAAGAATAGAAGTTTTAACAATAGGTAAAGCTAGCTACAATGGCCCTTATGATCCTACTAAGGCAATAATGCCTCCCAAATAGAAGAATAATAATAAAATAATATGTAGTGTTAGATAAATCTTAAAAACCACTCAATAAGAAAAAAATGTGTGCTGATGTATCTATGTTCACTTGTCTAGAAGAGGAAGCTGAAAAATATTATTTAAGCTAAATTGCTTTGTAGAACTGGCAGTGAGTGTTCAAAATTAAAAATGCTCACAAAATAGTGAGAGAATGGGCTTAGTTTTCTCTTAAAATGATGAGATCATATAGAAAATAGGGACTAATATGACCTAAAAATGAATCAAGTACAACCTATATAGTCCCATGAAGACGTCAAGTCACAATAGTTCTACCCACATAAAAGGCAGTGAGAACTGACTAGGTCATACTGAGTTTACAAATTAAGTTAAATGGCTAGGAAAATGAGAATAGTAATGACAAGGTGGTGCAACAATGTATGATAAAATGTGTTATTCCTAATTTTCACATATATAATTATAATTAGTAAACAATGGTATAAGTATATGTTACTAATTAACCCATAGATGATTATAATTAGTAACACAAGGTGGGATATTGATTTACCCATAGGCAGTTATAATCAGTAACATAAGGTAGAACATTGAGTTAACCATAGGTGGTTATAACTAGTGGCACAATTTAATGGCAAATGAAAGATAACTTTCCATGTCCATTATCAAATTAATTTCATAGACTAGCATTTAAACACAAAATTTTAAAATTGCTGAAACTGGATCAGAATCCCCTCATGGACGATGTGAGAAGAACCAAATGAACCAAGATCAAAAAGATTTAGGTAGAGAGGATAAAATAGTATTTTGGTAAATAATAAAGGGTATGATAAAATGGTATAGGGTGTGGTATAAAAAATACTGTCAATATAATTATAATTTGGGTAAATTAGTAACACAAGGTGGGATATTGATTTACCCATAGGAAATTATAATCAGTAACATAAGGTAGAACATTGATTTACCCATATGTGGTTATAACTAGTGGCACAAGTTAAAGGCAAATGAAAGATAACTTTCCACATCCACTATCACATTACTTTCATAGACTAGCATTTAAACACAAATTTTTAAAATTGTTGAAACTGGATCAGAATCCCCTCATGGATGATGTGAGAAGAACCAAATGAACCAAGATCAAAAATATTTAGGTAGAGAGGATAAAATAGGATTTTGGTAAATAATAAAGGGTATGATAAAATGGTATAGGGTGTGGTATAAAAATTACTGTCAATATGCTAATTAGACATAATGGTAATAGGGTTTCCCCCCAAGTGATAAGATAACGGAAATGGTAGGGTAAATGGAAAATGATTCTATTGCTATTTTTTATTTGGAGATGCACATCCTTGTCAACATATGAGATAACCATAATAATCAAACATAAAAATTGCTAGCCCACACCCCTTCTAAATAGCTACTCTCTCAAGAACTTATTGTAGATTTGGACTCCAAAAATGTTGTTATGATCCTCATTGGTCATTGATTATGTATCCTCCAAACATCAAGATAAGATGTAATCATAGCCTATATGAAGGGTAAATAATGTTAGGCATATAATAAATGGTATATGTTGGCAATGGAAAGGTGGATTATAATTGAATGGATAATGATTAGGCAATAAATGAAGATCAATATTTTTAGGCACATACAATGTTATTGATTCTGGATTCAAAATAATTTTGTTTGTGATAGGGTCAAAGACTTATGAATATGATCTCAATAGGACCTCCATATTTTTCTATTGTTTGGGCTTGAGAGTAGCTACCATCTAATTATGTTATAGAGTGGAAGATGTATTGATGTTTTCTTGAATAATGTCTTATCAAGTAACACAAAACTATTATGCTCAGTTATTGGCACCTTTATAAAATTTTCACCAATGAATTTTTCTTGATTATCCCATAGTGACTTAAAAAAAGTTTCACTAAGTAACATTGACTTTTCAATTTGATTGTATTCTAGTGCTTCTAAAAAGGGTTCACTAGAAGATACTGAGTTAAGAATTTGATTATCCCCTAGCACTTCTAGAAAGGTTTCACTAGCAGATTATTCTTCTTATGCATGAATTAGGTTTTGGTCCCCATGATAATCTTCACTTGATATATTTCCATGGATGCAGTTCAACAAAGTGTGATCTTATCTGTCCCAATAAACACTTGTGGGAGGTGTAACATTAATATAATGACTACGTTGGGTGGTGATAATGGAATGATGAAAGGTGCTGATAATGGAATGATGAAAGGCACACAATCTCTAAATAAGATACTAGGAGAAATTTTATATATATATAAGTAATCATCTTCAAAAGCCATATAAGGATCACAAATATATTAAAATTGATCCACAAGATAAGTGTAACTAGTGTTGTAACAACCATAATTGTATTGTAATTCTAAAGTTGATTCTGACTCAAAGCATGCTAAAGCCAATCTTGAGACTGATGTTAATTATGCTTCTAATGATAAATCTAATATCAATTCAAAAATATAATTTAACGTCAATATTGATTCTTCATCTGGTGTGGATTCTTCTATAATAATGTCTTGTTGAATGTTTGGTGTTGAACTAGTAATGGCCTATGATGGAATAATGGGCTCTATATAAATAAAATCATCTAGGAAGGGTTTAACATAGATAGGCTCATCTAGGTTAGACCCCTCAAAGAGAGGGAATAGATCAAGGGGTAACTCCATAGAGACTGGCTTGTCAAAGTGAGACTCCTCAATGAGGGGAAAAAGGTCAAGAGATAACTCCATAGAGATTGACTTGTCAAAGGGGTGGAGCTCTTTAAAAATAGGACAATGGCTGAGATAATGATTTTCCCAAAGGTAGTTATAATCATTAAGAAGTGACTCAACAAAGACTATCTTATCAAAGTGAGACTCCTTGACAACATGTATAGTATCAAAGGCTAATTCATCACAAGTTGACTTATCACACATAGGTGTGTCTTGGTTTATAATTGGTTACATAATATCAGTTTTAAAACACATTGTGGTCCTTAAAATATGGCTCTTAAATATGTAACTATTGGCTCTATTGTGGCTCAAAGACCAGCATGAATTTTCTAAAGTGGAAAATAGTTGGCATTGGGTGAATAATGGCTTGTGGTTCAGTAATGGGCTCTTTAAAAATTAGGATATCAATTAAGTCATCAATAAAGACTATCTCATAAAATTAATGTTCTTTAACAATAGGTTCAATAAATACTCATGATGGGCCTAAAATGGTAATGACATGGCATTAAAAAATTTAGTTGATAGTGCAAGCCATAGGATTAGGGTCTAAATTGGTAACCTTTGAGCATTATAGAGCTTGGTTACTCACTAAATCCAAAGGAGTATAACCTAAAATGGTAACATTCGAGCACTATGGAGCTTGTTTGCTCATGCAAGCCAAAGGAGGATAACTTAGAATGGTAACCTTTGAGTCTTATGAAGTTTGGTTGATTGTGCAAGCCAAAGGAGGATAACCTAGAATGGTAACCTTCAAACACTATGGAGCTTAGTTTATCACATAATTTTAAGGAGGATAACCTAAATTGGTAACCTTCAAGCACTACAAATCTTGGTTTATCATGCAGACCAAAGGAGGAGAATGATATTGACATATGAAAATCAGTATGGATTGGTTTGGTAATTACAAATTAGACCCAAAGAGGTAAATATCCTCAAACATGAGGAAGTGCCATTTTCCATCATAAAAATTCTCTTCCTCATAACTAATACCATAAGAGACCCCACTACAATTATACCTTTGCATCATGCTTAGAAAATTATTTTTTATGTTTGCCAAGATGTAAAATGTGTTTTACAAATGTTAAAAAGTATGTTTTGGATTTATTCAAACAAGTGACAAGGTAAAAATAGACTATAATAAAAGAAGTGGTGTAGTACCACACAATTAGAAGAAATGGTTACAAATTTACTCAAATTTTTTGGGTTGAAATTATCAAAGTAGAAGAGGGTATGATAAATTTGAAACCTAAAGTGCAAGCTATCAAAATAAACATAGGTCAAACATACATCAATATCATAAAATATAGATACAACTATGATGAGTTATGACTATAAAATTAGAAGAGGATCTTTTTGATTAGGAAGATAACAATGCAAAATAAGAAGCTCAAAATGTGAATTGACACAAGAACTCCTAAGTATAAAGCTAAAACTAAATTGGCTACACAATACCGCCACATGGTAATAGGATGTAGAATGGTCCAAGAACTTAGAGTGTGAGAGAATTCAAGATAACCCAAATCCACAATTAGAAATAAAAAATGACGGTGAGTCTAAGTAACAACCTTCAACCCAAATGGGAAATTGTACCCAAGTTTACTCAAAGCAAGTACAAATGGTGAATTGATAACACATTGGCCTAGGATTAGAAAGATGAAATTTTAAATTTTAGATAAAAAATGAAAGACTTTGAGATTTTTCAAAGTAAGAAAATGGTCTAGACTCAAATGGGTAGCATAAAAATGTTGTTTATAGAATATGAACACAATGTTCTAAATGATGATTTGAATAAGGAAAGAAATGATTTTGATTTGGTTAGTGTAATGCCTCCTTGTTCAAATAGAATGGTGTATGACAAAAGTGTTTGGTTTTATGATATGTTTTGGTTTTTAAATATTTTTATGGTAAAAAATACTAAGTAAAGGATAAAATAATAAAATGCACCTAAGTGTAACATCCAAAGTCTTAAAACTAACAAGGTTGCATGCTACTGTCAAATACTATTTATATATGTGATCTTAGGAGGATTTTAAGTATGAATTCAAAAATAAAAGTGCATGAATAAGTAGGGTTTTTACAGCCCCTTTCTCTCAAGATATTGTATGGCGATATGGAACTTTGGGTTACTTGCCTTGCATCAACAATATATCCATGGCAAGTGGGGTTGTTATAAAACCAAATTTTTGTACGCTTTAAGATGGTCTCAAGTGTAGATAACATAAGATATGATCACATAATTTTTATTCACATCAACAAAATTTTTGTGAAAAGGTCTTATCCTTTTTACAACCACTACATCCATCACTTGTTTAGTGTAGTGTGATGTCTAAGTTGCCCTTACAGTCTAAGGTAGTATATTACCAACAGAGTTTGTTTAACTAATCAAACAAACATCCCAATAATTTGACCTAAATTTGTATTTTCCATCATGGAGTGGGGTTGTAATGATGTCTAGAGATAAATTCCTAGGTTAATTCTTCCTTAGAGAACCTGTGAAGAGGTGATGAAATCCCACTCACAAGCCAAAATGCCTAAATAAAATATAAGTGAAAAGACTTTAAGGTCATGTTTGGATCACCTAATTCATATGTATTTTGGGAGGGCCTTACTAACATTATTTGCATGATTTTTGGACTAAAATCAAGCAAGTCAAATAAAAATTGTTTTTGGTCACCCATGTTCCCTAAAGGGGACAAGGGGAGAGCATACACATATCAATCATTTTATGAAAATAAACAACTTTGAAAGAACAATAATAAAACAAAAACTTTTAAGAGTATGTATGTAAGTGTGAGTGTCTATTTTATACCATCAAAGCAATATGTTTATGAAATTTGGCCCCTTGTCCTTAGATGAAAAACTTGTAAAAACTTTCACAAACAACTAATCATAAAAATAACTAAATTATTTTTAGGCACCAAAGAAAATGTTTAAGACCTAAACACTTTTAATATTGTACCTTTTGCCAGCTTATGACCTTCAACTATTAAAGGGTTTATGTCTGCTTAGAAGCCTAAAGATAAATAAGAAAAAAAGATTTCAAAAGCAAGCTTTTGGGTCTCTATTTTCCTATCTTAGAGACTGATGTTGGTCCATGTAGGGATCGATATTGGTTCACAAAAATTGATGTTGATTAGTTTACAGAGGGGTTAATTCTTGTTGATAAAAATTGACATCGGTTCCTAAAAATCCATTGGAAAAACACAATGATTTTCATGAAAAATATGGTTAATAAAATAAGTATAAAAATAAGAAATATCTCTAGATATTGCAATAAAAAGGTCAATCAGATAATATGCAAGTTTCAAAAAACATAATAATAACCATAAAATTTCAATAAAAACCCATAAATCAAGTTTTCTATAGTGTTCCACCCTTCATATAAGAATTGATCTCAGCTATAAGAGGATTGACATCGATTAATCAGAATCAATTCCAGTCTCTATTTAAACTGTCGCTAAAATAAATACAAATATGTGAAAAATTAATATAAAAATTGAATTTTAGAGATTTTTAAGAATTCATTATAAGATCTGAGAGTTACATATTAATCTCCTTGTGTTATGAACCTATGATATCTCTTCTCTTTACTTTTTTTAATTTAGTAGTGGCTATGGATTCATATGCTTTGTAAGTTATCATGTGAACATTTTGTTTTATATGACATTCATTGGATGTAGTAGTTTCTTAAATTAGAATTCATATATAAGTGTTGAGGCCAATGAAGGCATCCACAAATTTATTGTATTTAGCTTGCTCAAAGGAGGCTTCCCCCTCAAAGTGGCCTATGATCAATATAATCATTTCAATGCCTTTGTTAATTTTATAAATCTATTATTTTATGCATTTTTATCAATTTATTGTAGGAGGATCTTCTCATCTAATATCAGAGCACTTTCTAGGGCCAATTTTTTTCTTTTTTTAAAAAAAGTCTTACATCTATTCTATTGCATAATTCCTTTCAATAATTTTAGAAAAAATCTTAACTCTATTTTGGGCATAATTCATTTAAATAATTTTTTACATCACAATAATCTATTTTGGATCAAGGCAAAACTTGACCGCATAATTATGGGAAGTGCTTGGGTGAAAGCCTTAAAACTCATTGTGAGGAGTACCACAAGAACCCCAAATTAGTTGGCCCATTGAGAGGACATGCCAATGAAATGGGCAATGACCCCTTCCTAATTGAGTAGTTCCCATCTATGAGGAAAACCAAGAGCTATCACTGAGAGATATATTTGGGGATAAAAAATTTTGGAGAGCGGTACTCACTTAGATGACATTGATGGTTAGAGTGATATCTTTAAACCCTTAGGCAACCATTGAAACTTGGGGACCATTTCTATTAGTTTTAGAATATTTTTTAAAAAATCAATCATCAAATTATCCATAGACTGTCAAGGGAATTATAGGTAGATATTTGAGAAAAACCAAAATCTACAAACCATCTACAGAGTATTAGTGGACTCTCAAAGGATTTACCACCAGACAAAAAATAGAAGAGTAATTTTTTTTCATTTTTTTATAATATCTCTCCATCTATAGCCATGTTCATTCTCAAACTTTCTTTGGACACCTAAAATTCTAGTCCCTACATTTTCTTCTTTGAGGTCCCATAGCCCAATTCCACTCTTAATTCTCATAAATCTTAATTTTCCTTTTTTTTTGGGTTTTTCCATAACTTCTATTTTTGTTTGTTTGCATCAAAAAATTTCCACTATGTTCATCATCTCTTTCTACTCCTTTGTCCCTCTTTAACAAATTTTCTATTTTTTCCAACTCCTAAAATTTCCCTTGCCTTCATCAATCATACTATCACTATGCAGAAAAATTATTAGAAACCCCTTTACCCCTTCTATTTTCTCCCAAATTCATAACTTTCCTTAATAAATGTGTCTTATCTCTAGTTTTCATATCTATTGAAAAATAATTTTATTCAGGACATGGTAATATCCTAAATAGGAGAAAAAAATATAGAGGATGAAAGTTTTTCTCTCAAAACCCATATCAAAGATCTTGATGAAAAAACTATTGACCTGAGTCTTCAACATACCACCATGAACAATAAATGACATCTAGAGTCTACATTAAACACTGGGTTTTATTCTTCTAGTAATTATCGTGGGATGAAGCTTAATTTTTCTTGATTCAATGGTGCAGATCCAACTAGATAGATCTATCAAGCATAATAATAGTTTATTCTACATAATAATTTTGATACCAACAAGGTCCCGCTTGCATCTTTTCACTTAGAACTTAAAGCCCTTCAATGGTATCATTAGTATAATAAGGCTAATGATGAACCCATATGGACTAATTTTTGCACCCTCATATTACAATGATTTGGCCCTACTGCTTTTGATGACTTCACTGGAGTACTCAATAAAATTTGCCAAATAGGAACTGTGAGAGTATCAAATAGAATTTAAAAATTTGACCAATCACACAGAGGGATTTTTTGATCAATTCTTTAGGAATTTCTTTGTCAGTGGACTGAAAGATGCAATTTGATCTGAGGTCAAAATTTTCTAGCCCAACATAATGATGGAATCCTTAGGGTTACATAAGTTGGTAGAGGACAAGATCATATCTTAGCAATGACTCAAATCCAATTTTATTCCATTCAAAAATACATCTCCATAATGATCTCAAACAATGCCAACCCCAAAAATCACTCCTATCAAGAATTTAACTAAAGTAGAGATGCAAGCTCATAGAGAAAAAAGAATATGTTATAACTATGATGATAAATTCATTTAGAGACATCGATGTGTTGAGAAAAATCTCTACTTATTGGATGTGGACTTTATATCTAAAACTAAATATTGGCAAGATATTTAGGATGTAATAGGTGATCTAGAAGAATCTCAGCTAATTATAGAACCTTTATCAAGAATACCAACTAGAGATCTCTCTTTATGCCTTAGCAAGAGTCACTACCCAAAAAACCATGTGGTTCATGGGTTACTTCAATAATCTCCCTCTCACAATAGTCATTGATTCAGGTATCACTCATAACTTCATTAACCCTTGAATCGCCAAATAGGCTAATTTTGTTATCCATCCTTGCTCCAACTTTGAAGTCATGATTGCCAATGGGGGCACATTAACTTGAAAATGGAAGTGTCACAATGTTTGTATCTATATTGGATATTATAACTTTTTCTCCAATATGTTTGGCTTACCCTTAGGTAGATGTGATGTTGTTTTGGGAACCTAGTGGTTATGCACACTTGGACCCATCTTATGGGATTTTAATAAATTTTCGATGGAATTTTTAGACAATGGGATAAAACACACATTAAAAGGATTAAAACTAAGATCTCTTAGCATCATAATTTCACATCACATTTACAATATTCTTAAGAATAACTCACATGGTGTCATTGCCTAGCTCCATTCCATTCAAATGCAACTATTAACAATCACCACTAATCCTAATCTATAAATCATTATGTAAAGGTATGCACATGTCTTTGTCAAACCAGTGGGATTTCCACATTCATAAATAGAAGACCATTATATTCATCTCCTTCCTAAAAGCATTCCTCCCAACATCAGGCCTTATCATTATCCATTTCAGCAAAATATCAAGATCGAGATGCCCATTTGAGACTTACTAAAGTAAGGCATTATTCACCCCAGTAGTAGCCCATATTCTTCCCCACTTCTCTTTGTTTAGAAAAAATATGGGTCATGGTGCCTCTATATTGATTTACATTTACTTAATCACCTCATAATTAAGGATAAGTTCTCAATCCCCGTTACTAATGAGCTTCTTGATGAGATTTATGGTGCCCATTTTTTCACCAAGTTAGATCTCTACTCTGGATATCACCAGATCTAACTTCATGAAGATGGTATCCCTAAGATAGATTTTCATATGCATGATGACCACTATGAGTTTTTGGTCATGCCCTTTAGCTTCACTAATTCTCCTTCAAAATCTTATGCATTGATGATTAAAATATTCTATCCCTACTTACGAAAATTCATTCTAGTCTTCTTCGATGATATCTTCATTTATAGTAAAACATGGTCTGAGCATCTCCAACATTTGGAGCTCACATTGTAACTTCTCTCTAACCATCATCTTTATGCAAAATAGTCCAAATGTACTTTTGTATAGGATGAAATAGATTATCTTGAGCATATTATTTCATCCCAAGGGGTTCAAGTGGATCTTAGAAAAATAGCTACCATGACAAATTATTTTCATCCTCAGACACTCAAGAGCCTCCATGGTTTTTTAGGGCTAACTAGATACTATCACACATTTTTCAAGGATTATGGGAAGATTAAAGCTCCACTAATAGCTATGTTGAAAAAGTATTATTCTACTTAGACATAAGTTGATGAGTGTGTATTTGAAGAATTGAAATAAGTTATGTGTACTACACCTATTCTAGCTATGCTAAATTTTACTGAGACCTTCACTATTGAGAGTGATGCTTGCGGTAATGGACTTGGTGTTGTTCTCTTCCAAGAAGGATACCCTATTCTATTCACTAGGAAAACCCTTTTTGACAATAATTTAGTACTCTCTACTTATGAGAAGGAAATGATGGCCCTTTTGCATGTAGTACAGAAGTGACAACCATACCTACTAGGAAATCATTTTTGCATCAAAATTGATCACTAGAGTCTAAAATATTTCCTAGAACAACAAGTCTCCACTCCATCACAATATAAATGGATCATCAAACTCATGGTTTATGACTATGAGATCACTTACAATAAGGGTAAGGATAATATTGTGGTTGATGCTATGTATTGCACATTTATGGACCAAGCTTCCCTTTCAAATATTTCCATACCTATTTCAAATTTGTTGGATGTTGTATAACAAGGGTATGTTAATGATTCCTTAATATCTCAAATCATTCAATGGTTGGACACTAACCCCTTGATTGTACTAAATTATTCTTGGGATGCTGATTTTCTAGGATACAAGAGTCATCTAGTGCCTCCCTAGAGTAGAGATATTTAATAGGATTTATTCTATGAACTCCATGCTTCTCCATTTGTAGGGCACTCAGGGTTTTTCAAAACTTATGAGTGGACACAACACAACTTATTTTGGAAGGGAATGAAAAAGTTAATTCAATATATGGTGGTTGAATGTGATACTTGCCAATGCAACAAGGGTGAAACAACATTTATCCCTAGGTTTCTCCAACCCTTGCCCATCCTTACTAGGATTTGGATGTTGGAAATATTTTCATTGATGTCAAAGGTCTAGTATTATTGGTGATAAAGGCCCCATTGCATTTAATGATGTTTTTAATAGTTATATCTTGGCTAATGTGTGTTAATATTTATTTAATATTAACAAATATATTTTTGATTGCATATAAGACAAAAGAAAGGCCCATGGAGAAGTGAAAGAGTCATGGGGTAAAGACAAAAGAAGAATGTGATGAATTTTCTCATGAAGAGTCATCTTGGGGAATTCCAAGAGTCACCAAGTGAAGATAAAATAGGAAGCATGCAATTTCTCATGAAGGGACACTTTGAGGAATATGAAAAGTCACCAAGATAAGGACAAAAGAGGAAAGGACATTTTTTCTTATGAAGGGTCACCACATGACATTTCAAATGCTAGGATATGAAGGGTCATGAAAGTTTGGTGCCATTTTCCATGAGGATTGAAGGGTCACAAAGGTGGAAGGCCAAAGGTCATTTGGAAAGCTATAAATAAAGGATTGAGAAGCCATTTGTAATGTGAGATAGAGTTTATTTTGAGATAGTAATATCTAGCTTAGAAGAGCATTGTGAGAGATGAATATGATTTGTATTTATTATATCTATCTTAGAAGAGCAAAGGTCAGAGAGGAAAGAGATATTGTAATGAACTATAATTTGTTGAGATATCAACATTGAGAGATATTTGTGTGGTATACATAAAGGGGTTGGTGCTTCTATGGGTTAGTGCTCCTGAATTATTATTGTGTTGGTGCTTAGCAAAGGGGTTGGTGCTCCTACGGGTTGGTGCTCCTATGAGTTGGTGCTCATGTGCTCATGAATAGTTTCTATGTTGGTGCTCAGCAAAGGGGTTAGTGTTCCTGCAATTCGGTGTTTGTGAATATTGTTGTTTGAGTTGGTGCTCATTCATATACCTAAGATTGTTCTCCATGGTTTTTTCCGCATTGGGTTCCCACATTAAATTTAGTGTCTCTCTCTATCTTGTGTAGTGTTTATTATTTTAGTTTTATTACATATCTTGAATGTTTAGTTAAGTGGAATTTGATTAAGGGAAATTTTTATAATATATATGATATACTAATTCACCCCCCCCTCTCAGTATATCGCATGCTTAACAATTGACATCAGAGCAGGTTCCTTTTGAAAAAGTTTTACAACTTGAAGGCAGATTAGGAAATCATGACGGTTAGATCACATGAAGTATTTTCTACAAATAAGGCCCCTTTATTTGATGGAATGAATTATGCTTTTTGGAGAATAAGAATAAGGACTTATTTGATGGCCCTCGGATTTGACATATGGAAAGTAGTGGTGAAGCAATATGAAGAGCCATAGACACTTGTAATTATTCCAATAGAAAAGAAGACAAGTGAATGTAATGCTAAAGCTTTAAATGCTATTTTATTTGGTTTATATGATGTTGTCCCCAAAAAATGTCACTCATTTTTGGCACATCATTTAAACTATTTTGGTCCTATAGACCAAAATCCTCTCTTCCCTTTTCAAAAATTGTTATGTGTATTCTAATTCTCCATTCTTCAAGCTTTTCAAAAATCTAAGGACTCTGCAAGCTTAAATCTATAGACTCTATAGGCTTAAATCTACAGACTCTACAGGCTTAAATCTATAGACTCAACATGATTGAAATTAGTAGGTTCAATAGGTTCAAAGGATTTTACAGGTGAGTTCAATCAAAAGAACAAGTTTCCAACACTTAGGCATTTTCAAGATTGGTTCAATGCCTTGGTTCAACCAAAAGAGTTCAATCAACAAGCTCCTAAGCAAGGGTTAAACCATTGAACTATTGAAACTTGAACCAAAAAAGGTTCAAGGCTTCAATGGGTTCAAGGTCCAACGTCATCGGCAAGAGTTAAGTGCTTTGTCTAAAGTTCATCAAGTTCAACCACTTCACTGTTCAACGGCTTTTTAACACTTAGAGAAAAACAAAGGATTGGACCATTGAACCATTTTGGTTCAAAGGTTCAATAGGTTCAACATGTGGTTGGTTCAAAGTGGTTAAAAATACTTATCTAAATAAAGAGATTGAACCGATTGAACCATTGAACCATTGAACCAAAGTTGGTTCAATCAATTGGTTTAATCGGTAGGGTCAAGGGGATGCCCCAAAGCCAAAGGAACAAGTGCCCTTGCAGAGGGTAGTGAACCGAGGCCAAGTACCCTTGTGGAGGGTAGTGGGCAAAGGTAGACAAAGTTGGAAATCCTTTAGAAAAATGACTAAGTAAAAGAGGCTAAAAGATTTCTTTCAAAAACATTTTCAGTGGGAAAATGACAAAGGCAAAATTCCTTCAAACATTTTGTTCAAAGGAATTCACTCGAGAAGAAAGCCCGAATAAATTGAAACAATTGAAATGGCTATGAAAAAGAAGCTTTCCTTCAGATATTTTATTCGAAGGAATTCCTTCAAACTTTTTGTCCAAAGGAAAAGCCCAGTAGAAAAAGCCTAAAAGCCAAAGTTTGCTGAAGGAGCAAAAGCCCGCTGAGAAAATTAAACCCTGAAGGCTACCCAAAAGATCCCAAAGGGTAGGCACCCTTATGGGGGCACTTGATGATAGAGAAAAGGACCTTTTCCAAATACTTGAAGGGATACCTTCCCTTCAGAGTGGTCCAAAAGCTTCAAAGGGGCTGAATGAAGATGTAGAAAAGGACCCTCAAACACTTAGATAAAAAGGGCTTCAAAGGAGTGCCCAAAATAAAAAGACCAAAGAGCAAAATCTACCACATGTCACCTGATAGGACACATTATAATTTGTTTCAAAAAATAACAAAACATGCCATGTGTCCCTTGTAGAGTTTTGTGGAGGGTGACAAGTGGCAACTATAGAAGGTTTCAATATGTTTTTCTCAAAGCAACAGAACTTGCCACGTGTCCCTTGTAATATAAATGGAGCATAGCAAGTGTCAACATCTGCATGAATATAAATGAGTCTTAGATGTTTCTATAGTGTTTCTAAAGATCAGCAGAAGTTTCCACATGTCATCTTTTATAGGACTCTCAAAAGGCATCTAAAACCTCTATAAGTTAAGTGGATGCTGCCATGTGTCCTCCCCTGTTTCACATGGAACACGCCACGTGTCACTTGTTGAGATCAGTAGAAAGTGACTAGAGCAAGAGAGAAAGACATGAAGGAATTTCTAAGGAGGATGATGTGCCCAAAGTATTCAAATTCAAGGCAATGAACTAGCCATTGATTTATAAAGGCTTGAGCACAGAGCCAAATGCATTCAAACGCCTTAAGGCCAAAGGGAAGAACTGTTAAGAGGAGATGAAAGAGCCAACAAGGCTAGGAATGTATCCCTAAGATCTCAAATTCTAGGAAGAGACAAAGCTAGAGAAAGACAAAAGATCAAACTCAGTGACTAGCTGAAGTGGGAGCTCAAATCATAGTAGAAAAAGAGAAGACTAGAAATATCTATGTAGAAGTTATTTCAATAGGTGGAATAGTCCACCAAGTAGATATTTCATCTTGAAAGCATTAAAGGCATAACCTATTTTTCTCCATGGAGTAAAGGTAAAGTGGATATCTACGTAGATATTTGGAGATAGACTAGATGACTTAGGCCTAGGAGAAGACATTTGAGATGAATTGACATGCCACAGTTAAGGCAGCCACCCTGTTCTAGTATGGTTCCTCGACAAAACTAAAAATGCATTCAAGGCATTAAATGTAGCATGGGATATTCCATATAACAAAGTGTAAGGCATTTCTTGGCTGATATATAATGTAATCTCTTATTTTATGCAAAGGAGATCTTCCCAATACAGAAGTAAAACTCTGCCTAAATTGAAAGATGAATACTGAGACTTTGAGCTCAGATTGTTGTTTATATCATTTTATCTGAATGAGAAAGCAAGTTGTTTGCAAATTTTGTGCTGTTATAGCTTGTGTCATTTTAGGATATTGTTGTTATGTCTATCTTCTAAATTTGTTCTTGTTTATTTAATTTGGCAAGCAGAACTAGTGAAAGTAATCAGGAAGGTGCCCTGAAGCCAACTATGGAGAGACTTTATGCCCCCACAGTTGCCTTTAGTGTGTTTTCATTTTGTTTCTATGTAAAGGACCTTGGGATGACTTTGTGCCCTCATTGTCCTTTGTATCTCACTCTTTGGTAGTTAAGGAGGAGGCTTTGTGCTACATCTCAGTCTGCTAGTTACTATGCCCTTAGTTACCAATTACTTGTCACCACCTGAAACAACTCCTATTGTTTCATGCAAGAACACTTCTAAAAGAAGAGAAGTGCCTTCAACATTTTCACCAAGATTTTCTCCTCTATTTGTTAACATCATCTCTAAAAAAAGAGAGATGGATGGTGTATCCTACCCTTGAGTGTTATTTTCTACATATATACATACATACATACATACATATATATAGCACCTTATACTTATATTGAACATCCCCTTGATGAGAGGAGAGATTTTTCCCCTATTGATGTAGTAAACCTGCACATCTGGCTGACCAATCTCCCTATGTTGCGGTTGAAGAGATCTATTTTGCTCACTAGTTAGCTGGTTGACAAAATATTCACTCAACATGTGAATATGAATTTTTTCAAGTTATGTAATGTAAATCTACTCATGAAAATTGGGTAAAACTTGAGAATATTTACAAAGGTGATGGAAAGGTTTAGCAAGCTAATCTTCAGACTTTTAGAAAATAGTTTGAAGGTTTGAATATGGAAGACGGAGATATAACAAGTTGTCTTTTATCAGTTGATTAAATAGTAAATCAGATTCAAGGTCTTAGAGAAACACTGGATGAGGAAATGGTGGTAAAAAAGGTTTTGAGATCTCTACCAATGAGATATGATGTAAAGGTTTCAACAATTAAGGAAATGAAGAATTTAGCCAAGCTAAAGATGGATGAGCTTCATGGTATACTCATGGCATATGAGATGCAAACTGAACAAGATAAACCCTAAAAGAGATAAGTATCTTTCAATACATCAAAGAAAGAGAAAGCTAAGATTCAAGAATCAATTGATAGTTCCAGTGATGATGAAGATGACAATGGAGCTCTTTTCATTCGCAAGCTGAAAAGGGGAATAGGTAAATATCAAGGAAAATTGCCTTTTAAATGTTTTAATTGTGGAAAGATTGGATATTTTTTAGCTAAATGAACAAATAAGGGTAATGAAGATGATGAAGAAGGAAAGTATACATACAAGAAGAATTTCAAAGGTAAATTCAAGAAGGGATTTGAGAAGAAGACCTGTATTTTAAAGATCCTAGCTCAACTGAAGATAGTGGAGTCGGTGATCTAGAAAAAGAAGAGATTCTATTCATGGCCATACATGAAGATGCCTTTTCAAAAAAACGTATAGATGATCAAGAAGAAGAAGAGGAGGAAGCCAAAGTGAATCTAGAAGTAGAACTCATTTGTGCCCTAGAAGAGTTAGAAGCTATTGAGAAGAATAATTGAAGATTGAAGTGCCAGTTTGAGAAAAATGAAAAGGATTCAAAGGAAATAATTGATAATCCAACAACACACTTGGAAGAATCCAAGAAGAATGAAGAAGGTCTAACAGTACAGTTGCAAAAAAAAAGAAAATAATGTGAAAGGTATGTTATTGAAATTGCCTATTTAAAAGAAGACATTGAGAAAGCAGTCAATGATAAAGTAGTTAGTGATTCAAAATTTGAAGATAAAACTAACATATTGAATAAGATATTAGAGAGCCAAAAGGAAAATTAAAATAAGATAGGTATCAGATTTTGAAAATAAAAAGAGCTATGTTGAAGCTCCTACAAAAGAGAAAACAAAAAGGGAAGAAGTGAAGAATACAGAGGACATTTCAAACAAAGAAGGCTGGAGGGAACAAAGCTACAAAAGGCAATCAGGTTAGAGATATATAGACAAGTGTAATTTTTATGGTTACTATTTTTATTGTAATGGATATGGTCACAAGAAATTAGAATGTTAGAAAAGAGCTAATAGTTTCAGAAATAAGAAGGAAAATCATGTAGAGTCAAGCACAAGCTACAACTCTTTTGCTCCTCTATCAAGCTTTGGTGAAGAGGCCATAATATGTTACAAATGTAACAAATTCAGACACATACCTTGATAGTTTAGAAACATGTTTAAGTTAGTTAAGAATGATTAGAGTTTCAAAGCTCCATTCATCAAGAAGAAGGTTCAGGCATGTTCATGGTAGAAGAAACAACTTGAAGATTCTATGTTGATATAGACTGCTTTGCATGTGAGAAATGAAGATCAGCCATGGTTCATTGATAGCAGATGTTCAATTCATATGACAAGAGATAAGAGTAAATTCAAAACTCTAAAGAAGATCAATAGTGGCACTGTGAAATTTGGAGATAAAACCATTGCCAGGATAATCAAAAAAGGTACTTTGAGTTTGGATAATGGTAAAACCAAGACTAAGAATGTTTTGTATGTAAAAGGTATTAAGCATAATCTTTTGAGTGTAAGTCAAATATATGATCAGGGATACACATTAAAGTTTTATGCAGAAGGTTGTGAGATTAGAAGAAAAGATTCAAATGAGTTGATTGCAGATACTCAAAGGATAGGCAACAATTTATATGTATTATCAGATATCTTTTCAAAGGCATGATCAAAGGACACATTCAAAGATCTACAAGAGGAGTTGGGAGTAATTTCTATTACTTCCTACCATTGAGGTTCAACATCAGTTGAGGGGGAGATAAGTGTTATCTCTAGGTAGGCCCTTTGCCATTAATGTCAAAAGGGGAGAATAAAAGGTATAGGTATGAGTATAAAAATAGGTATAGGGAATAGGTATAGGTTGCTACAGTAAGGGGGAGTTAATATAGGTTTTTTAGATGATAGTATGTGAAGGATTCAAGATGTGGCAGTTTGAAGATAGAGATTTCCATCAATGACAAAGGGGAAGATTTTTGGAAATATTATCATTGATGTCAAAGGTCTAGCATTCTTGGTGATAAAGTCCCCATTGCATTTAATGATGTTTGTAATAGTTATGTCTTGGCTAATGTGTGTTAATATTTATTTAATATTAATGAATATATTTTTGTTTTCATACAAGACAAAATAAGGTCCCATGGAGAATTCAAAGAGTCGTGGGGTAAAGACAAAAGAAGAATGGGATGCATTTTCCCATGAAGAGTCATCTTGGGGTATTCCAAGAGTCACCAAGTGAAGACAAAATAGGAAGTGCACAATTTCTCATGAAGTGACACTCTGAGGAATACAAAAAGTCACCAAGATAAGGACAAAAGAGGAAAGGTTGTTTTTGGTTATGAAGGGTCACCACATGACTTTTCAAATGCAAGGATATGATGGGTCATGCAAGTTTGTCACCATTTTCCATGAGGATTGAAGGGTCACAAAGGGGGAAGGCCAAGGCCATTTGGAAAGCTATAAATAAAGGCTTTAGAAGCCATATGTAATGTGAGATAGAGTTTGTTTTGAGAAAGTAATATCTAGCTTAGAAGATCTTTGTGAGAGATTGTCATGTCCCCTTTTTAGTTGACATGTTTAGAGTTGATGGTTAGCCTATTATGTGACCCTTGTAGGCTGATAGGATGGTTAGAGGGTCTTGATGGAGATTGTCTTGGCTTTGTTTAGCAAAATTTTTCTAGTTGGCTTTCGTTTGGGCTCGATCGGACATGTATTGAGGGAGATATTAATATTTGATTGATTTAATCAAATATTAATTATTTGGTCTAATTTTAATCTAGAAACCTTAATTCTAATTTAAGAAAACCCTAATTAGGGCAAGCATATCTTTTGAGGGTATAAGGGTTTCTCATGGAGGCCATTATTGATTATGCATTGATTATTGATTATTGATATTGAAGAATTCTTTTGTGAAGATTGAGCCAAGGGTTTCAGGATTCCATCTGCATTATAGAATGTCAACTCTTCAGTATGTGTGATTTAGAGGCTATGAAATATCAGCTAATCTATTACCAAATTGAGAGATAGCTTCATACAGAAGTTATCATAGAGGTTTACAGATTTGAGAGGTAACTTCATACAAAAGTTGTCACAGAGCTTTCCAGGTATTTATTTTATTAGGTTTTTGAATTCAATAAGTTATACAGTTAGAGATCTTCTGTATTAGATCCATATTCCTTGAGATCGGGTATCTAGCATATAGGCCACAACATATTTTCTTGATTCTATATGGAATCTGTACCGATCCGTGCAAGTCCGTAGAGTTTTGCATCAAGTCGTACAGAGCCACAGGCAGTATAGTGACTAACATTAGCCATCTTCAGACCAACGTTGGTAGAGTAGACAGACCAACAATGACTGACGTTGGCAGATAATCGATCGACGACGGCAGTATAACTGATGTCGGTGACTATGTGTCGACACAAAAAACCTGAGCCGTCCCAGATTTCAGATTTCATTTCCAAATTTGTAAAATATCAGGGTTTTAAGACCATATTTGATTATTCTTTTATATGTATGAGAGAAGACTGTAATTGTAATCATCTGAACAAGTGATAAGATATTTGATTTGCTATTGAGAGATTATATTGTGGCTAATTTATTTATTTGAAATTATTCTACAAAATCATATCTTTGTTCAAAGTTTTTTGTCTATATATATTCTCTATTTGAAGAGGATATTACAGTGGTATCAGAGCTAAATCCTGCCATCCTGAGGGTTTATAGATCTTATGCAGCCATAAGAGCTGGGACCACACAGGTATAACACACATAGTAGAGCCTTGCTTGAAGGTACCCAGGTGTTAGAACAACAGTGGATTATCATGAGTGATAGACATGAGGGTAGCCCACCCAGGGGCCACAGACATAATGATGATCTGGGTACCAGAGAAACCTACCATGAGATGACACAGGCACTATAGGCACTTACTACTATGATAAGGAGGATGAACCCACCTGATAGATAGAATGGGGAACAAGGAGATGATAGGAGTGCTACTATTAATTAGAGACCACAGCCGACCCATTCCAGGACCATTGATAGACCTACACGGCCTACGTTTGTATAGGATGAACTAGAAGAAGCACCAGCAGAGGAGGCGACAGGTGATTCCCAATTTGAAAATACCCTCATGGCTAAAATTGATGAGTGGGACTTATTAGCTCCTCACATTTAGGAGAAGATGTCCTTTGATCATTTTGTTACTCTAAGGAGAGAGCACTATAGATTAGTTAGACAAGACAGGAGGCCTAGAGTTCAACTCAGTGAGCTGAAGAAGGCTACTGGCAAGCTTTCTTTGACTACTTTTGACGGCAGCGGCAAGATGACAGCTCAAGCTTGGGTTCATAATATTGACACCTTTTTGGCATTGAGGCCAATGACAAAGATAGAGGCCATCAAATACGCCACTTTGCACTTGGATGGAGTAGCACATGATTGGTGGTACCATGGTATGGTAACACTTCAGCATAACCAGGTGACAGAGTACCAGGACTTTGTGGATAGATTGGTTGAGCAATTTGATAGGAAATATCCCAAGGTTTACTTTCAAGATCTAGCATAGTTAAAACAAATAGGTAACTTGGAGTCCTTCATTGGTGAGTTTCAGAGATTGGCAGTCATGGTGCCAAAAATTTCTGAGTGTAGATTGGTAGTTCTCTTCATGGAGGGATTGACAGAACCATTGAGAGGTTGGATCAAAGCCTTTGATCCTCCTTCATTATAGGTAGCTATGAAGAAGGTGCATAGTATGGAGATGGCAGCCCCATCCAATAAATTTAACTCCAGAGGTACTTCTTCATCTAGAGACCATAAGTGCTCCAATAGAGATACAGAGAGACCGGATTTCAACATAGATAAATCAGGTGTAAAGAATGATTCAAAGGCCAATCCAGTAGCACCACCTTTGGATCGTGAGGCACTTAATGATCTATGTAGGAAGAATCTTTGCTTCTACTACAAAGGTCCATATGATATCCATCACGATTGCCCTTTGAGGCCTAAGGGCAAGGCAAATCATGTAATGTGGGCATATTATGAGGATTCGGATTCAGAGGATTCCAAATAGTAGAATAGTTCTAAGGGGGTAGAGGCAGAGGCTTTAGAGTCTAAGGTAGAGGCAGAGTTAGAGCTTCACACACAAGAGGCATGCCTATCCAGCATTCAGTGGGATGAGTCATTCAGACTCCATGGAGTTTTGGAAGGGCAGAAGGTCATCACCCTTCTTGATACAGGAGCCACACATAATTTCATAGATGCTAGATTTGTGGAGAAGCATGGACTCACTACCAAAGATTTTGAGGGCATCAGAGTTAAGGTAGCCGATGGTCATACTCTTAGGTGTGAGCGTATGATTAGAGACCTCCCATTGCGCTTGAACAACTATGAGTTCAAGGCTAATTATTATGTGGTGAACATGGGGGATATAGACTTAGTCTTGGGTATGAAGTGGCTTCATTCATTTGAGGAAGTTACTCTTCATCTCAAGGACATGAAGGTTCTCTTTGATGTTGATGAGAAGACACATATTCTTAAGGCAATACGGGGCAGTAGCTTCAGATATATGTTTTTTCATCGAATGGAGATGCTCATACGACATGACATGATAGAGTGCGATGACGAGTGCACATTGGCACCAACACAAGAGAGATATGAGGACGAGCTTGGTCTTGAGGTGAGTTCAATTTAGGAGTTATCACATGTGGTAGGGACTCAACTTTTTGTTATAGTTGGGTCATAGGTTGATGATGATATGACTATTTCTAGCCTTCACAATCTAGATTTAGATATTATTCAGGTAAGGAGTTTACTTGAGTTGCCTACTGATTTTCATTTATGGATTGGATTTTGGGGTGATTATCTTAGTACTAGAGATGATGTGATGTCATTAGATGAGAGTTGTGATGGACATGGCATGGAGTTCGTGTTGATTGACAGTGGTGGAGATCATGACTACATTTGGGATCCAGGTGGATTGATTGATTTTTCATTCAGCGATTGCTTGAGGGCAAGCAATTTCAGGAGGGGCAGATTGTCATGTCCCCTTTTTAGTTGACATGTTTAGAGTTGATGGTTAGCATATTATGTGACCCTTATAGGCTGATAGGATGGTTAGAGGGTCTTGATGGAGATTGTCTTGGCTTTGTTTGGCAGAATTTTTCTAGTTGGCTTTCGTCTGGGCTCGATCGAACATGTATTGAGGGAGATATTAATATTTGATTGATTTAATCAAATATTAATTATTTGGTCTAATTTTAATCTAGAAACCCTAATTATAATTTAAGAAAACCCTAATTAGGGCAAGCATATCTTTTGAGGGTATAAGGGTTTCTCATGGAGGCCATTATTGATTATGCATTGATTATTGATTTTTGATATTGAAGAATTCTTCTGTGAAGACTGAGCCAAGGGTTCCAAGATTCCATCTGCATTGGAGAACGTCAACTCTTCAGTGTGTGTGATTCAGAGGCTATGAAATATCAACTAATCTATTGCAAAATTGAGAGATAACTTCATATAGAAGTTATCACAGATGTTTACAGATTTGAGAGGTAACTTCATACAGAAGTTGTCATAGAGCTTTCCAAGTATTTATTTTATTAGGTTTTTGAATTCAATAAGTTATATAGTTAGAGATATTCTATATTAGAGCCATATTCCTTGAGATCTGGTATCTATCATAGAGGCTGAAGCATATTTTCTTGCTTCTATACGGAATTTATACCGATCTGTGTAAGTCCATACAGTTCTGCATCAGGTCGTATAGAGCCGTAGGCAGTACAGTGACCGACATCAGTCATCTTCAGACTGACATTGGTAGAGTAGACAGACTGATAGTGACTAATGTCGGTAGATAATCGATCGAAGATGATAGTATAACCGATGTCGGTGACTGTGTGTCGACACAGAAAACCTGAGCCATCCCAAAATTCAGATTTCATTTCTAGATTTGCAGAAGATCAGGGTTTTAAGACCATATTTTAATATTCTTTTATATGTATGAGAGATGACTGTAATTGTAATCATCTGAACAAGTGATAAGATATTTGATTTGTTATTGAGAGATTATATTGTGGCTGATTTATTTATTTGAAATTATTCTGCAAAATCGTATCTTTATTCAGAGTTTTTTGTCTATATATATTCTCTATTTGAAGGGGATATTACAGAGATGAATATGATTTGTATTTTTTATATCTAGATTAGAAGAGAAAAGGTGAGAGAGGAAAGAGATATTGTAATGAACTATCATTTGATGAGATAGCAACATTGAGAGATAGTTGTGTGGTATACACAAAGGGGTTGGTGCTCTTGTGGGTTGGTGCTCATGAAGTATTGCTATCTTAGTGCTCAGTAAAGGGGTTAGTGCTCCTGTGGGTTGGTGCTCTTGTGATTTGGTGCTCATGAATAGTTGTTGTGTTAGTGCTCAGTAAAGGGGTTGGTGCTCTTGCAAGTTGGTGCTTGTGAATATTATTGTTTGAGTTGGTTCTCATTTATATACTTGAGATTGTTCTCTGTGGTTTTTACCACATTAAGTTTCCACGTTAAATCTAGTGTTTCTCTCTATCTTGTGTGGTGTTTATTGTTTTTTTTTTATTGCATATCTTGAATGTTTGGTTAAGTGGAATTTGATTAAGGGAAATTTTTATAAGATATATGATATATTGATTCACCCCCCCCTCCATCTCATTATATCCCATGCTTAACATTGGATAGATATCTCTATGGATTTAATTGAGGGGTTCCCTAATTCTTGAGGGAAAATAGTGATCTTGGTTTTTGGTTGATCCTCTCTCCAAATATAGTCATTTTTGTGCCCTTAGCCATTCGTATATCACCTATATAATCCCAAAAAATTTATTGGACCATATTTTCTATCTTCATGGCATTTTTTCATCTATTGTCTCAGATCATGATGCAACCTTCACCAACCATTTTTGGAAAGAACTATTTTGATGCATTAGTACCCAATTGAAGATGATTTTAGGGTATCATCCATAAATGAATGGCTAGAATAAAATTATCAATAAATACTTAGAAATTTTCATTTATTACTTCACCTCATAACAACCACATCAGTGGGTAAATTGGTTCCCTCTTATTGAATGGTGTACAATACCTCCTGCCACACTTTAATGAATATGAATTCATATAAATAATGATATGTTCAAGCACCACTAGTTCTCCTTTTGCATATCCCCAATAATTCATTAGTTCAAGCATTTGATAGAGTTCTTCAAACCTTAGATCATATCCTCCATACCCTATGAGACAAACGTCATATGGAAAAAGATTGAATGAAACAATAGGTGTATTAGGACAATTTTGAGTGCACTTTTTAAGTAGGTGATATGTTTTTTCTTCACCTGGAGCCTTACAAGCAATCCTTCCTAAAATTCAAAGGGTGTCATAAGATAGCTTCCAAGTTATATGGGACCTATAAGGTTCTTCAGAAGATTAGGTTAGTTTATTATAAGTTGGATCTCCCACCTTCTTCTTGAGTTTACCTAGTATTTCATATCTCTTATTTAAATAAATTACTTGTCACAAACATCAGAGTATATACCATTTTACCATAACTTGATAATGAAAGATCCATTCTTATTGAGCTAGAGGAAATCTTGGGTAGATGCACACACCAACTTCACTCCCACTCCATCACCAAGGTTTTCATTTAGTGGCATAGAATGCAACTAGAGGATGCAACATGGGAACCACTATTTTAGATTCAACACCAATTCCCACATCTGAATCTTTGAGGACAAAGCTTTTTCTAAGAGGGAGGGGATGTTATGAACTTGTGATATATCTTCTCTTTAAATTTTTAGTTTAGTAATGGCTATGGATGCATATGATTTTTAAGTCATCTCGTGAGAATTTTGTTTTATCCCACATTCATGGGAAGTAGTAGTTACTTAGATTAGAATTTATATATAAGTGTTGAGGCCAATTAAGGAATCCAAGAATTTATTGTATTGAGCTTGTTCAAAGGAGGTTTCCCCCTTGAAGTGGATTGTAATCAATATAATCATTTTAGTGATTCTGCTAATTTTATAAATCTATTATTTCATGCTTTTTATCAATTTATTATAGAAGGATCCTCTCACCTTGCTTGTATGGGATGCATGGTCCCACTAGGCATGCAGAAATGTAGAGTAGGAATCCAAAGCAAGTTAATATATGTGTTAGTAGAGTAAAGCCCAAATAATAATAAATAACATAATTTACTAATCCTACTCCCTCATGGGGAAAATTAACTCTAAGAGCTATTGAAAGAATGAATACTACCATCAAACCTTCTATGAGTGTCCCTCCTCCAAGAGCAGCCCAAAAACATGATTTTCTCATGATTTGGTGTTCCAAGTCTTTATCAATGATGAGTGGATTACTCCTATATCATATCTCAATACACCAATGAATTAGGCTCTTGAATTTTACCAATGTGTGCAAATAGTTGAAGCTTTTCTATTGCAATTTGTACATAATAATTTTGCATCAATGAAGTCTAAAAATGGTGGTCCTAGCTCACTTATAATTTTTTTGAAATGATCAGAATCAACCATGACCATCCATCTTAAGATCAAGATGTGTGGCCATGAATCAAATCAATTTTGGAGGCTGAAGCCATAAATATCCCCATTAATATTTGGAATAATGGGGCATTAATGAGGTATGGGAGGGCTTAAACTTGATATTTGTCCATCTATGGCTTATGGATATCACCCTATTGATGATGTCACCAGATGATGTAACTATTAGAAATGAATTTACAATTAACGTATCTTCAATAAATTCCATGGATTTTCCACTTATGCCCTTGATTTGGATTAATTTGCTTAAGTGGGTTTAATTAACTTTCTGTAATTCTTTGGAAATTGGTTGTTCACTTAATCAAAATGGTCAAAATATGAAGTTACTAAGTCATAATTTAACTGGATTATAATTAGAAGAAGGTGTCAATTATGTATAAATAAATACCCCAATTAGAGCAGTATGGATGTGAAATAACACATGCACATGATGTGTGCTTCCAAATTAGAAGAATTTAATGGTCTAGAGCATCATTTTGCATGGCCGTAATTTAACTCTAAGTGATTTGAGAAAAGATAATAATAACATAAAATTCATTACCCCATTCAAGGATACATTATCTTAAATCAGCACTTGTACATGAAAATATTGAACCATTTAGCACATTTTAGTTATTTTGGCCCAAATTATGCATTGTCACATAATGTTGCTTAGATTGACAATTTTAGCACAATAGTGTTAGGAAGTGGATGTCTACAACCACATTTCTAGTTCTATGTTGCATTAATGTTGTTACTTGTACATAGTAGAGTAAATGTGTGATTTTTTTATTATGTGTGGACCTTGGTTCTTTTGTGAAAAATTTATTGAACAACTCTATGATGTCTTGTTTCATATGTGACATTTGAACATGTTCTTGGCTATTGGCCCTTGGCTCTATGTGTTGTGTAACATTTTTTTTATGACCAACACACCCCACATTCAAAATTTTTAGATGGGGACCCACTTTCCATTACAATATTCATGATAATGTCTTATGCATTACATGTTTAAGAGCATCTTGCATGAAAATGGCTTTATTTTCTTAATGGCTATCAGTTTTTTAAAAATTTCATAACAAGAATATATTAAAATGTTAAGGTTTTATAAGTATTTTTAGGTCCTTTAAGTCATGTTGAATTTGGAATATAAGATTCTATGTTGATATCTTAGACCTTGGCTTTTAAAATTTCAAAATATAACCATTGAAAGGCTCAAAAATGATTTTTAAATGAAATATTTTATAAATTATTTATACCTTTTAATGTCAATAGTTAGGCAAAATGTGTTATGGTTATGATTTATTTTATTAATTGACTAATCTAAACATCTTTTCCAAAGTTTTCTTATGACTAAATTTACAAACTAGATCAATATAGTGAGATATTGACATGCATCTTCATCCATCCTCCACTCCTATGATTTTCAATAGTTTTATGTATAATTTTCATCTAGGCCCATGAGATTAAGCAATGCATCTCAATCCCACTTATATGTGGCCTACATGTCCAATAAATAATATAAAAAATCATCTAGGCATCTAAGTGAATGAGATCATGCCACATGTATTCATCCTGCTCATCTATAGCCAATAATTATTTTCATAGTGACTCAATTCATCTATGTGTATGATGCAATGTGGACCATTAACTTGGAACCATCACATTCATTCATATGTATTTTGGAAAATCATACATTTTTATGTCTTGGAAATTATCTAGAGAAGTGTGGACTATCCACATTGCATAATCTTAATTATCTGACTGATAGGCCCTTACATAGTTTTCAAAGCTTAGTTACCCTTAGAATAAGTGATATCTTTACAAGTGAAAAAATATTTATATCCCGTGACCTATAAGGAAAAAGTACGCAATCAAAGTTTGAGAAAGTGGCAACCATCCACATGGTATAATCTCAAAGATTTGTAGTCTATAGGACCAAAATACATAGTCAAAACTTGAAGACCATCATAATTAGCATGGACCATCTATGTCACCATATCAAGAACCCACGACCTAAATATCAAAGTACAAAAGTTAGATTTTACACCTAATGAGTAAGTGACATAATGCCATGTGTCTTTTTCAAAATAAAGTTAAAATACATCAAATTAAGCCCCTAAGAAATAGAAAAATAACACTTATCATAGTAAAATGACTGAGCATCTAAAGTGAGTGTAAAAACACCACATGGCGATAAAATACACTAAATTTTTCATTGAAAAATGAAAGATAAATATACAGGGAATAAATAAAAAGTCATTATCTATAATAAATTCAAATGAACTAGTAACTCAATGTATTCAAGTCTTGAGCTAAGCAAAATCATGTCATATATTTAATTTTTGAAATTCAATTGAATCACATTTCTATCAAACCATCTTATACAAATTGTAAATTTGAGATTCCAAGTGACCAAAGGCCCTAGTTTTCCAGAAAGCTTAAAATAATTTCATATAGTAGTAATGGCATATTTACCTTGTGCATTTTTGGATGCCCCTCCCTATATGTACTCCATTACCGGAAAGACAAAGAACCTAGATATATTGTTCAAACCAATGATGTTAGAGGACTAATTTCAGAATTATTCACATATTTGGCATGAAATTGATGCAATAGAGCCACACACAACCCAATATCAAGTATCCACTACTATGAGAATATATTATGATGATATATTGGAATAAAGGTTTCAGGCTTTCATAATGCCACAATAAAACTAGAGGTAATGACTTGCATTGAATTTTTATATGATTTATTTGTCAATGGTAAATTTTCTAGGAACCTGTTACATTTTTTCCCTTAATACTACTCCTATAACATATATTTAAAGCAATGCATTTGAGAAGTATTATAAGCTCCTAAATCTTGAAATGACATATAACTCACCATGGTGGATTCATGGTTAAACAAAAACACATAAGGAGATAATTTAAAGCAATGGGTCAAGGATATAATAAATTTGGTGATTTTAGGTCGAATTTCATCCATTCCTATAGAAAGCTTCAAACCAAGGATAAGTGTGGCTATGGTGCTACTCAATCAATTATATGGTTTTCCTTGCATCTCTTATATCCATGAAATATGGGTGTCATTACTAGATATCATTATGAACTCAAATAGAATCATATCTTTGGAAGAAGTCATCAAATCCAACCTACAGATCTAAATACATAGATAATAAAATAGACTAGATGGAAATTTTTATATGATGTCATATTTAGTAGATGCCATCATAACCACCATGCATCAATCTTTTGAACAACCCTTGGATCCATTTGAGGAATAACCAAAAAATAAGGTTTGTGATGATTTAACATTATTCAAATTTACAATTTAGGAAGGAAATGAAGATGATTTTATATACTTTCTGCCTACTAGTTTATACGACTATTTATAGGCCTAGTGTATATGTCTAGAGTCTCAAATGCAATAAAGAGAAGTATCCAAAAATGGGGGATTACTGGTATTACGCCAAGTATAAAATAATAAATATAGAAGGGAATAAGGACCCCACACTATATTTGACACACAACATCATGGATAAATTAGTTAAACATGAGATTGCCTTTCGACTAACCAATTCTTCAAGCATGATGATATATTTATCAATGTAGAAGATTAATCTAAGGTTTACCTCCATATGCAATGATCTAAAATGTCAATGAAAATACATTAAAGGATTACATATGATCCTACCACTAGTAAATATGATAAAAAATAAATGGAAATTAAGGAAGTGGCTCTACCACAGCATCAAGCTCCTCCTCCTCAAGTAAAAGTAGGACCATCTAGTGAAGCTTGCACCTATGGGGAGATAGACCTTTAGATTAGGTATAATATCTTTAGTGGTCTTCCTAGGATTTTAAATGTCATTCCCCATCAATATACAACTACCATGGGAGTACTTATATCTCTCAATAGGCCTATGGGATCAATTTATTTTACACCCTTTCAAACCCTGGAAATAGTGTAAAAATTAATTTTCCCTTCTTATTTTTTTAGGTTTCTTACCATTTCCCACTAATTTTAAATCCATATTTGAAAGTAATTCCATACCATGGATTCTTCACTATTTCATACCACTACTACTTCCATTGACACACCATCTACACTCCTTATACCTCCACAATCATTCACTACTCTATATCCTTAAAAATAGTAGATCACCATTAATAATGAACCCTATACAACTATATTTACACCAATTACCACTAGTGATTCCAACTCCTCTATGTTAACTTATTATAGAAAAAGGATTCCACCAATCTCTCCTCAAGTCCTTGTAAACACACAAGAAGATAAACCCATAGAATATTTAGGTGTTCCATTAGGTCTTCTTTGTATATAAAAAAAGGATGAATAATAAATAAATGGGAAGTCAAAGGAACACATACAAGAAGTAGATGAAGAAATGGGAGAATAAGACCAAGAGGGTGAAAAATAGAGGTAAATAGAGGAGGCAACCATAGGATCCTTCCAATAAGTTCCATTTTATAATCCTAAATAAACATTGGTAGCTTCTAACTTGAGATATCCCCATAAATTTATAATACAATACATAGAGAGACCTCAAATTGATATAAGACTAGTCTCTATACATGAAATAATAAGGGGAGTTAGCCTAAAATAAAATCAGGCTACTATTAGATCTAATCATGTAGATAATACAACAAGAATTAGCTTGACTATTGATGTTACTATAGAGTCTTATACAGTATTTGAGGTACCATATTTTTCCCAAGGTGATAATATTCTTTCTGAATAAGGGAGATAAATGTTGGACAAGTTAAACCTATTCTATTAGTTTAGATATTGTACCCAGTGATATTGGTATAATTAACATTTTGAATCTAGTTACTAAGCTAATTAACATACCTTATACTTAAATATAAGATTAATTAAAAATTATAGATTAATTACATGTTCTGAATAGTAGTGCCATATATTAGGAAAATATCTAGACTCTAGATTCTTTAGTTTCCCCTATAATCACTAATACATTCATCACAACACAAGCCACTCATTCTTTGATTGTTTTAACAACTATGGATTCAACACAAATAATAGAGTATTTATAAAATTTAACCAAAACCCTAAAAAATTATTCATTTTTTAATTCCATGAATCCAAAAGTTACTAGACCTAGAGTTCACTTTGAGACATTGGTTGCAACTTCTATTTTATCTACACAAGCTATGCCTTTAAGGACCTCCATATAAATGAGGATACCATTTCCATAGGCCATTAAAATTTACTCTATTATAGTTTCTATTTATAATACATAAGGAAATACCAAGTACATAATGGGAATAACTCATTAAAATTAGGTCATTGAGTGGAGAAAGGCTATCCCTACCTTTCCTAATTTTACTACACCTTCCACTAGTATTCAAACAACATCAATACTACCTCCCCCTGGTACTCCCCATTAACTAATTTTACACTAATTATCTAGGTTAAAGAATAATTTATTGTCAATATCCCTCCCTATATTAATAAGTTGCAAGAAGAAGAAATGGGCAGGTCAAATTTGATTATTACTAAGAAACCTAAAGCAACATTTCATTATGATAGACATACATATACATTGAGAAGTGTAAAAAGGAATATTGTGATGATTGAAGGATAAATAGATGAATTAGAGAAAAAGGATGATATTTCTTCTTAAAAAATAAAAATAAGGTTCACCTAAGAGACACAATTAAGTATAGATAAGATCCTTATAGTTTTTTGGATACAACTGAGGGAGTCCTCGAGAATATGTTTAGGAGATATGACCAATAAAAATAAAGGTTATAAGAAATAAGTATTATTTAGGCTCATATAAAAATTATATATAATTTATAAAGTGTGACTAAGAAATTATATGATATCATTCAATAATATCTATAAAGGTTGAATCCCAACCTAAGTGGGGGATGTGTTTTAATTCTATAATAAAATGAATGATATGGATGATAGAAATAACTACCTAGGCCTAGATATGAGGAAAAAATATTATTCTCATTTGAATTTGATGCTATAAATCTAAGTTTCATGAGCTCAAAATTATGTAGCTACCAAGAAAGAGTTTACTTGACTAGCACTGGGAAATGCAAGCTCTAGTACAATAATTTATTAATCATGAAAGATAAGCAGTCTCTATTTTTAAAGACATGAGAGTCATAAATGTGTATAATCCTCTTGGTTAGTTAGTTTATACGACCATTTATAAGGCCTATTTTTAGAAATGTTAACTTTTGGGTAGAAATTTAAGGAACTATGTATAAAACTATTGAAGAAATCATACACTTGATAAATTTTTCTAAGGAAAAGGTAGAAAATATATAAACTCTCCATGTGTAACTCATTACTTCAATGGTTATGTTTTCAAAAAAAAATCACCTTCTGGAAGGTAGTTCAAGCCTTCTAAATTTTGAATAACATAGAAACACATCAAGGTTGTAGGTGACCTATTGGAGAGGTGAATCTCTAGGTTAAAGGGCTACCTCCCCTTAATGAATCACTTAGGATCATGAACTACTCTACCAACTAGTTAGGAAAAGAGAAAGAAAACCTATCCTATTGGAGATGATGCACCAAAATAGTTAAATTTCTACCAACCAATTGAAAATTCACTTCAAACATAAGACTAACCTGCAATAAACACTTCTCCAAATCTACCTCTCTACATCAATGTTTATCATTAAGGTTATGAAGAATGCTTAGGCTAAGAGGACTTGTTAAAAGGTCATGAAATGAAACTAATTAAAATATTAATCACTCAACCTTTCACACTCCACTTAGATACTTCAAAAGACCTACAAAAAGGATTCCAAACTGAACATGAATGCAAGAAAGGACAAACATGCCAAGGAAGTAAGACTATCACTTAACAAGATCAACTAGTCAAGCATACACATTGAAACTAGTTAATAGATGAGATTAAATCAAAATTTTATCAATGATAAAAGGCTTGAAAATGGTCATGAATTCACCATACCTATGTGGAGGATACAAACTTAGCCTATTAAGGTTGAATATATAGAGAAATGTGAGAGAGAAGAAGGGCATAGGAGAGAGGAAGAGACAAGTGTCCAAAAGAGAGTTACAATAAGAGTGTTATGAAACTGACCCATAAATTCTTAAAGGATAAGTTTTTATCTCTTTAATGTGCTCTTCTACTCCAAGTGGCATGGACATTTCAAACTTTTCTTGACACCTGACCTTGCTCTTCAAAACTACCCTTTACCTTGGCTTGCAAATAGACAAGTGGCACTCTTCAACATCAAAAAATGTTGAGTTACATTTTATATCTAATACTAACACATTTCATTAGTTTTATAATCTATCCAATTGACATCTCAATGGAAATCATCATCCATCTCCTTAGGTATCTTGAAACTCCTTCATCTCATAAGGCCAATCTTGCTTACAAGTGTCAAACTTGAGTTCATATTCTATAATGAGTTATATATTCATGAAATGAATGTACACATCATATAAACCTTCAAAAACTCATTTGGATTCATCAAACTCTCTTTAAAACTCCATTTTTCACCAAAGCTCTCATTTGGACTCATTCCTTATAACCCTAAAAACATGTAAACCTCCTTGTGTATGTGAATGTACATAGGTTATTTAAAAAATGAGCACATATTTTAGTACCCAATATGTATTTATATCTCCATTCCAAATTTTAGGTCCTAAATCTGAGTGGAAGTGTCCTTTTTATGCCATTCTCTCTCCTTAAGTAGGCCTCCTTGCCTAAAAACTAAGTTTTTGCCTAAAATCACTCCCACACGGGTGAAAATTATGTGAAGTGTGTGATTTAATTTACCCATGTTGATGCAAGCTACATGTCATTTTTAATCTCTTGAGACCCTGTATAGATGGGTCAAACATGAAATGGTCAAAAACACTAGTCTAGGCATTTAACTAGCATGAAAGACAATTTGAGTGTTTTAAAAAGTTTTATTCAAGTTTTAAGTCTTTAATAAGATTTTTTATGTTTGAAACATCATCCCAAAACTCATCATGATGAAGAGAGTAATCTTAAGGTTTTTTCTAGGTCTTTAGATAGGTCTCTTAGCTTACAAAACCATGCATTTCTCCTTTCTTAACTCACTTGGCATATTTCAAAGCTGATATGTCATATTGAGGGAACTAAGTAGGTGTTTATATTATTATATTTCCTTTTTAAATTCTTTATAGACCTTAATTATTTATTTGGAATCCATTTTATACCTTATATACCTATAAACAAGCTTATAGTTATGTATTATGCTTTGCTCCATACACCCTTATACCTTCACATGTCAACCATTACCATGAAATGGTGTTTAGGAGAGTTTTGAATAACATTAAGGTAAATACAAGGTCTAAAAAATCCATTTTAATTCATTATAAATCATATTTCTCACATCAAGTCTTCAGGAGGGTTTAAGGCATGTTTTGTTCTTAAGGATTGTTCATAAAGAACAAATCCTCTTTCTCTCTCCTGATGCCATAAAATTGTATTGGGTGACCTATCCACCACCTCTAAACACTATTAGGTCCCATGAAAAACCTTATGATAGATATGAGTAAAATATGGTGTCTCTTAGATTACAATCAAGAGATTAGAAAGGGGTCTAAATTCTTAAGCATTGTTCATGCAGGTGATTGAACTAAACCAATAATTAATGCCATGAATTTGTATTATGGGGACATAATAACCACCTATGAAGACCATTTTTTCTCATACAAAAATTTATGATCTCAACAAGTGATTAAAATTTTAGTTTTAGACTGCAATCATCCATTTTGAGAGCTTGAGGTGGTCTCAATGGATTAAATGCCATTTTTCTTGCCTTCCTTGCCTTTAGATGGTATTATAGGGTATATGAAAACATTATAAACTTTAAAAATCCCTCATATATTCATTTTAATTTCATTATACCATCATTTTCATGATTTTTCATAGGGTCTAACTGAGTATGAGTTAGGCTTATAGGCCTAAACAAAGTCTTCAATGTTTGTTTTACTTTAGATGAGTCTAAGAGTTATATGGAGCTATACTATCACCATGAAACCATTCTCAAGACGTTTTCCTTCCCTAATAAATCTCATATAACTTTAAATCTCTAAAATATGCCAATATCTTCCATGAGGTTAGTCAGGCCTATAGACACCCATTTGACTATGTATGTAGGGTCTAAAGAGCTCTGTTTAGTCATCTTTTTGAACCTCCTTTAGGCCTATTGAATTCTTTTAACTCATATGATCTCATTACTTGGTCATGATCTCAACCAACTCCCCTCTCATTAAATATGTATGATATTCTCTTCTCAAGCTTTGAACATAGCCTTTCTTGCTAAGTAAACCTCTAGATACTCATTTAGGTGTCTGAATGGATTTTTGGGTTTAAAGGTCTTAAATTCAAACTTTTGAACATACCAATATCCATTTTCATATCATTTATAGTTTAGAACGTTCTCAACTTGTTCAAAACCCTAAATTTCATAACACACACCTATTCCTTGACTATTTAGGCCTGGTTGAAGGTGTTTATTAGGATGGTCTGAACAATGAGTATAAGAATTGGTCTCTTAACTCCATCATGGCCCATGAAATTAAACAAACCTCATTATAAGTTCTTTTCTCTTTATCTTAAAAAATATATTGACCCTTTCATGGAATTTTCAAACCTTTACCTTCTTGCCTTCATATACAAACCTTTGTATGAGCTTTGAGGTTATAGACTCAATCTTCTTGACCCTTATTTGACTTCAAATGGTTTAGGTGTCCATTGGTATGAGTCATATCTCATATTATAAGTGATTCATGTTTCATTCCTATCCTCTTACATGACCATTTGATATTTTTGTTCAAAATGGGGACCTATAAGTCTGTAGCCTATAGGTCTCTTTTCTATTAGGAGTGATTCGGGCAACAATTTAGGGGACAATTCGGGTGACGGTTCGACCCCAATTGATGATGAAACTTTTAGGAGCCATAACTTTTGGACTATAGCTCCAATTGACTCTCCGTTTGAACCATTGGAAAGATAATAATGAGAAGAACGTGGTGAAATGGCATGGATCTCCACTCAATGAAGTTTGACCCTTAAAAACCGAATGGAGGTTACCCAAATTTTAATTTTAGTAGTGTAGTCTAAAAATAGTAAGTTTCTAAAAATAGTAATTCCTTGAATGTTGTATTGTTTTAAATCATAGAATTCGAACCAATTCATCTCCCTCAAGATTGGTGACCTTCCAAATCCTCCCACTACTTTTAAAATGTGTATAAATGAAGTTGTAACCCAATATGGAAATCAAACATCTCTTCCCAGAGATAAGCATATAGTTGTATTGCAATCTTGAGTAATAAAACATCTCTTCTCAAAGACTTCATTGTTACTATGTTATTTTTCTATTCTTGAAATATTTTTCAACTAAAAATTATAAGTTTTGGATCAGTGGTATCAGAGTGGTTTATCTTGAGAGTGTATGATCCCAAGGATGAGGTCATTCTACAAGAATCTTGGGTGGAAAACAACATAGCTTCCAAAATATCCACCTATTCACTCCAAATGACTTCAAATGGTGGATGACACCGAGACATCTGATCCTTTAAAGGAAATGGTGAATGAATCCCTCTAATGAAAACAAGCATAGATGCTACAAAAATTTGCCCAAATTCTCCAACAACTCCTAATGGGAAATTTTGGCTCCTCATCTACACTTCTTGACTTCTCATCCATGGACCATACTTTCAGTGCCCCAACATCCTTCAAGGTCTAGGTAAATTTTGATATTCCTACATTTGAAGGAAAAATCAATGCTAATGTAGTAGAAAATCGGTTGGATCAATTATCTTCCTAATTCTTTGTAAATAAGTTCACTGATGGAAAAAAGAATGACTTTTGCTCTTTTAAAAGCATCATTGCGCATGAAAAATTGGTAAGAAATGTAAAAAAAGAGGTTCAGTATAGATGACATTGGCCTTGAGGTGGAACCTACCTAGGATGATTTTGTGGAAATGGTAAAGGAAGAATAATATCCCATTGGAGCATATGATGATCTATACATATAGTGGCAACAACTTTGCCAAGGTAAGGACCAATTTGTTTAAGATTACACAAACACTTTTCATTATTTTGCTACAAGATTGGGCATTCAAGAAAGTGAGAAACATAAGACTCTCAAATATCATGGTGGACTACAATGGTACATATGGTGGGAAATGGAACTCTTCAATTTGCAAACCCTCGATGAGGCATACAATTTTGTAGTGAAGATTGAGTAGAAGCATGGTAGAGAGAATACAAAGAGTCAACCCTAAAAATGGGAAAAATGACAAGGAAGGTGAAAAACAAGTCCAAAATTAGAAGCAAAAAGAGTTTCAAGATAAGAAACCCTAGAAGGGGTAGGCTAGAAAATAGTGTGATTACCAAAAAATTATAACTCACTCCAAAGAAGAATGTCGAGCCATTAAGTCACTATTTTTGAGTCATAATACTCAAAATCTACTACTCTATCTCATACACAACCTATAGTTGAAGAAGATGAAGATGTTGTAGATGATAATCCCAACACCATCATCACCTCATCATAGACCCATGAAGAAAGGCTAGATGACAAGAAAATATTGTTCCACTCCAAATTATGGGTAAAAGGTAAGCCTCTACATTTCATTCTTGATAGTGGGAGTCAAAAGAATTTAATCTCTATTAAAGTTTTGAAAAGTCTAAATCTATCCATGAAGCCTCTCCCAAAGCCATACAGTATTGGATGGTTGAGCCCAAGGAGAGACCTTTGTGTCACCCATCAGTGTCTTCTTTCATATGTAATAAAACCTTTCCAAGATGAAGTCTTGTGTGATGTGTTCAATCTAGATGTTTGTGATGTACTCCTTGGTCAGTCATTCATGTATGATCGACATGGCATCTATGAATCATGAACCTAAATAATCACCCTCACTCTTGGAACATAGCACTATAGGGTACTAGAGGTACCATCTCTCACATCTGTCTCCCTAATCAATGCCAAGTAATGTAAGAGATTGGTATAAAAGACAAAGCAATTCATTCTCATTGTGGTCAAACCATTGAAATCTAATAAGGTTGATGTTGCATTCCTAACTACAAAATCAACACAACAACATAAGTAGATGGGAAAAATCATAGGAGAATATGATGACTTATTCAAGTCACTCATATGAGTTCCACTACATTTTTAGGAAACACATTCTATCGATTTGATCCTAGAGTCACCTTTGCCTAACATTCTTGTGTATCATAGATCAGTTTTAGAGAATGATGAGATAAAAAGATAGATTCAATAATTGATCCAAAAGGATCACATCAGGCCAAGCTCTTCACCTTGTGGTAGCCCAATTATGCTAACACCAAAGAAATATGGAACATAAAGGCTTTTCATTGACTATCAATCCCTAAATAAAATCATTGTGAAGAATTGCTACCCTCTCCCTAGGATTGATGACCTACTAGACCAACTCTATGGTGTGAAGTTCTTCACCAAATTTTATCTCAAATCTAGCTATCACCAAATTCCCATCAATCCCACTGATATCTAGAATAATGCATTCAAATATAAGGAGGGGCTTTCAAATGGTTGGTTATGCCTTTTGGCTTAACTAACACACCTGCAACCTTCATGAGAATGATGGATGACATCCTGTGACCCTTGACCAACTCATTCATGGTTGTCTACCTAGATGGCATACTCATCTATAGTAGAACATGGGAGGAACATCTAAAACATGTTTGTAAGGTGCTTCAAACTCTTCAAAAGCACAAGTTGTATATAAATCTTGATAAATACACATTTAGGATGACAACAATTCAGTACCTTAGGTACATTGTGAATGAAGGGGTCAATGTTGATCCAAAAAAGATTTAGGTTATTCAAGAATGGCCTACACCAAGGACCCTCATATAACTTCATAGCTTCTTGGGTCTTGCAAACTTCTATCATAGGTTTGTTCTTGGATTTTCACATATTTCTTGGTCACTAACCCAAATGACTAAAGGAGTAGCTAAAGCTACATTTTAGTGGGGTGAAATAAGATAAATGGCACTTGACAATTTGAAGAATAGACTTTTCTTAGCCCCTATTTTTGCCTTTCCAAATTTGCATCAACCTTTTGATTTAATGATAGATGCATCTAAATATGCTATGGGAGCTATCATCATGTAACATGGCCATCCTATTTCATATCACAGTGAAACTTTCACTAATACAGTCAAGAAATATCAAACATATGATAAGGATCTCTATGCCATTGTGTAAGCCTAAAAATAATGGAAACACTACATATTAGGGAAAGAGACGATCATCCACACTAACCATAAACCATTGGAATTCATCCAAACATATAGAAAACTATGAAATGAGAGGCACCAAAAGTGGTCCACATATATTTAGAAATTCCATCTGATAATCAAACACAAAAAGGGTAGCTCAAATACAACTATAAATTGTCTAAGCCACACACCAATTACTATACTCACAATAGTTCTTGACCTATGCAGACATGAGACTACCACTTGGGGTGCTCTATATGAAGTAGATCCTACCTTTGCTAATACATATCAGGTGTTTCAAAAAGGTAAACATGTTTCTGATTTCTATTTGTAAGATAATGTCCTTTGTCATATGGGACACATCTATGTTCTAGTTGTAGAGTAACAAAAGATGATATGGACATTTCAGTAGGGTAGCTGGACACTTTGGTGTAGAAAAGACATTGACAATTCTTCAGAAACACTTCTACTAGCCCCATATGTGAAAATATGTGGAAATGTATCTCAAATCTTGCACCCCATGTGTGGTATCCAAGCCAATAAATAAGAAGCAAGGATTGTACATGCCATTACCAGTTTCAACTAGGCCTTGGGAATTTGTCTCAATGGATTTTCTCTTAAGTTTTCCCACTTCGAAACATGGCAAGGACTATATTTTTGTTGTAGTTGATCATTTTTCAAAAATGGCTATCATGATTACTTGTAAGAAAAATATATCTACTAAATAAATTTTTGAACTATATTTTAGTTATGTATGGCTCCATTTTGGTTTCCCCAGGTCCATTATCTTAGATCAAGACACCAAATTCCTAAGCATCTTCTGGTCCACTATATCGAAGATGATGGATACCAAGCTGATGAAGTCCATATCCTTCCATCCACAAATTGATGGTTAGATAGTGGTGGTGAACCACTTGATTATTCACATGATTCAGATGTATCACTCCAAACATCCAAACACATGGGATGAGGGGATTTTTTTCATACAACATGGATACGATCAGGTCTTGCACAACTCGACCAAGCATAGTCCATTCTAAGTATGCTTTGGGTTCCAACCCATGGCACAATTGATATAGCTACTCCATTCTCTACCATGGACTACACACCTCCTAGAAGATCTAAGGTAGAAAAAGAAACAAAGTTCATTGAATAAATGCAACACATCTAGTAGTAGGTTCATGACATCTTGGAGAAGATTAATCAGAAGTATAATCAACACCATTACAAACATAAGATTGCACACCATTTTTATATGGGTGAAAAGTTTTGGTTATAGCTTTAGATGGAATGACTTGCAGGCCCACATAGAAAAATTTGGCCTCTACGATATGGTCCCTACACCATCACCAAAAAACTTGGAGAAAATGCTTTTGAGTTGAACCTACTAGCCTACCTTGTACATCCAATATTCAATGTGGAGCTCCTTAAACCATATCATCCACCTCTATTAGACACTTTAGTCATAGAAGATTAACTAGACATTGATGAGCTTGATCCATAGAGTTTTGCTCTAGTGGAGGAGGATTAGATTATGGACACTTGGATGAAGACAATAAGAGGATGCTCTATTCAACTTTATCAAGTGGTCAAAAGGGGATAGCTTAGCCACCAAGGTGAGTGGCTAATACAGAATCAAATCAAGACACAACTACCACACTTGATGAGGAACATTGATGTAATACGGACCATTACTTCTCAAGGAGGGAGGAATGATCTGGGCAAAAATTCATCTGACAATTCAGGTGATGATTCCACCCCAATTAATGATGGAACTTTTAGGAGCCATAAATTTTACACCGTAGCTCCAATTGACTCAACATTTGAACTATTGGAAAGATAAGAATGAGGAGAATGCAGTGAGATTACATGGATCTCTTCTAGATGAATTTTTACCCTTGAAAACCCAATGGAAGTGCCCCAAATTTCAATTTTAGTAATACAATCTAAAAATAGTAAGTTTCTAAAAATAGTAATTCCTTGAATTCTATATTATTTTAAATCATGGAAGTTATACCAATTCATGTCCCTTGAGATTGGTGATCTTACACATCTTCCCCCTATTTTCAAAATGTGTATAAATTAAGATGCAACCCAAAATGGAAATTAGACATCTCTTCTTAGAGATAAGCATATAGTTGTATTGCGATCTTGAGTAATAAAACATCTCTACTTAGAGACTTCATTATTACTGTGTTATTTTTGTGTTCTTGAAATATTTTTCAACCAAAACTTTTAAGTTTTGGATCAAGGAAGGAGTCTCTTGAGTATTTACTTTAACCTCAAATAAACTTTGTGCTTGTCCATGGTCTAGGTTCCAAACTCCAAATTCACTACTATGCATTTGTCTTCTTCTCAAGTTGAATATCAAGTGTATCCATCAAAGAAAACTTGTAGGTTAGTTTGTGTTATTTTGACCTTGGGTCTTAAGAACACCTCTTCTCCACTAGTATTTAATGCTTAACCAAGAATAAGGTTACCACATTTACTTCATTACTTAGGTTTTCAAACTAATCTTGAGACACATTCTAATGTACTTCACATGAGAACATAATGCAGACCTACTAGTCTACAAACCTATAGTTTTACCTTCTTTATGATTTAGACATATAATAGGTGCCAACATGACTTCCTAAGAATTTTACATTCCTTCATTATCTCAATAAACATGTAATAATTATAAAAACTCAAATTCCTTTGAAAATTCACACTTATAACCTCTTTAAATCATTCTTATGTAGGCATTCATATTCACAATCATCAAAATGAGAGAACATTGTGAGTTGCTTGAAGAGAATGGTGTTGAGATCAGCATGGAGAGTTGTTGATACAAATTTAGGTATTTATGTGTAATGATAACATGGTATATAAACTTCATTCATACCCTTAAACAGTGAAAACCTTAAAAAAAATAGAAACTATAATAGTCAATTCTACAAACTATGCAAAAGAATAGCTTATCTTGCCAAAAAGCTTCCCCCACATGTCAATATGATGGATAAAGGTGTGAAATTAATTTAAAGGCCTCTGAGGATCCATCCTAATTGTTCTCATGCTTAAATTAGTTCATTCTTATAATAAATATTACCCAAAATTGAGCCAGTGAGGACTTAAACCTCAAAAAAACACCTTACCTCCTTATCGATTGTTCATAAAGCTAAGGATCTCAATAAAAAAAATAATGACACAAATTTATATTTAATATGGGTACATAAATTTGGTCAAAATATTAGAATCCAACTCTACCTATACGACCTATACCATTTAGTTGAAAATAGCCTTCATGAGCTTATGAAGAGAGCAATGGTAGAGAGAAAGATTAGTCTACCTTATTGGGACAAGTACAAGATTATTTAGGTTTTATATGAATTTTTGAGGATTAAAGGATGTTCTAAAACTATGTTCACCTATAGATGATCTCAACAAGTTTGTACAAGTGCATTAAACTCCCTTCTTAGCATTAAAATCCATGATTATGACTTATTTCAGACTTGGTGACATATAGGAAAATTATAACACTACTAAAATGACCTTAGAAAGATTATCATCTTGATTATTCACTTTGGTGGGCTTGGAATACATGAAAGTTAAAAAAAATGACATTTTTCCTCATAAAACATTACCTTAAAGTCCACAAAACAACCTCAAACTTTATAATTCAACATGAAATATTTAAACAAGATGATGAAGGAATGAAATGAATTGGATAATCACATAAGGACACTATGACACCTATTAGACAACTCTCATTGATTCATGACATGACTAGACCACTACAAGACCAAAACAAGACATTACCTTAATTTCTCCAAATTTACCTTAAATAATGCTAATAAGACCTTATAAAGACTATTTGAAGACCACTAAGGCATGTAATGGGATATTAATAAGACTATCAAGATATGATAAGAATTTTTTTGCCTATAGGGGTTGACATTTTGACATTGGGGGTAAAAATTAGTCAATAGGCTATACACAAAAGGATGATGGATAATGTTCCACTCTTGTTTAAAATATCTCTACTAGATTATGAAAAAAATAATATTGATCTTGAAGTCAGTCATGATTTATATAATAAATTTGAATGTTGAAGCAGACAAAGAATTCATTGAATATACCTTATATCCTAACCAACCAACTAATACTTATCCTCAAGTTTCAAATTTCATGATGCTGCAAACTCAAATAGGGCCCACCTATTTCCCATTTCTCATTTTTAATACCACTACACTACCATTTACTTCTATTGGTTTTTGGGCTACATTAGATCACTTCAGTTACTACCCCAATCATGCAAGATTAATCTTCAAGTGGCACCAAATTATCACCGTAAGTAGTCTTTATGTATCACTGAAATTATTTTGTTGTTATTTTTATATCTAATTTTTCTTTTGGTTGAAGACATATTATTTATATTATATATTGTAAACATGCATTCGATGCATGAATTTTTGACATGGTTTTATTTTAGAATTTTTAAATTTATACTTTGATTGAAGGATGCAAGATCCCCATCTCAAGATACATATATTTTTACCCTCTTCATTACAAAGATGAGCATTTTAAAATTGAGGTGAATAATAAATTTTGAGGATTATTCTTCATGTTTTTATTGATATGTTTTTCTCTTCCAAATCTTGTGTCTCATTGAGGAAGCTCTATCACAATGTTATTTTAAGTTATTTGGGTTATGTATAAGTGCATTTAATAAATTTATTTACATTATGTTATTTGTTAATTTGAATATTCCTTGTGTATTAATCATAACCTCCCACTAACAGAGGATGTGGGATAATAATCTAGTATTAGTAGAAACCTTTGATTATGGATATTGAACTCATTATATATGTTTCCTTTGGCTCCTAATTATGTTTCTATGTTTGGTCTAATAATAAAAACTTACTGCATCCATTAGTTCTCTATCACCTATCCAATCCATAGTATAATAACCCATTTGGAAGGGTTTCATCCATATTTGAGTCACAAACCTTCTTTTCTACCCTACATTCCCTCTTTTTATATTTTTTTTATACAATCCACCTTAGGTTAGAATCCATTCATCCATATCAAATAAAATTTTGGTTTATTTTAGAACCCATTTCAACTGAACTATCTGACGTAAATGACCCCATTACTCACTATTATCCAACCATATGGTTATTTATAAAATTAAAAACCCTAAAACTTGTGCCTTGGAGTGAAATTCTTCACCAATCCTAAAACATTAGAGGTTACCTCATTGGATTTTGTCATGGTATAAAACCCACATCAACAAGAATCATTTTTGGTTATAAAAGGAGGGCCTCTTTTATTTCTTAAGAAATATCACTTGATTTTCACTAGATAGACCAACAATATTAACAAATTCTAATTCTAACATTGGTCTATTGGCCTCACCCTTGCATATCCATAGAAGGCCTAGGTGAGATAGATGCATCTCAAGGAGACCATAAACTTTGTCGTATTCCCTAACTAGAAGAGGTTAACTTCATTTGCATATGGTGGCCATAGCTTATTTAGATAGTTATGATATAGATATACCCAAAGATATCCATGATTTTCCTAGAAACCTAGAGAAACATCTTTCTTTATTTTATCCTTCAAGAGGAAAGACTACGTAAGAACACATACAAGATTTTAAAAATACTTTAGGGTTATCAAATGTTATACAAGAAACTATGGCATGTACTATTAGAATCAAAATAAATAAGAGGGAGGGGGTGAATCATTATTTAAAACCTTTCTTATCAATCTCACTTAAATAATCATGAACCATTCAAATAAGCACATAGATCTAGTAAGAATAAAGACATATCCACATAAGCATGAAACAAAAGAACACATCACATATGTGGGAAACCCTTAAAGGGATGAAAACCCATTAATATATAAAAATTGAATATCATCCTATAATTCAAACACCAAATTTATTTAAGCACCAACTTCACATGGAATACCAACCCCAACTAGCTAAGCACCAACTCAGTTAGGCTTTAGCAAACACCAACTTGTAGGGAGGCACCAACCCCATAGATGACTAAGCACTAACTCAGCCACCTAATTTATTTGATAAAATTTATAACACATTTTTTATCAACCAAATTATGATGACCACCTCTTCATCTCTTCACACTCTTATCCTTCTAAAACTACCTTCTAGGCCTCTTCGCTTAATTAAGTCTTTTCAAGACTGATTAAGTCATATAACCTTGATATTTATATGTAGAAACACTTTTATATCCTCATTATATATTTTATACACTCCTCTTATGGATTAAATGACCTCCTTATGCTCAATAATGTTCCATTTCATTCACATACTCTCACCTATCCAAATAGGCCCAAAACTACCTTATATATACCATTCTTTGTTCATATGACACTTAGTCATCCAAACACCCTTAACCTCTTAGGTCAACCATGGAATAGGTCTTAGGACATCTCATAAACATGAATCAAATGAGATTTTAGTCCTTTTAGGTCTGACATATCTCAATCAGGCCTTATTTCATCTTTAGGTCTCATGGAGACCTAATTCCATTGGGTCTACTTTAGGACATGTTACACTTTGATCTCCTTAGAACACTTCTAAGCTCCACAAACAGATGGAAAATTTCATATTATACTCAAATAGGCCCCCACAAAGATCATATTAGGTCCACAAAAATTTTTATCACCAACTACAACTTAAAAAACATCTTGTATCACTATTCATAATATGGCCTTCTCATACACAAAATGTCTATCTTGAACTACTGAAGATTAAACATAAATTATCTAAACAACCATGGAAATAAATATCATTTATAGAAACTACATTACCTTAGGGTCATCACCATATTATTTATACTTCAAAACTCAAGGCAAAACTAAATCAAACACTTCTCTACAAATAACCCATTTAGAACTACTAGAACACTCCAAAACCTAGCCATGAACAACTTGATCAAGACCTGAAAGAGCACTTGCCATGACCACTGATACTTTCAAAATATATTTTGACATCTATAAACCACTCAAAAATATAAAAAACCCACAAGGTCTAATGTCAAATATTGGTCTTGTAGACCAATATTTTGATCTCACTACACATAGTCAACCTAAAACCAAACAAACCAATTTGGATTCAACATTTCAACCACTTTCATTGATTGTCAAACCTTATTAAAAGCATGGATAAGACATACAAGTCCAAAAAAACACTATGTGCATTATATAATTTAACTCAAGGTATAGAGCCTCAAACTCATCACTCCAACTTGCTTATCCAACATAAAAATGTATTAAAAATATTGAACAACATCTATATATACTTAGTTTTATCACTATTTCATGATAACCCATTCCTAATAATCTTCACATTATTGCCTAGGTTTCTCACTATTTTCACCATTAGATCTATTAGTGACTAACTAATTTAGATGACTGGTTTAGCATATTTTAGGGCTAGAATTTTTCCAAAAACCTTTATGGACATAAAACATTAGTCTTAAAATTCATCCTCCATCCATTTACATACTTTTACTTGGTCAATTGTGACTTTGATAAAAAATATTTGAGAAATGTGCACTTTCCTATGGGGTCTACTCACACACCTAACAACTCAATCACACTTGGAAACTCTTGTGAGAGTTTAATACAACCTCCAATATTTTTTCTAGTCATTTGAGACCATTCTATATTATTTTGAATAATATCTTTCACATCAGGTCCTTTTTAGGGTTTTAGAGAGGTTTAACATAGGTTTTTATGTCAACAATTTCTCAAAAAGGATTTACCCTTAAATCCAAAACCAATTCCTATAGTTCTTTCCTAAGACCCTTACCCATATCTTATTAATAACTCAATTTACCATGTAGAGGTTACACATACCAATGAACACTTGAAAGTCATTCTCAGGATTACATGCCTTCATTTTCTGTACTCGAGAGACATTAAAACCATTTTTCATGCCTTTTCTTAAAAACCATTACCTCAAACTTTTTGAACATGCTTAAAATAACATATCATACCTCTGTCCATGCTCACCTATGAAAACTTGTCTTGCAAACTGATCATTAGCCTTCATTAGGTCACACTTTCTCTCTTACCTCTTTAGACCTTGACCTACAAATCACATTAGGACTCAAAACTAGCCTTCATTATTCTTTCCATGTGATCTCCACCTCACTCACATACTCAAGAAACCTCTCTCATGATTATATAGTTCCATTAATCTTTCATATTCCTTGATAACATATCATACATCATTAGGCCAAGTAGGGTCTAGAAATGGTCTAGTTGCATACTTGATCTGTAGATGTTACACTTTTATGCTTACCCTAAAACTCTCATGAGTGATCCAATGAATCTAATGGATTATAAATCAACCTTATACATCCATTCATGCTTATTTTCACTCATCTCATCAAGACATCATACTCATACCTTTTCACAAGGTCTCTTCATGTTATGACTAGTGCCATGACAAGTCTTCTTAAGCACTTCAAACTTGACAACTGACCTTGAAATATGTATGAAAGTATCTAAACTTCTATTACATGTTCACACAATTCAAAACAATATCTCACAATCTTATGCTTACTTAATTCTCCAAAATTCACTAGGCACACCTTCTCACAAGGTCTAGAGTAGGCTTCTCAAGACACCTTGTACTTAAGAACTAGTACTCAAACATACTTTAATTCTCATGACCTAAAAATTGACATCAAACAATATAAAAATCATTATTTTGACTTTAAATTCTCTCTCAATAGAGAGATATTAGGTTGCCTTCAAAATCTCTCTTGTCACATGGCTTCCTTGTCACATTAAGCACATAAGCTCATACCTCAAAGACCACTCACCATGCATCTTCACCAGATGCACCTTGACATCATTGACATTAATGACAACACTTCTCAAAAAAATTCCACTTTGTCATTGATGGAAAGACATTCTTCAATTTGATCACTCTCATCTCTCCCAATCTGATCAATCTTCTTTCTTAAACTTTCTCCCCCTCTAGCATTAGTGATAAAGGGTCATACATAATGCAACTTCTAGAACCACTCATTCTCTTTCTTTGGAAACTATAGTCTTATATTCTTGTAAACAACTACACTTGAATCTTATGAACAACTTAAATATCTCCCCCTTAAACCAAGCATCCATCTTGTTTATGTTAATTACAAGATGTCTTCATGGAGCATAATGGAGTCACCCTTTTCCATAGATCACTAAAAATACACAATCTTAGGAGATTCCCATATATCCATGCTTTGATTAGACCGAATATCCTTCAAGATCCTTTTAAGCTTGATTGGTGCCTTAGACTTGACCTTTTCATCAACTTTTTGATCAAAAATATGAGTTGATAACATACATTCATGACTTGATTTCACATTTGAAGTATGATCTACCATATAAAGTAGTCCACTTGGTATTATATATTGATCATGACTGACCTTTACTATCTTTGGTTTACACACATTCAATTTCCTTCTCTCTTGCACTCTAGGGGCTTCAAACCTTTTATTTTGACTTGATGGCCTTCTACCTCTATTAGGATGGAATCTTGAAACATGTCCTACATTATGATATTTGTAGAAAACAACCTCATACATACCTCTTGATTGATGATTCCTTTTATAATCCCATGAATATTCATTTTTAAAGAGTCTTCTACACTCTCTTTCTCCATGACCAAATTAGTTACATGAAAAAATAGTAAAAACATTAAATGATTTAGCATACATCATAGTATTAGGTTGTTTGATTGGTATTTTCATGTTAACCTTCTTGTCTTTATTATCTTTATTCATGACTTAAGATGCCTCATTTTTTTCTTCTTTGAAACCAAGACCTATCTTATCACTTGTATATTTATAGCTACTCAAGATGTCATCTAAAGCATTAGTACTCTTTTAAAACTTCATAAAGATCTTCAACTTTTTAGATGCTTGATTCAATACAGATTTTAAGGATTCAATTTTAATTCTATACCTAGTGCATTATTCCTCTTTAGCTATTAAGATAGTAGTGACTATCTCCATATGTGCTTCAATCTAATTGATGATCTTATCATACTCCTTGGATGTGTTACTTAGTCTCTATTAAAACAAACCAATCTACTCTTTATAGTCCTTAACTAATGATCTTAGTTTGTGATTATTCCTTCTTTGGAACTTCAAATCCTCTAGAGCACTCACTAATTTTGCCTCAAGGTTCACTTTCACCACTTCTTCATTTGATTCTTCATCATCCATAAAGCCTGTCCCTTTTGATCAACCCTCATTTTCTAATTCTATAGCCATGAATAAAGTTTCATTATTTTCATGTTCATGTTCATTATTATCATCATCATTATCTGATGTACTTGTGTCACTTACATTAGATGATTTATCATATTCATTGGTATAGAAACTTCTCATGTTCTTAAATGATACTTTCCTACCTTCATACTTCATAAAATATTTATTTCTCTTGTCAAGCTTAGAGACCTTCTTATCATCACCATGATGCTCACCATGTTATTCATCATGCTTAGTATTATCCTTATTAGGATAGTTAGATGCAAAGTGACCAATCTTACCATAGTTGAAACATTTGAAAGGAAACTTACCCTTGTACTTACTAGATCCAAACCTTAATTTCCTAGAAAACATGACTATAAATGCATCATCATCAACATTTGAACATACCTCATCCTTGAACTTCTTGGAGATTTTGATTTATTATTATCTGTTAATGTTTCTTCCTTCTTTGAAGGCATTCATTTATTCTCATCTCATAGGTAGTCAAGATGCCATGAAGTCCACCCATCTAAATCTTGTTTAAATCTTACATATATTCTATTATAGACACCTTAGAATAAAAATTAGGAATTACTAATATAAATAACTTTTAAACAATTGTATAATATTTCAATTCTTCTCCTAATCCTCTATTAACATTAATAACTTCATCAATATTCAATAGGTAAGATGTAATGGTTTCATCTTCAGACTTTCAAACTATCTCTGGTGGGTCTGTAACTTGGCTATCTTCACCTTGGTGTATACTTCATATATAGTCTTTAATTTGTCCCATATAAGCTTGGATAACTCATAGTACATCAAAATCACAAACTATGACTCTGTAGACCACATATCAAGGCACTCATTGCCTTGGAATTACTCTTACTTTCCTTCTTTCTTGTTGCATCAGTTGGTGGTGTAGGAGGTGGAGTATATCCATACACAACTAACTACCATATTACATGGCCAATTTAAATTAGATATGTCCTCATTATAATTATCCAAAATGAATAATTAGTTCTATTTAATAATGGAGCCTTACTAGTAGAGAAACCACCTTGAACTTGTTGACTAGTAATTATTTCTTCTAGGATCTCCTTTAGGATGTTAGTCCTAATTCAAAGGACTTGATCTGATACCAAATGTTGGAATCAAAATGATTAAGAGTAGGTGGGGTGAATCAGTCTTTAAAACCTTTCTTCTCAATCTCACTTAAATAATCATGAACCATTCAAATAAACACATTGATCTATCAGACATAAATACCTATCCACATAAGCATGAAATAAAATAACACACCATATATGTGGGAAACATCAAGGGGAAGACAATCCATTGATATCTAAAAATGGACTATAGTCCTATAATATAAATACTAGATTTAGTGAAACACCAACTTCATATGGAGTACCAACCACAACTAGCTAAGTACCAACTCAGCTAGGCTTTAACAAACACCAATTTGTAAGGAGGAACCAACCCCCTAGATGACTCAACACAAACTCATCCACCTAATTTATTTTATAACCTTAAAAACATCTTGTTGTTCAACCAACTGATGATGATGACATTTTCAAATCTTCACACTCTTATCCTTCTCAAACTGCCTTTGAGGCCTCTTCATTCAATTAGGTCTCTTTAAGATTGATTAGGTCATCTAACCTTCATTTTCATATGAAAAACACTTTTAGATATTCATTATAGATTATATACACTCCTATGATGGTCTATAAGACCTCCTTCTACTAAATTTTTTTATATTTCATTTGCATACTCTCACCTATCTAAATAGGCCTAAAAATACCTTTTACACACACACACACACACACACACACACACACACACACACACACACACACACACACACACACACACACACACACACACACAAACAAAACACTATTCCTTGTTTATATGCCACTTAGTCAGCTAAACACCATTAAAATATTAGTTTAGCCATGGAATAGGTCTTAGGATATCTCATAAACATGAATAAAATTATATTTGAGTCACTTTATGTCTGAAATATCTCAATTAGGCCTTATTTCATCTTTAGGTCTCATGGAGACCTATTTCCATTCGGTCTATTTCAGGACACATCACACTTTCATATCCTTGGAAAAAATTTAGGATCCACACATGGAATGAAAATTTAATATTAAACTCAAATATTCCCCTAATAATCTCATCTTAGGTCCATAACATTTTTTATCACCAACCACCACTTGAAGCACACCTTGGAGTACTATTTACATTTAGGCCTTCTCATACATAGAAAGTCTATCTTGAACCACCAAAGATTAAACACACATTAGATAAATAAAAATGGAAATAAATCACATATATATAAACTAACCTAAATTATGGTCATCACCATATGTGTTAAACTTAAAAACTTAGGTTAAAACCAAGTCAAACACTTCTCTACAAATAGCCCACTCGAAACTACCATAACACTCTAAAACCCAATCATGAACAAGTTGCTATTCAACACCTTAAATATCACTTCCCATGACCATTTATAATTTAAAAATATATTTTTACATCTCTATACAACACAAAAATACAAAAACCATAAGGTCTAATGTCAAATATTGGTCTTGTAGACCAATATTTTGATCTCACTACACATAGTCAACCCAAAACCAGACAAACCATTTTGGGTTCAACATTTAAACCAATTTCAGTGATTTTAAAACATTATAAAAATCATGGATAGGAAATAAAATCACAAAACAACACCATGTGAATTATATACTTTAACTTAGGGCATATAGCCTCAAACTCATCACTGTAACTTGTTTACCCAAAACTATCAATTTTCCTTAAAGCATAGTCATGATGACATTAAACTTCAACACCTATATGACCAATTTTAAATGCTTATTATGCATATATATGATCTTATGGGATAATTATATAATTATATAATATAAATATAATTTAGTCAAATGGAAAATATTGGTCTTGCAGTCCAATCTCATGTTCCTATATCTCACTGTCTTATTTAAACTAGACATGTCAACTTATACGAAAAATTTTCATCATATTCACTAACCTTAAAAAATTATATAAAAAACAAACATGTCTTAAAATTATTAAACAAAATCACTATATACTTGTTTTTATCACTATTTCATGATAACCCATTCTTATTCATCTTCTCACTACTGCCTAGGTTTCTCACTATTTTCACCACTAGACATGTTAGTGACTAGCTAACTTGGATGATTATTTTAGAACATTTGAGTGATATAATATGTCTAGAAAACTAAATTTACATAAAAAAATATGTCTTAAAATTCATTCTTGATCCATTTGTATACTCTGACATGGTCAACTCTGACTACTACAATAAATCTCTGAGAAATGTGTACTTTTTTGTAAGGTATACTCACACACCTAACAACTCAATCAAACTTTTAGGTCTTTTGGAGAGTTTAATACAACATAAAATATTTTGTCGATACTATTATAGGTTATTTTTAATAAGATCTCTCACATCGGGTCCTTATCAAGGTTTTAGAGAGGTTTAACATAGGTTTTTGTGTTAACAATTGGCCATAAAGGAATTCCCCTTAAATCCAAAACCAATGAATATAGTTAATATATAGGACCCTTCCCAATATATATTTAATATCTTAGGTTCTCATTCAGAGGTTATATGTGCCAATGAACACCTAAAAGTGCTTTTCGGGTTTACATGCCTTCATTCTATGTACTCGAGAGACCTTAGACCACTTTTCATGCATTTTATTGAAAACCATGACCTAAAAATTTGTGAACATGCTTGAAAAAACATATCATACCTATTTTCATTATCACATATGTACATTTGTCTTAATAGGTGATCATGACCCCTCATTAGGTCACACTTTCTATCTTTACTCTCTAGACCTTGACCTGTGAATCACATTAGGCCTTGAAATGACCTTCATGATTTTTTCCATTTGATCTCCACCTCACTTACATTATAAAAAAACATATTTAATTCTTAAAAAGTTCCATAAATCCTTCATATTCCTTGACAACATATCATAATGCCTCATTAGGCCAAGTAGGGTCTAGAAGTGGTCTAGTTGCATACTTTATATGTAGATCCTACATTTGTAGGATTTCCTTGAGAGTCTCATGAGTGATCTAATGACTCAAATTCATGATAAATAAACCATATACATCCATTCATGCATGTCTTCACTCATCTCACCTAGCCATCATACTCATACATTCTCACAAGGTCTCTTCATGTTATGACTAGTGTTGTGACTAGGCTTCTTAAGCACTTGAAACTTGAAAACTAACCTTCAAATAATTATAATATTATATACACTTATTTAATGATCACAAAATGAAAAAAACAACTCTCAAAATCATTTTCTTACTTACTTCACCAAAATTCACTATGCACACCTTCTCACAGGGTCTAGACTAGGCTTCTCAAGACACCTTATACTCAGGAACTAGTACTCAAACATGCTTTAATGCTCACTTGACTTGAACCTTGACATTTACCAATACAATAATAAATAGTTTGACTTCAAATTATCTCTCAATAGAGATACATTAGGTTTCCTTTAAATTATCTCTTGTCACATGGTTTCCTTATCACATCAAGCACACAAGTTCATAGCTCAAAAACCACTCACCATCCATCTTCACCAGATGCACCTTGACATAAATGGCATCAACCTTAGCATAAATGAAAAAAATTCTAAAAAAAATCCCCCTTTATCATGTATGGCAAAAAAATTATTCAATATGATCACTCTCATCTCCCCTAATCTGATCAATCTTCCGTCTTTAACTTTCTCCCCCTTTGACATTAATGATAAAGGGTTATACATACTATAAATTATAGAACCATTAATTATCCTTGTTTATAAAATATACTTAGAAACTCTTATATGATAGTAAACAACCACACTTGTAGCTTATGAACAACCTAAATAGCTTTCCCTCAAACCAAGCATCTGTCATGCTTTACTAACTGAAGAGTGTCTCCATAAAGCCTAATGGAGTCACCCATTTCCATAGAGAATTAAAACAACACAAGATCAAGAGATTAATATATATACATGCTCTCATAATATTTAATATCCTTGAGGACCCTTTTAGGCTTGATTTTCAACTTAGACTTAACCTTTTCATCAATCATTTTATCAACAATATTAGTTGATAATAGACATTCCTAACTTGATTTCACATTTAAAGTATTCCCAACCATAAAAAGCAGTGCATTTAGGCTTGTAGACTAATCATGAATCACCTTAATTTATTTTGTTTTCACACATTTAATTACCTTCTCTCTTACACTATAGGGTCTTCAAACCTCTTATTTTGACTTGATGGTCTTTTACCTCTATTAGGATAGAATCTCTCAATGTGTCCTAAACTATGATAGTTGTAGTAAACAACCTTATACATACCTCTTAACTGATGATTTCTTTTATAATACCATGAATATTAATTTTTATAGATTTTTTTACACTCTATTTCTCTATAAACAAACTGGTTGCATGCCAAATAATTCCCATTAAATGAATTAGCATACATCATAGCATTAGGTAGTATGATTGGTATTTTCATGTTGACCTTCTTATCTTCATTAACCTTCTCCTTGAAATGAGTTAACTCCTTTTGGTCTTATTTTAAACCAAGACCGATCTTATCACTTATAGATTTATGACTACTCAAGATGTCATCTAGAACATCAATACTCTTTTCAAACTTTATAAAGCTCTTCAACTTGCTAGATGTTTGATCCAACTCAAATTTCATGGATTTCATTTGAGTTACATACCTGGTCCATTATTCCTCTTTATATCTTAAGCTAGTAGTGAATATCTCCATTTTTGATTCAATCTAATTGATGATCTCATCATATTCCTTGAATGTGTTAGTTTATCTTCAAACAAACTAATCTGCTCTTCATAATCTATAACTAATAATCTCAGTTTATGAGTCTTCCTTCTTTAGAACTTTAACTCCTCTAGAGAACTCACTAATTTTGCCTCAAGATTCACTTCAACCTCTTCTTCATCTAATTATTCATCATCCATAAGGCCTTTCCCTTTTGATAAACCCTCATTTTCTACTTTTATATCCATGAATAAGGTTTCATTGTTGTCATGTACATGTTCATTACTATCATAATCACTATCATATATACTTGTGTCAATTACATTAGATAAGTTATCATCTTATTTATTATAGAAACTTATCTTATTCTTGAATGATCTTTTCCTACCTTCATACTTCCTAAAATATTTCTTTCCCTTATCAAGCTTATAGACCTTCTTATCATCACCATAATGTTCACCATATTCTTCATCATGATTAATCTTATCTTTGTTAGGACACTTAGATTAATTAACCAATCTTACCATAGTTAAAAATATAAAGGACAACTTACCCTTGTACTTACCAGATACAAACCTCAATTTCCTAGCAAACATGGCTATCAATTCATCATAATCAGTATCTCAATATACTTCATCCTTGACCATCTTGACTTTCAAATTATTCTTAGATTTTAATTTTGCTTCATATTTGAGTTATAGGTTTCACCCTATCTAAGGAGAGGAGTGCTCATGTCCTAAACTCAAACCTATTGCAACATGGGAATGACTTTAGGCTATGGGTCACATACTTATTAGGCTAAATCTCTAGATTTTAAGGGGTTATCTCCCCTAATTTAACAATCCAATTATTTATCTAAGATATAAAAACCATAGGGATGAAAAGGGTAAAATATTTTCATAAGAATTAAAACCTACTCTAAAGTGTGGTGATGCATCATGAATTCATATGTCCACTCTTTGAGCTTAAACTCTTAGTCACACTAATGGACTATGAATCGAACTAACACATGTATTAAATGACTTCAAATTAATAGTGTTTCACGTAGATTTGAATTTTATTGACTTAAGATGAATGGAAATGAGGATAATTCCTAGTTGAAGACACTTAAAAAAGTAATCCACTTCATACTTGATACATAAGCACCAAGATACACTAGATAACCTGCAAGAAAATTTTGTTAGCACTTAGGTTGAATTTGGACATACATAAGGGAATATTTAATGAATTTTTGTATATTAAGATAACACACTAAGTATTTATTGATAAACAACTAAAAAATTTCTATTCATTACCCCAAGAGGTGTACAAATACAAATGTTAGAGTTTCCTCATACCAACATGAGGGATACAATGCAAGGCATAAAGCCTTTAATATATAAAATAGGTGATAATATAATAAGGATAATATAGTGTGTAAAAGTGGAGGGGAGGGTTATCAAGGACCATAATTGAATTTGCCTTTAGTTACAATAGTTACAAGCATCTACATCAATCCTCTTATGCATTAAACCTCCTTAATGGCTCCTTGAATGAGTTGTTGGCATTATAAATCAGGTGATGGGGCTAAGTCAGCATTATTTAATATTTTTATAAGGATTTAAAATGACTAAAATAGTTCACTATTACTCCATATTATAGCTACAAGATGCATTAGGCCACCATAATCGTGTAGCAACCCGTATTCTTTTAGAGCAAATTGGTAATGTAAAGGAAACTTTCTTATTTTTCCACTACAACTATAAAATGTGAATTAAATGCCCTTTAAGGGTCATTAAACAATATAACATCCCTATATTAACCTATTATATTAGTGTCATAATTCCAATTTTATTCTCTTTGATGACAACATAAGCAATTAGGCCTATTAGGCCAAATTGCCTAAGTGTTGATGTATTGACCTCCAAGAAACATGAAACAAGGATTTAAAACCTATGTATTAATGTTATTAATGACTAAAAAACACTTCTAACCATGTAATAGGCTTAGAAATGCATTATAAACTTGAAATCTTACTCCTCTATTTTGATTGGTTCTCTTTCTTTAAGCATGATAGACTGGTAGTTTTTTAGGTACTTACAGACACTCTCCCAAATGAAATATTGGGCATGTTATACATTAAGAGTATGGATTAAGTCTCAAACTTTCTATCCCAATTATTAGAACAATTTTTAACTATTAAACACCCTTTATTATATATAAAAACCTAAAAAAGTGCCTATTTTTGAGGATTTCATATAATGTCTCTACAATAAAGTACCATGAATTGGATCCCCTATAATTGTACTTATTGTTCCATAAGCTACTCAGAGCATTCTAGGATGTTATATCATCTAAATATCAACTTTTATAAGACTAGGTTTGCCCAAGGTCTTAGGGAGGTTTAGGAGCACTTTGGGGTCTCAAGGATGGTTTATACGGTATGGACATTCAAGATAAAAATAAATGCCATGAATCTCTAAGGCATAGACCTACTCAAATTTAATTAATTACTTATAATCCCATGAAAATTATAGATGAAGATATGAATGTCACAATTTGACCCTAAGGTAGTCTACAGGCCATTTTTGAGTGCTTGAATTCTTAGCATTCATTAATAAAACCAACCTCCCAATTTAAACCAATATATTATGTATTATTAGGGAATATGGGTACCTAAAACATCGTATTATATTTGGTCATGATAGGTTATGTGTTAGAGTGGGTGAGTACTTTAAGCTAGTCCTCAAACTACTTATATGCAGGGTTGGGTGCTTTAAGTGATGTTTTAAAGATAGTTTGATCCTTCACACTATCCTTTCCAACTGATATCCATTATATCATGTCTCAAACATCTTCATATCCCCCACTTGATCATACAACCAATTTTAGAAACATGAAGGAGCTTTAACATGGTACTAGGGTCTATAATTAGGCCTAACACCTACTTGTTTGGTCTATTTACAAAGTATTTACCACTTGATGTGAGTGTTAGAATTTAGTAATAGGTATGATGGCCTTAAAGTATAATAATACATTTTCTTACAACTCTCTATGTGATTCAACTCCACTTGTATACCTTCTAATACTGATTCTACTTGTTTAGCCTCCTTATTACTTACCTAGACATGTCTTGGTCTAATACAAAATAGTGGGTATACTCAGTATTTTTCTAACCAAGATAATAGTATGAGTACCTTTTAGTACTCACAAGGATCTTCTCCATCAATTTTAAACACTTGACTAGGCATATAAGGCCCTCAAATGACTATTTTTTCTCAAAATTGACACATACTACTTGTAAACTATGTTTGAGTGTGAAATCCTTAATTTTGGGGATGTTGTAGGAGACTTGATGGATAAAAAACAATCACCACATTTGTTATTATTTACTTCTATCTTTATCCACCATCTTGTGTGGATCAATTCCCTGGTTACTCCTCTCAAGCATATCATTTATTTATGTAGGGTTTGGGGTTCAAGGGTTTAATTTGACCTGAAGAAGTCTGAAAGCACACTCTCTAAGGGTTATGTAAGTATATATCCTCATTGAATGGTCCTTGGGAATCTTTATCAGTCATTTCTAAGCCTTACCATATTGATTGTATCCTCTATCTATGAATCTTTGGTTTCTTCATATGCTTACTAATACTCCTAAAACACTGTGTACACCCATTCTTGTTTGTATCTTGATTGGTGATGGGATTCAATTGATGCCCATACCTCATCCTAGGTGATTATTACAAATAATTACTAAGGAATATAACCTATGCATCAAGACCATTGTGCTTTTCTTGAATGGGTCATCTTACATTTTGAAACCCTGTGTTTCTTCTTATGATTTGACTAATGATATGATCTTCATTACATAGCTTGTATTTGTATACCCTACCTCATCTATGACTAATAAATATTGATAAATTATACTTGAGTATCAATACACTCTACTTATTTTGGCCTCTAATCTAATTGAAACAATAGTGCCTTCCATTCTCAAGTTTGCTATACTTAGCATGTAGGTGTATATTATGTGTTCTTGACTGAGTAGAGGTTAAAAATTCTTCCATATGATTATAATAGAGATATTAGGAGTAAAAATTACCTTTGTAAGATTTATTTTAGCTCATACATTCATATAAATACTCCAAAATAATGATCTCCAACACACCATACTCGATACCATGCATGTTAGACAATGTGGTTATAGGTGTGTACAAAAGAAGTCCTTTGGGTCATGGAATGTCACTATAATCTATTCATCCCCTTATCATTGTGATTTTTATGGTTAGAATCTTCAAATAAATCTTGGTTTAATCATATGGTGGTTCCTTCTCTATTTCCTACAACTTGTCTCACTTTCCTATGATCAGCTAAATGTAGGTTTGTGATAGAGTATTGTTGTAGGTGCTCCTCTTCTATATTAGGTTCTCTTAGGGTTGTTAAAGACTTTCATATTCCTATTCTATGGTGTTTAAAAATTACTTATCACCTTAATTCCCTATAATAATTTCCATAATATCATCAAACACCATCACTACTTCCTCTATTAAACCTTCCTTCACAGATAAATCCTAGGCCAGTGAGTTGACTATAGGTGCTTATGACCATTACAATAGTTGCTTGAAGTGGAGGATTAATGTGGATAGATGGTGACCTCAACTTGAAGGTTTCATCATTCATCTTGGATCCATTCACTATATTCCCAATATTAAAGCCATGATCTTGATTATCTATTCAATACTTAGTCATCTAGAGGTGTAGCCTTATGTATAGACTAAAATAGTCAACATGTGACATTCAAGAAGAACATTATTTTAGTAATCCTTATGATTATCATTTATCATTAAGTCCTTATCTATTAATTCATCACAAGTCTCTTATCTATCACCTGCTTACCTTGAATGGGGTATTCAGTCATGCTTCTTAACTGTTCTACTACAATCGTCAAATGGTTGGTTGTAGATGCTTATGAGGTCCTCTTAGTAGGGTACAAGGGCACATCAACACAAAATCTCATACCCTCATGGATTCTAAGGGCCACCAATGGTATATGGAGGTATATTTAGCATGGTTCAAACTTAGAATGGGAAGTAAATGGATGGAGGAGTATGGAAGTGGAGTGATAAGGATGTTGAGAAATCAAAATAGGGGTAAACATAGTATGAAGATAGTGATGGTGATGGTGAAACAATAGTGGTAGGGGTAGTCATGAAATAAAGGGAAAGACTCATTAAGAATCAATTATATGCATCTTAGAGGATGTAGGATATAATATTAATAAACCATGAAATTTTTGAAGGCATAATATATCATATATAGCCTAAAAATAAACCTTTAAAACTCTAAAACCTTTAACTTTCATGAGGAAACCTTAAACTTTGCAAAAAATGGAAAATGATCTTGGGGAGCAAAAAGAGGTGGTTTATAAGCCTTTGAGGCTAAAAAGTGGTTCCAAGAGATTTTTCACCATGTTTTTAGGAACCTCCATCATCACTCAAACATATTTTTTCAATGCTTTAGAGCCATTTATAAAGTATGTACGTGTTATTAGACTACTTCAACATTACTATAATAATGAGCTCTGAATGGATATGGATCCTTCCTTGAAATCACTCTATGGGGTCATGAGAGGATACTTAGAACAAAAATTTTGATTAGAGAGGCATGATGAATCATAAAACATCTCGTTAAATTATTTAAACTAGCTCACATTCTTATTTAAATGCATCAGACCTCTATCCATTTCTCAACTTTTCCCATAGGCTGCACAAAAAAAAATGTCATAAATATTTGCAAGCTATGGGGTCTCATACATGTGAGATAAGTGTTTAAATTTCAATATAGTATCCCTTGAAGACATGAAACAATAAAAAAGTGATTATATTAATCAAACAATTCATAATTTCATGAAAACCATTCAGCTAAAGATGGCTTGTGGAGATGTAAAGTGCATATCCATTCTTTTACTTCTTAAGGAAGGGCCATAAAGATGAGGAGACCAATATTAAAAAAATTCCCATGATTTGAATCTAATTGGGTCTAATTCTCATGGCCAAGAGATAGGACCTCCACTCTCTCTCCTCTATACGGTACAAGCAAAAAACCTAAGGAGCTGTCTAAGATTACAAAGAAGGGCTGATGAAGAGTAGAACAATTTTTATCTTGAATGGAATCCATTTGTCATGAAAATTTGTAGAGACATCACATATGAGCTCAAATTCATCACCATATCCCTTGTTTTATAATATAGTTTGTACATTCCATACAATATGCAAAAAATCCTTAAAATAATGTGTTCTTCCTCATTTCCTCCAAGTTCAAATATTTCAATGCCATTGTAGGGTCAAAAAATGAATATTATGAATTATCAAGTCTTTTAAAACAATAAAAATGTAGGAGTGGAAGTGGAAAGGCCATAAAGTGGCATGTGGTGCCCACTTATCTTAGCGGAAAGGGTGTGAGTGGCCCATAAAGGGACTTTATGTGGCATGAAATACATATGGGTAGTATATGGCATGCATAATCTCCCTTTAAAGACCTCATTTTTATATAATAATCAAATTATCCCATTTTACAAGGTTTTCAAAAGATGATACAAGGTCATGAATTGGTTTGAAGGGTCATGAAGGAGTTAAATGGAATCTAGATGAATATATCATGTAAAATGAATTTAAATGCATCATGATATTCATATTATATCCTCAAAAAAAATATTAAAACATCATCACATTACCAAAAGACCACTATGCTCCTAAAACATGGCTAATCACTTATGGGTCTTGATGACCTCTTAATAATTATATCTCTCATCCTAAGACACATAACATATCACCAAAAGGATTTCAAGACACTATTGACATCATGGATCAAATGTGAAACTATGACACATCATGATGCTCTTAGTTAATATCTAAAGGCTCTGATCAAGACAAGGGCGATATGACCATGCTAGGCTTAGAAATGCATTAATAACTTGAAATCCCACTTCTCCATTTTGACTAGTTAACTTTTTTTAATCATGGTAGAATTTTAGTTTTATAGGTACATGTAGAGACTCTCCCAAGTGAAATATTTGGCATGTTATGCATTAGGAGGTTGGATTAAGTCACAAACTTTCTATCCCAATTATTAGAATCATTCTACACTATCAAACACCATTCATTCTACTCAAAACCCCAAAAAAGTGAGTATTTTTTAGGATTATGTATAATGTCTATATAGTCAAGTACCATTATGTGTATCCCATTTGAATTTACTTGTTCCATAAGCTATGCATACCATTCTAGGATGTTATGGAATCAAAATATCAACATTTCTAAGATTGGGTTTGTCTAGGATTTTAGGGAGGTTTAAAAACACTCGAGGGTCTTAAGGATGGTTTGTATGCTAAATATGTCTAACATTATAATAAATACAATGAATCTCTAGGGTGTAGACCTAATCAACTTTCATGAATGACTTGGACTCCCATGCAAAGGATGGATGAATATATAAATGTCATAAGTTAACCCTAGTGTAGTCTACAATCCATTCATGAATGCTTGAATTCTTAGTGTTCATTCATAAAAACTATCATCATAATTAAAACCAATATATCATGGATTATTAAGGCATATTAGTACCTAAAACATCCTAGGATACTTGGTCTTGAGAGTTTATATGGTGGAGTGGGTGAGTGTATAAAGGTTAGTTATTTGGAGTGATGTTATAAATATATTATGACCCTTATCATGATCATTTCCACCTGAAATGCCATCTATCTTCTATAAAATATATTCATATCCCCCACTTTATCATACAACCAATTGTAGAAACATGGAGGAGCTTTGACATGGCACTAGGGTCTACAATTAGACCTAAAACATGTTTGTCTAGTCTATTTCCAAACCATTTTCCTCTTAATGTGAGTTTTAAAATTTATGAGGAGGTATTATGACCTTAAAGAATCATAATCCATTGTCTTAAAACTCTCTATGGGTTCCAACTCTACTTGTAGATATTCTAAGATTGATTATGCTTGTTTAACCTCCTTACTACTTGCCTAGACATGTCTTGGTCTGAGACAAAATAATGGGTATACCCACTATTTTTATAAATAATAAAATAGTATGAGTACCTTTTATTACTCACAAGGAAATTATCCTTGAATTTTCAACACTTGACTACACCTATAAGGCCCTCAAATGACTATTTTTACTCAAAATTACCTTATACTGCCTGTAAACTATGTCTGAGTGTGGATCCTTGATTTTGGGTCATTGTAGGATAATTGATGGATAAAAAAAATAAACACTTATTATATTATTTAAATATATATTTATCCACCATATTTTGTTGATTCATGCCCTAGTTACTCCTCTCAAGCATTTCATTTGTTCATGAAGGGTTTGGGGTTTAAGGGTTTAATTTAACCCTATGAGGTCTACAAGTGCACTCTTTGAGGTTTACTTAATTATATATCCTAATTTAATGCTCCTTGTGAATATTTATTAGCATTTTATAATCCCTACCATCTTTATCGTATCCTCTGTCTATAATTCTTTGGTTTCTGTATATGCATATTAATACTCTCTTAGGGCTGATTGATAGAGATCTTCCAAAAACCCTATGTATAACCCTTGTTATCTTTATCTTGATTTTTTATGGGATTAAATTTATTCCCATACCTCATCTTAGGTTATTATGACCAAAAATTACTAAGTAATATAACTTATGCATCAATAGCATTGTGATTTCCTTTAATGGGTCATCTTACATTTCTAAACCCTGTGTTTCCTCTTGTGATTTGACTGATGATATTATATTCATTACATAGGATATAGTTGTATATATTACCTCACCTATGAATAATACATACTGATAAATGAGACTTGAGTACTAATACACTCAACTTCATTTGGCCTCTGAGCTAATTGAGATAAATATGCTTTCCATTCTCAAGTCTACTAAACTTTGTCTGTAAGTGTATATTCTATGTTCTTTACTAATTAAAGCTTAAAAATTTCATCCATATGATTTTATTTGTTCTCTTAAGATTAAAATTTACCTTTGAGATATTTTTTTGAGCCTACCCATTTATCTAACTACCCCAAAACAATGATCTACAACATACCATACTTAATTCCATCCAGGCTAGACAATGTGTCTACAGGGGTGTACAAAGGAAGGCCTTTGGATCATGAAGTGTCACTATAATCTATTAATCTCATTCTAATTTTTCTTTTCATGGTGACACTCTTACACTAGATCTTTCTTTAATCACATGGTGGTTCCATCTATGTTTCCTACAACTTGTCTCATTTGCCTTTGATTTACTGATTGTAGGTTTTTGATAGAGAACTATTATAGGTGCTTAAATTATATATTAATTTATATTAGGGTTTTTAAGTAATTTAATATTCATGTGATATGGAATTTAGAAATTAATTAACACCTCAATTTCCCATAATAATCTCCACAATCTCATCAAACACCACCTCTACTTCCTCTATTAAACCTTCCTTCACAAACCAAGCCTAGGTCATTGAGTTGGCTATAGGTGCTTATGATCATTACAATAGTTTCTTAAAGTGGAGTATTAATTTGGATAGGTGGTGCCTCTCCTTTATGTTTTCATCATTCATCTTGGGTCCATTCACTATATTCCCAATCTTAAGTCCATGATCTTGACAATCTATTCAATACTTAGTCATCTAGGGTTGTAGCCTTGTGTACAGAATGAGATAGTCAACATGAAACATTTGAGAGGAAAATTATTTTAGAATCCTTATGATGATCATATATCATTAATTCCTTATCTATAACTTCATCATAATTCTACTCTCTATCACCTTCTTTCCTTGAATGGGTTATTTCATCATGATTATTGAGTTCTTTTCTACAATGGTCAAATGGTTGTCTAAGATGCTTATGAGGTCCTCTTAGCAGGTTACAAGGCTATATCAACCCAAACTCTCATGGCTTCTAAGGTTCACTGAGGCTATATGGAGGACTATTTAGCATGGTTCAGACCTAAAATGGGGTGGATGGATGGAAGAGTATGGAAGTGGAGTGATAAGGATGTTGAGAGATCAAAATAGGGGTAACATAGTATGAAGATAGTGATGGTGATGGTGAAACAATAGTGGTAGGGGAAGTTATGAAATAAACATAAAGACTCCTTCTTAAGAATCAACTATATTCACCTTGTAAGACCTTGTGTATAATCTTAATCCAACATGATGTTTTTGAAGGCATAACATATCATACACAACCTAAAATGAAACACTTAAAAACTCTAAAAGCTTAAATTTCACAGGGAAACCTTAAACTTTGCAAAAAAGGGATAGTGATCTTGGAGATCCAAAAGAGGTGGCCTTTAGGCCTTTGAGGCTACAAAGGGGTTTTACGAACTTGTTCACCAAGATTTGAGGAAGATCCATCATCACTCAAATATACTTTTTCAATGCTTTAGAGATAATTATAAAATCTATAGGTGCCATTAGACTACTTCAACAATGTTGTCACAGTGAACTCCAAATGGATATGACTCATTTATTGAAGGCACTATTTGGGGTCATGAGGGGAACTTGGAAAAAAAATTATCAAAGAGGCATGATGAATAATAAAACATCTCTTAAAACTCTTTAATCTAGCTCACATCTTTATATAGATGCATAAGACCTCTGTCCATTTCTCAACTTTTCTAGTAGGCTATACATAAAAACTATTCATAGAGATTTGAAAGATATGGGGCCTCACATGTGTGAGATAAGTGTTGACATTTATATATAAGATCACTTTAAGACCTGAGATAACAGCATCAATGATTAGATTGATCAAACAACTTATATTTTCATGAAAATTGTTTAGCTAAAATTGGCCTATGTAGATGTAAAATGCATATACATTCCTTAACTTCTTAAGTAAGTTCTTAAGATGAGGAGACCATTATTTATAAAAATACCCATGATTATAATCTAGTTGAGTCAACTTCTCATGGCCAAAGTTGGAACCTCCACCCTCTCTACTCTATATGGTACAAGTAGAAACCTGAGGAGATGTCTAAGCTTATAAAAAGGGGCTGATGAGGAAGAGAATGGTTTTGATCTTGAATGGAATTAATTTTTCATGAAACATTGCATAGGAATCACATGTGAGCTCAAATTCATCACCAAATCTGCTATTGTATGGTACAATCTATACAATATGCAGAAAAGCCTTAAAATAGTGTGATTTTCCCTCATTTCCTCCAAGTTTAGATATTTCAACACCATTATAGGGTCAAATAAGGAATATAATGAGTTATCAAGTCTTTTAAAACAATAAAAATGTAGGAGGGGAAGTGGAAAGGCCACAAAGTGTCATATGGGGCCCACTTGGCATAGTGGAAAGGGTGTGGGTTACCCATAAAGGGACTTTATGTGACATGAAACACATATGGATAGTATATGGCATAGATAGGTCACCTTTAAATACCTTGTTTTAATAAAATTTATAAAATTATCCACTTTTCCAAGGTTTTCAAAAGGTGATATAAGATCATGAAGTGTTTTGATGGGTCATGAAGGAGTTAAATGGAATCTAGATGAATATATCTTATAAAATGACTCTAAGTGCATCATTATCTTCTTAATATTATAACCTAAAAACAATATTTAAAAATCCTCACATTACCAAAATACCATTATGATCCTCAAATAGGGATATGCACTTATAGGACTTCATGACCTCTTGACAATGATATCACTCATCCTAATACACATAACATATCACCATAAGGATTTCAAGACACTCATGACATCATAGATCAAACATGAAACTATGACACATCATGATTCTCTTAGTCAATATCCAAAGACTCTCATAGGGACAAGGGTGATATGACCATGCTAGGTGTCATATTAAGCAATCTAAAATAGTGATCACCAAGGTTTTTGATATAAGGGGTTGACATTTGGCTTGTGAGGCCAAAATTTCAATATTTCTATTGACTATGATGGGTGGCCATCCTACTGGGTGAAATAATCCAAACACTCTTTATGATTAAGGTGACATAAATAAAGTGGCATAACATAATGACCACGTAGACTTCCTAACTGATTTCTATCATTTGACACCTCAAGTATTTGTAATAGCAATAAGACACACAAAAAAAAGAAAAAGAAGAAACCTAACACCAAAAATCACACCCAATAACTAATAAAAATTTAGGGAAACAATTAAACAATAAAACACTACATATAAACATATACAACATACTTATTTGGACAAATAAACTAACTACAATAAAACTAACATGAACTTGACTTAATTCCCCTATGATCAAATGATAATGTTCTTTGATCATTCTTACACCATGGTTTGGAGTTTCCATATGTTAAATTGATATTGATTAGGTGTTATTCATGGCTTCTCATACTATCAAATATACTTCCTTGATCTATCTCTTGGTACATGAGTTGATTGGGTGAGTTAAGCACCCAATCATACTCATGCCAAATTTGTCTCCTTTGCATGAAAAGTGTTAATTATACTTTAGATATGGGTTACATATGATTGGCCATGTATTTTTCTATGTCTTCACTCTGATGTACTACTACAGTAAACACCCTATCATTCCTTCTATCTTATTATTCTTTCTTCTTTTGTGGATGGATTTTGATAGGGTCAATAGTTGATTTAACTCCAACATGATCTGTATGATTTACAAGTCCCTAAAAAGCTTGATATTCATTGCAAATGTTTATGAATTATTACCAAAGGTCTTCATTATCATCTTCACAATGCATGTAACCATGATCACTTTTAAGATCTTGACCACTGGTTGGAAGTCTTGATTGCACCCTAGATTAAAACATAAGTGTTCAAGTTCTACTCCCAAATATATCTCAACATGGGACTAAACCCAGGATATGGGTATCCTATAACGAGGTCAGACCTTTAGGGTTTTTAACAAGGTTAGCTCATTTGAGGCATAATTTTAGCTCATTTCCACTAATAAAAATTACTAATGACTAGGGAAAAGGGAGAGAGATAACATGAAAAGGAAACCTAAGCTAAAGATGGTGATGTACCTAAATGATGGTTGATCCACTCTATTTGAATCTTAAAACATTAATAAATTTAGTAAACTAATAGATATAGGATTACAAATATCTATCATACATCATTATTTTATTCAAATTTACACCAAATGATCAAAAGATGAGAAAAGTGATGGAGAGGTTGATCCAAGAGGATCCATGTTTATTCTAAAAATGAAGTCTTCAAAATCTAGTTTGATCATTGGCATAATGTAGAGCTCATTGAGAGATTTTTGGCACAATTTGAATGGGTAAATTTTGATTTTGTATGTACAAGTTATCACATGCTAAATTTATGGATCAATAGGTAAAAAAATAGAGTCATAGGTTGACGAGTGTCATAATTCTAGCATTCCAAGTGTACCAATAATGAAGTGATACATGGTAGTCAATTTGTGTAAAAAAATTGAGTTTGTTTGATTTTTAATCTTTGAAAGTATATGGATTTGGTTGAATGATCCCCATTATTTGGTCATTAGGGGCCCTTAGTGAGGGTTAGCACACTTTTTTTTAGGAGGGATGCCTTGCCACCTTTCTTCAAAATACTATGTGTTTGGAATTGTATTTAAGTCATAATTTTCTTTGTAACCCAAGCATGTGGGACTAAACTTGTGAATTATTAAAATATCATAATTTCCAACTCAAGTTGATCTACTAAGCTCGGTTCATGAAATGAGGGCTTGATATATTTCCAACAATGCCAATTGACTCAGCATTCCAACATTGCCACAAAATCACCAAACATAGTCATAATCCAAATTGTCAATCTCAACATGGATTGCCCAATCCAACCTAGGCATGTCAATGCCAAACATAATTAAATCATATCTCGATGCCAGTCATATCTCTATGGTATCTAAGCTCAACATAGCCAATGCTTAACAAAAACTTGTCTAGTGATGAACACTATGTATGCATAAGTTTACAAAAGTCAAACCATTCTGCATTTTTCTAAATGTGGGACTACAAATCAGTGGTTGAGATTTAAACCTTGCTCAGTGATGTAAAATGATAATGAACCGATCACTAGACCAACAAGTTGCATTGCTATATAATATATCTATGTTGTATTTGAAGAGTAATGGTTTGAGGATTGTGTATTATAAACAAGACTGTTGAGATACTTAGAGAGACTTTTGTGCCTTAAGCTCATGAACTTATCTTAAGATAATTTTCTCTAATAGATACTAGACCCTAAATAAGACTTAAAGACTTCCAAATAATTGTAAATCCATTTTTTGTGACATTTAATGGAATGGTCCTCTCTATTGAGTGAACCCAGAGACATAGGCCTAAAAAGCCAAACTCCATTATCAAATCTTGATGAGTGATTTATGGCTAGCTATCTCTAATATTTTATACATTTTCACTCTTTAAATTAGTCTAATTTGAATATTTTTAATTCTGTTTTAAATCCTAAAAAAAAAGAAACTAAGATATTTTAAACAATAGTGTGCTTTTGGGTTTGTGACACTTGTTTAATTTTAGTTTATGGATCAAATTTTTGGTATCAGAGCCATAAAGTATTTTAATAGAGTGGATTGCTAGTATATGTTGACAAGGTATAAATTTGAATGGGGTGAAGGATAACTGGTAGAGTGTGATCCAAAGGTTGGTTTGAGAAGTGCTTTAGAAGTGTCAGGATAAGAGTTTGAGTCTGAATGAGCTTTCTACCAAGCCTTCTTGGAAATGAATGGTATGGTTGAGGAGCTTTATTGGGAAAGAAAAAATAAAATGGAGAGTGATGAAGGTAGTAAATAATCTGATAAACCTTCCACCTCTTTAAATTATGGTAAAGATAATAAAGTTGTTGAATCTCTTCCTTCACTAAAATTAGACATTAAGTTTGAGTTGCCAATGTTTAATGGTGAAATTAATGCAAAAAAGTTGGATAAATGGATAAATAAAATTAAAGTATATGGTAGGGTCCAGAATATTGTTGAGGATGAGGCCAAAATTCACTTGGATACTCTTCGTATGGGAGGCACAACTCTCATCTGGTGGGAGAGTAAGTTGAAGGAAAATGAGCTTAAAAAAGGTGACTCGATTTCTACTTGGAGTGAATTTGTTGATGAACTCATAAAACAATTTTATCCTTTAGGCTATCTACAATAATCTATGATGGATTGGAAAATTTTTAGAAAAACTAAAGGCCAAAGTATTCAATATTATACATAGGAATTTAGGAGAAAATATTTAATTTTAAATATTCCTCTATATACATAAGAAACACTACTTAAGTATATAGGTGGGTTCAATATTTATTTGAGACACATTATTATTGTTCTCAATCCCACTAATTTAGATGAAATATGTGTTTAAGACACTCAACTAGAGGCTAGAGGAAAACCATTAAAAGAATATTTTACTAAATTTAAAAGTAAGCAATCTGATGTTAAACATTCAAAAGGGAAAAGTTTTGGAAAGGGTAAACAAAAATGCACTTTTATTGTTTAAAAATAAGGAAATCCAATTTTTAATCATTGTAAGAAAGATCATGATGAGTCTAAGTGTTCGAAATTACATCTTGAGTTAAGGCCTAAAAGGTTTAAAAAGAAATAAAAGAAAATAAATGCTATGGTACAGGATCTAGCTTCAGATTCAAGGGATGAAACTAAGATCATAGCCATGGGTTTACAAAACTATTTTTCTCTTTCTATTTCTAGCACTAAGTCATAAAATTTTGCTTCTTCTTCAAAATAGAAATTTATGCATGATGATAAGAAATGAAATGAATTGTTCCACATTAGAGTTGTTTCAAAACATACTAAAATTGACACTCTATTTGATAGTGGATCACAAGTAAATTTGATTTTTGAGGAGGTTGTTAAAAATTTAGGCTTGAAATCCAATCCCCATCCAAAGCCTTATCAACTAGGTTGGGTGTGTGATGATGCAAATCTACAAGTAACAAAAACTTGTAGATTAAAATTTGCAATCACATCCAAATTCATGGATGAGGTTTATCTAAAGGTAGTCCCTTTGGACATATGTGGGATTGTTTTGGGAATCCTTTATCTTTATGACAAAATGCAATATTATATGGAGAGTAAAATAAGTACTTGCTTGTTAAGGATGACATTGAATATATAGTCAGGGCACATCACATTAAGACAAGTCTTTCCTTGGTTTCAATGGGACAAATGAAAAGACTAGTTAATTCAAGCAAGATTTTTTGTCTCATGTTGATTAAGTCTAAGGGAAAAGAATATTCCTAGGCTTTGGAAAGTTATGATCCTAGGCATAAGAATGAATTGGTTGAAATCATTTCTAGTTATGATTATGTGTTTCAAGATCCCAAGGGGTTGTCCCCTAAAAGGGGAGTTCAACATGAAATTTAGATATTACAAGATTCTCCACTCCCTAACATTGGCATGTATAGGTTATTAGTGGTGAAATATGAGGAAATCAAAAAGTAGGTAATTGAATTATTGGAAAGAGGTGTTATTAGTCCAATTTCATCTCTTATTGGTTTGCCTATCATTTTTGTGCCAAATAAAGATAACACATCGTAAATGTGTGTTGATTTTTGTGCTTTAAACAAAATTACTATTAAAAATCATTATTGTATTCCACATATTGATGATTTGTTGGATTAGCTAAAAAATGCTATTTATTTCACTAAGTTAGATATGAAAAGTGGTTTTCACCAGGTTAGGATTGATGATGGTGATGTGTGGAAAACTACTTTTAAGACAAAATAGGGATTGTTTGAATGGCTTATCATGCCTTTTAGTTTATACAATGCACTGATTATATTCATGCATTTAATGAGTGATGTTTTCAAGCCATTTTTTGATGATTTTGTTATAGTCTATGTAGATGATATTTTGATCTACATTCAGTCTTGGTAAGAACATGTGATCCATAAAAATAAAGTCATGGATGCATTAAGAAGGTAAAAACTTTATTTGAAAATGTTAAAATGTGAGTTTGGAAAAACCTCTTTGATTTACTTGGGTTATAGTATAGGACATGGTGAATTGAAAATTGATCTTACAAAATTAGAGGTAATTATTAAGTGACCTAAACCCAATAATGTAACTGAGGTTAGATGTTTTTTTGGTGTAGTATAATATTGGAAAACATTTATTTCTCATTTATTGCATCACCCTTGTATTATTTGAGTAGTACTAAACATGTCTTTTAGTGGGGAGGAAAACATTAAAAGGCCTTTGACACTTTCAAGACAAAAAATAGTACTACTCCTATCTTGGCACTCCCTGATTTGCAACAACCATTTGAGATTGAGACAAATGCAAGTGATTATGCTATGGGAGATGTTTTGATGTAGGTAAGGAAGCCTATCTACTATCATTCTAAGACCTTCACAAGTGCAGTAATAAATTTTTCAACTTATGATAAATAATTCTTTGCATTGTTTCAAAGTGTTAAAAAATGGAAACATTACTTGATGGGAAAAGAAATAGTAATACATATAGATCACTAGCCCCTCCAATATCTCTAGTCACAAAGCAAGCTATAATAATATAGGCACTTCTGTTGGATGGGTTTCTTATATAAATTCCATCTTGTGATCATGTATAGAAAACGTATACATAATAAAGTTCCTAACATGATTTCTAGGCCTCCTATGGTAGTTGCATCTATTCTCTTATAGCATGGTTTTTTAACTCAAGAAATTTATAAATAATAATATGTTGATGATGTTGATTTTAAGGATGTGTATGAGGACTTGATGAGTGGTAAATAGGTAGAATAATTAGACTATCATGTGTGTAATGTACTTTTGTATCATTTGGGTAAACTTTGTATTCCTCAAAATGAGAGGGTGCACATGATTAGTGAAGCTCATACTTCTCTTATCTCTAGTCATTTTGGATTTGGTAAAATGGTTGAAATTTTAAAAATGTATTGTTATTGGCCTTGTATGTAGGAACATGTCTCCAAATACATTTAGGGTGTGGTCTTTGTGCTAAAATCAAGCCTAGTAATAGGAAACTAGGACTTTACACTCCCTTACATGTTCCTACCCATCCTTGAGAAAGTATTTCCATAGACTTTATAGGGGGCTTGCCTATGTCACAAAGGAAACACAATTATTTGTATGTGGTAGTGGATAGATTTAGCAAGATGTGTGTGTTGATTCCTTGTACTAAGTAAATTATAGGATAAGGAACTATACATTTGTTCTTCCAAGATGTATGGGTTCATTTTGGTTTACCCACTTCTATTATTTTTTATCAGGATTCTCAATTCATTGGGAAATTTTGGTCAACTTTGTGGGAATTAATGGACACTAAATTGAAAAAGAGCACTGCATTTCATCTATAGATCGATGGTCAAACATAGGTTGTGAACCACATAGTGGTACACTTGATTATGGGTTATTGTAGAAAATAACCCAAGTTATGGGATGAATATTTGTGTTATATACAACATGTTTATAATCGTGCACTTCATTTTTATACTATGAAATATCCATTTGAATTTCATTATGGGTACTTGCCTAAATCTCTTCTAGATGTTTTTTATGGACAAGATTTAGATTTTGTTGAACATAATGATGCTATTAAAGCTAAGAAGTTCATTCAAAAGATATAACTAGTACACTAGACTATTTGAGATCAGTTAGAGAAAAGTAAAACAAAGTATAAAGTAAGACATGACAAACATCATGTTTATCACTAGTTTGTTATAGGTGATCTAGTATGGCTTTACATCAGTAAGGAAAGATTGATAGTTGAAGGTAAAAATTTGAAACCAATCTAGTATGGTCCTTTCTATATTACAAATAACATTAGTAAAAATGCTTTTTGATTAGATTTACCATCTTATATGCAGATTTATTTAGTTATAAATGTGGAAAATTTGAAATTTTATGAGCCTCCAATGATTTTAGATCATGAGGAAAGTGTATCCATTATTTTTATTGATGAATTTTCTCTTGAGTATCTAACTGAGTTGTAGGAAGATACATTTCTTGATAGGAAGGTTCAGACCTAGCAAAGGAGACATGTTGAGTATCTTCATGTTGGTCTTAAAGGGATACACCCAAATAAGGACAAATGGATGGAATTCATAAAGGTGAGGGAGAAATACCCTCACCTCATTTCCAATTAAAAATCAAATTTTGGAGGTCCAAAAGCTCCTAGTGGGAAGGATTGATCTAGGAGAATCCATGTTAGTTCCAAAATTAAATTATTTAAAATCTAGTTTGATCATTGGCATCATGTAGAGCTCATCAAGAGCTTTCCAGTGTAATTTTAATGGGTCTATTTTGAGTCCATATGCATAAGTTATCACAAGCTAAATTTCCTAATCAATAGGTTAAAAATAGTGTCATAAGTTGACAAGTGGAATAATTATAGCACGTTAAGTGGACCAATAATAAAGTGACATGTGGCAGTCAGTTTACATAAAATTTTTGGGTTTTTCTATTTTTTCATCTTTGATAATGTATAGATTTGGTCTAATTAGCCTTGTTATTTACTCATTAGGGGCCCTTAACAAGGGTTGACACACTTTTTTTGAGGAGGGTTACCTTGGTGCCTTTATTCACAATGTTATGTGTTTGGAATTGTATTTAAGTCACAATATTATTTGTAACCCACACATGTGAGACTGAACTTATGCATTTTAAAAATATCGCAATGTCCAACTTGATTTGATCTATCAAGCTCAATTCATGAACCAAGGGTTTGAGACATTGCCAACAATGTCAATCAACTCATCATTCCAACATTGCCATAAAATCAACAAACATAGTCACAATATAAATTACTGAGCTCAACATGGATTACCTAATCCAACTATGTCACATCAATGCCAAACATAGCTTGAATCATATCTTGATGCTAACTATATATCTATGGTTTCTAAGCTCAACATAGCTAACACATAATAAAATAATGTTTGATGATGAACACTATGTTGGCCCGAGTCTATAAAATCCAAACCATTTTTGATTTTTCTAAATATGGGACTAAAGATCGATGGTTGAGATTTGAACCTTGCTCAACCATGTAAAAGGATAAGTCACTGACGATTAGACCAGTGAGTTTTATTGCTATATAATACAACTATGTTGTATTTGAAGAGTAATAGTTCAAGGACTGTGTATTATAAACAAGAGTGTTGAGATACTTAGAGAGACTTTTGTGCCTTAAGCTCATGCATTTAGTTTAAGAGAATTTTGTCTGACATAGACCAAACCCTGAAGAAGACTTGAAGACTTCCAAATAATTGTAAATCTATTTTTTGTGACATTTAATGGAATGGTCCTCACTATTGAGTGGACCTAGAGATGTAGGCCTAAAAATCCAAACATCATTATACAATATTGATGGGTGATTTTTGACTATTTATCTCTGATCTTTTCTATATTTTCACTCTTTAAATCAGTCCAATTTGCATATTTTTGAATATTTTTTAAATCATAAAAAAAATAAAGTGAGATCTTTTAAATAATAGTGTGTTTTTCAGTTTGTGACCCTTGTTTAATTTTAGTTTATGGATCATAGGTCTAAATTAAGACATTAAATGGTCAAAGTATCCACATGTGAGCTTCAATCATAAGATATTTGAACACTAAACATGACTTGTATAGCAATATCAACTAGTAAATAGGTGAGATCAGGACTTGATAAGGGAGAGATTTCTTCTACATATGCAAATCAAACTGACATATACATAATATACCATAACAATGAAATCTAAAATAGTATTTTATTTATCTCAAGAGGTTACAAGCTCTATCATGGCATAATTTAGTCATGCCTAAGAGAGGGATCAAAAATATCTATTTTTAGGCTTAAAAGCCTCTATATATAGAAAAAAGGGAGAAAGAGAGATGGAAATATGTGTAGGAGAGTGGATAAAGAGTCATCATGATCAAAAAATGAGGTGGTATTTCATTAATTATTTTAATTTATGCCTACCTTTCTCTAATCATGACTAATCCTTATCGACAAGCTAACCTCCTTTTGTTTCAATCATCCTTGATCTCCTTCTCATTAGTTGAGCTATCCCACTAGAAGACAAGGGTTTGTTATATGTGATGATAAAGTCTATTTTAATAGAATCAATGCCATTAACTACTTCTTCAACCACTAGTTCACCATCTTAGGACCCTAAGCCCACTTGAATTGCTTATGAAGATCAAATCCTTAAAACTTGAAACTAGCAGTGCCATGCCATGAATGGTAGTTGGTACCAACTTTATTAAAGATGGATTCATGTTGATAGATTATTACCCTTTGCATTAATCACATATCTACTCTATTTCTATATTTGGATCATAGGTCCATTCTATTGGTAGAAAACCAGTCTAAGATTATTGGTTTTTCTATAGTCTTTACATTGATGTAGACCTATACACAACATAACCTCTTTCTTGATCCAAATAGACCCATTATGTCCTTATATATTTTTAATGGTGTCATTCAATCAAAAATATTTTCTCTTGGTCCAATCTAGATCATGCTCTAGATTGGTTTCATTCATACTTGCTTGTCTTGGTAAAAATTTATCCATTTGACCTTCATCAAAAGTGTCCTAAGCCTACCTTTGTTTATTTGGATATCAACCATGACTCAAATTATTGAATCATTGACCTTTGCTCACACCATCTGATCTCCATGGTATGATTTAACATAAGCCCTTAGATCTATCCTTGACCTATCAACTCTATTTGAGCTAGTGCCACTTGGTAGCCTTGTATTTACACTCAGGATCCACTAAAATTTTGATTATTTAATGTGCCATTTTATCTAAATCCACTATTGAATATGAGCCATTGACATGCCTAGGCCCATTAACCTATCAGTCACTTCTCATCATTGGATCTTCTATGTGATGGAATGTTGATCATTGATCCTACTTTTTGAATCCAAATGGCTATTCCATATGTCTTAAGATTGATATCTGTGTGCCTATATTTGACATCTGCATGAATTTATTTGATTTTAGCATGATTTTCATTGAGATATTTGAAAAGCAATGGTAATTTACCATGATTTAAATTTGAAATTTGTGCACCAATCAATTGACATCCACAAGAATGTCAATAACATTTGTACGATTTCCAATCTTTGGATCCTAATGGATGACCACTAAGATTGAACTTTGACATTTACATAAACATCTCCATCTACATCCCATACATTTTCACATAACAAACAATTCATTTAGAATTTATGTTTTGGGCCTTTTCCCATGGACCTTTTATCTTTGGATTTTATGTCCTTGGTAAAATTGTTACAAGCTTTTCTCCTAAAAGAAGTATGTCTATAAAAACTTTATCTTGGATAAAATGTCCAAAAGAAAATAGAATTTTACCTCAGATAAAATGTTTGAAATAATTAGGTCCTTGCTTTTACCTCAGACAAAATGTCTGAAAGAAAAATGCCTTTGGGAATTTTGTTTTCGACAAAATGTCCAAAATAATTCCCAACACTTAGTCAAAAATGAAAAAAGTTTGAAAGAATTAAACTTAGCCTTTTTAAAGCCTATAGGCTCTTCTAAACTTGTGTTTGGACCTTGAATGCTCAATTGACTTTAAAATGCTTGTGCAACTTACCCCTAACATTTGATCTACTTGGTTTCACCATTAAACCTACTTAAGAACCCTCCATTTTCCATTTCAGACATGTCTCCAAGTCATTTGATCTTTCTTCAATTGGGACCCTACTATGCTTCTCTCTAGGTCTAGGCAAATCTTGGTATGTGGGCCAAAATGGCCAATTTATATGATGAATTGCAAGGAAGTATGTCTATTATGCTTGGATAACCTAGACCATGTTACCTTGTCTAATCCATTAGACATGAAATCACAAGTCTCTTTTCCATTGAACTATAACTGATACAAGTTTAACCTTTTCCAAAACTTCCTCTTGAATCAAAAGGACAACAACAAAAAAAACAAGGGCAAGTGAATACATGAACTTGGAGAATGTAAAAACAGCTAACCTACTATACAAATGTACACAAAGGCATTTAGGAAAAAACATGAAATCTACCTACCCTAGACTAACCAAATAGAATGGAATCTATACAAAACCATTGACTGGTTTCATAAAATAGCTCCCCTTTCTCAGTAATCTAATACACTTTACAATATTAAGGGTATCCAACAAAATATGGAGAAGGTGTGGATAACTAACATATTGACAATACACCTTTCCAAGAAAAAGAAAAAAAATAAACTTACCCACCCAATTTGATTTATTGGACATACAATCATCTTGGAGTAGATAGGCAAGCTAATCCTGCTCTTTTTGATGCTCAAGTTTGTGATATGAATTAAGCATAACTTGTGATGGATCTCATTGGCATCTTCCAATCAATCTAGGTACCTGATAGGATATCCTCTTGTCAATACAAACATTGAGTAATCATATATTACCTCACTCTTTCACTTTATTACTCCATCATTATAATACTCAGGCATAATCATATCATAGTCTTCTTAAAGCACATGCTCATATTGAGAACTATGTTCTCCCTCAAGCTTATCCTCCATCACAAAAAGTGGTGGTTCATCAAGTGGCATTTATTGAGCACTCAAGATGTCTTCCTCATCAACCTCACTCAATATCTCTTCTTGTTCCTCAACTATAAATGAGGGTTGATTTGAACATCTAAGGTCTAAAAAGACACCTTTGTCTTTCTCAAGGTCTAATTTCCCTTCCTCTAGCTCCAATCCATTATGGATATATTCACTTGACTACTCACCCTGAAGTAAACCATCCTCTAGTTCTTGGTTTTGACCCTCTTTTTCATATATTTAGAATGGACTTTCAATTTTCCATTCAAGTTTTGCTCCATTTTCAACTTGAGGATTGTCCTCATCAAGATCTAGTTCATTATCATTAAAATCATGATAATAAGTTTGGTTCAAACCTAAATCTTCCCATTCTAAATGAAGTGTGCTACCTATTATGATCTCATCATAAACACTTGCATTTTCTTCTCCAAGTTCACCTATGATTGCAAGATCCTCCTCTATCCTTTGTACAACATGTTCTTTATCCATGAGGGAGATGGTGGGAGGATGGAAATTTTCACCTTTCAACTTATGAGAGTATCCTTCCAACAAGGGACTTTGAATGGTCTCTTTGGTGTCTCTTTAGTGAAAGAGAGAGAGAGTCTCATAACTCTTGTATACCTAGCTCATTAATTTGAGCTATGTTTTCTTGATCTACTTTTGGCACAACTTGCTCTTCCTTCAAAACTGCCTATTAGACTACCTCAACAATCACCTCATCCTTATGAAATCCTTTATAAATTGACTTACATGAGGTGAAAGTGTAGGAAACAACTATATTTTATTGATTTTGACTATCTTCCTCTTTCCTCATTTTTAGCTCCAAATCTTTGATTTGCCTATCTATATTCTCTTGGAATAACTTCTCTTGAAGGTGGTTATGGGATTCATAGAGATAAGAGGGTTGGTATAAGGTACAAGAGGATTATTGAGGAAGATAAGTGTAATCTTAGATCTCAAAAATAGGTTGATCCATAATAGTATCTTTCTTTCTTTGAAGGCTCTCTTGGATTGAATGCTAAGAATGGAAGGTTTGAACAACACATGAAGGACTTCAGACACTTCAAATGGCCTCTTGGGGAAGAATGGGTGTCATATATGAGGGCTGAGGTGGTGTATATGAAGAAACATAAGGTTTATGGAGTTTTACCTACTATTATTTAATTCCTTTTAGTTTATCCTCAATTATCTAAATGCAGCCACTTACATTCATCATCTCACTTGAAAGATTTCTCCAATTTGCCCTCTTAATGGGTTCCCATTATTCTTTCAATTAACTATAATACATCTCTTATGCCATGAATAATGTGATTAGGGATATCTTGACCATATCACCTCTATGTATTAAGGTCTATTATGTAATTTTCATAGAATGAGATAATTTTCCTCCAACTTGAAATGGATTAGTTGGAGGAGTAACTAGGGACATTTTGAGCCTGATAAAGCTGATGCACTAAATCTTTAGGACCACTTGGGATGAAGCCATGAATATTGTCAATCTAATATGAAGGATGCTAAGGTAGATAATAAGTTTATTGATCACAAGAGTGATGATTATACATACCAAATAATGATGATTAGGCATTTGGACTACTTATACCAGCTAATAGATGCTTGGAACACCATTGATGTTTGCACACTTACCTCCAAAGGTTGATTGAATGAAGAGAACATGAAACATATTCACTTAGTATATGATAAACTTGGTCCCACTAGGTATGCTAAAAATGTTAGAATTCTAAATTTTACCCTAACTAATATTAGAAGTGTTTAGGTTCTACTCCTAAATCTAGCTTAACATGGGACTAACCCTAATATGTGGGTATCATATAATAGGGTTCAAACCTCTAGGGTTTTTAATTAGGCTATCTCCTTTGATGCATCATTTTAGCTCATTTACACTATTAAAACATACTAATGACCAAGGAAAAGGGAGAGAGAGATAAAATGAAAAGGAAACCTAAGCTAAAGATTGTGATGCACCTAAATGATGGTTGATCCACCCTGTTTAACTCTTTAAACACTAATGAAACAAGTAAAAGACTAGATCTAGGACTCCAAATATCTATCATACATTAGTATTTCATGTATAGGTCCACTAAATGATCAAAATATGAGGGAAGTGATGGAGATGTCTAATGTAATACACTAACCATTCAAGGTATCCACATGCGGGCTTCAATCACAAGATATTTGGACACTAAACATGACATACATAATAAGATCAACTAGTAACTAGGTGAGATCATGACTTGACAAGGGAGAGATTTATACCACATATGCAAATCAAAATGACATGTACACACTATACTAGAACAATGAAATTTAAAATAGTATTGTATTCATCTCAAGAGGTTACAACCTTCATCTTGGTAGAGTTTAGTCATGCTTAAGGGAGGGATCAGAGAGATATAGTTTAAGGCTCAAAAGCCTCTATATATATCAGAAAGGGAGAAAGAAAGATATGGGAAAAGGTATAAGAGAGTGGAGAAAGAGTCAACATGATCAATAAGTGAGGTGGAAGTTCATTGATTTTTTTCCTTTACACCTACCTTTCTTTAATTAAGATTAATCCTTATTAACAAGCTAACCTCCTTTTATTCTAATAGTCTTTGAGATCCTTCTAATTGGATGAGAGATACCACTAGAAGTTAAGGGTTTGTTATGCATGATGAAAAATTCTATTTTAGTAAAATCAATGCCCTTAACTATTTTTTCAACCACTAGTCCTCTATCTTGGGACCCTAAGCCTACTTAACTTGCTTATAAGGATTAAGTCCTTAGAACTTGAAGCTAGCCATGCCATGTCATGAATGGAAGTTGGTACTATATTTTTCTAGGATGGATCCATGTTAATAGATGATACCCCTTTTTCTTAATCACATATATGTTCCATTTTCATGTTTGGATCATAGGTCCATTCTATAGATGGAAAACCAATATAAGATTATTAGTTTTTTTATAGTCTTTGCATAGATGTAGACCTATAGATCACATAGCCTTTTTCTTGATCTAAATAAGTCCAAATAGACCTATTGTGTCCCTCTAGAGTCTTAATGTCATAGTTTGATTAAAAATACCTACTCTTGGTCCAATATAGATCATGCTTGAGCTTGATTCCATTCATACGTGTTCATCTTGGTTGAAAACTATCCCTTTGACCTCCATCAAAAGTGTCCTGATCCTACCTTTGTTTATTTGGATGTTGACCATGAATAAAATCATTAACTCATTGACCTTTGTTCATACTATTTGATCTATATAATATGAGCTAATGTGATCCTTTGGATTTATCCTTGACCTATCAACTCTATTCGATCTTTTTCCACTTGGTAGCCTTGTATTTGTACTCAAGATCCATTGACCTTTTGACTTACTCGCATGACATTAGATTTGAATCTTTGATTAAACATGATATATTGATCTTCTTTTGCTCATTAACCTATCAGTATCTACTCACCATTAGATCTTTTGTATGACTTAAATTTGATCATTGATCTTTCTTTTTAAATCTAAATGATTATTCTATGGGGCTAAATATTGACATATGTGTGCTTGTATTTGACATCTATGTGAATGTATTTGAAATCCACATGATCATCACTAAGATATTTGAAAACCAACAATCATTTACTGTGGCTAAAATTTGATGTATATGCACCTATCAATTGATGTCCAAAAGAATGTTAATGGCATATATGTGATTGTCAATCTTTGGACCCCAATGGATGACCACTAAACTTGAACATTGACATTTTCACAAACATCTCCATCTACTTCCCATACATTTTCCCTACAACAAATAATTCTTTTAGACTTTGTGTTTCAGACCTTTTCCTGTGGACCTTTTGTCTTCATATTTTATGTCCTCACAAAAAATTTTGTGTGATTTTCTCTTGAAAAACTCTATTTGTGGAAACTTTTTCCCCAATAAAATGTTTGAAAGAAAATAGACTTAGCTTTTTCCTTAGAAAAAATGTTCAAAAAAATTAGGTCCTTTCCTTTGCCTTGGATAAAGTTTCTAAAATGAAAATGCCTTCGATAATTTTGTTTCAAATAAAATGTATAAAATAATTCCCAACACTTAGTTAAAAATGAAAAAGTCTATAAGAATTGAACTTAGCCTTTTTAAATCTTGTAGGCTCTTCTAAACTTGTGATTGGACCTTGAATTCTCAATTTAATTTATAATGCTTGTGCAACATGTACCTAACCTTTGATCTACTTGGTTTCACCATGAGACCTACTCAAGAGCCCTCCATTTTACATTTTTTACCTATCTCAAATCCATTTTATCTTTCTTCAATTGGGACACTGCTAGGCTTTTCTCTAGGTCTAGGCAAAGCCTAGTATATGGGCCAAAATGGCCAACACAAATAATGGGGTCTCATGTATATCATCAGGTTTATCTGTAGTAGTGAGGAATTAAATTGGAGATATTTTGAGTACATAGCTTTTATTGAGTGTTTAGAGACCCTTGGAGATTGCCATTTTGCCTTATAATTATTATAGACTGAATACATGTTTCATTCTCCCATTATTCATGAATATGATTTCATAGGATATCTACCATGTCATGAAGAAACTCTTCCTCTTTTTCATATTATGTGTATTTCATTTTTGGTTCATCACACTCCTGCAATTCATTCTCTTCTTCCCCTCTAAAAGTTAAATGGTGTCCTTCTTTGCTAAGGGGTGTTATAAGGATATGTTCCTCCTCAAAATCATCCAAATCATCATGCTCAAATATAAATTAAATTTTATTTTCATTTTTTACATCTTCAAGGATATGTTCTCTCTCCATGAGTGACATATAATATTATTGGAGTGACTCAAAGAGGGATGAGATGCATACCACATTCCTTTCATCCAATTGTTTATCTTTAATAATCACCACTTCCTCCTTTTTAATATCACTTTAGATGGATATACGTGAGGGAAAGGGATTATAATATTGAGGAGGGAGGGTTGGGGATTGAGTAACCTTAGATTTTGTTTATTTCTCCTCTTTCTTTCTTGACTGTAACACTTAACTCTAAGATGGAAAATTAGGATTATGATTTTCTTGCATACAGTGTACTACTATTTGGGGCATGAAGGTATTAAAATTAATTTGATATTGGTTTTTTATATTATATGAATTGGTGTAGGTTCTGGTCTTCAATCTAAATTTTCTTAGCAAGGTATGCTTCAAACTCAAGTCTTGACTGGTCATGATGACTAGTTCTTTTAGTGCATACTCTTCCTTCCTCTTGCACTCTCTTTTGAACAAATTTATAGGAGAGGAAGGTTGAGAGATGGTGGGAGGAGACATGATGACTTTAAAATTAAATTAATGTGGGATTATAAGGGCTGATGGGAATCATAGAATGAAAATGGCATGGGGTGAAGAAGATGGCATAAAGATGGTGTTGGTGTGTTTTTTACCCTTCATGGGCTACCAACTTCTCCTCAATCTTGGAGATTAGTCCATCTATGTCAAGAATGTCATTATTGATTCTAGAATAACCTCCCATAATGAAGGATAAATAATTTTCCTTTTCCTACTACACTAAAATTCTAATCCCCCTAATGACATGTTTTGGTATCTCTTTGCCCATATCCTTTTAATGCATCAATGTTCAACATGTATTTCTCAGTATCTAATAAGGTTAGTTGAAGGCCAGATATGGACTAACTTATGGCATGAGCAAGCATTTCAAGGATGTCATGTTATTGCCATGACTAATCAGTCTGGTAATCAGGATGTAGAGGAGGTAGATGAGGCTCATAGAATGGTTGATAGTTTTGGCAATAGGAAAACTCATCAGGACTAGTAAGGGTAAGTATTGAGTTGATAAGGGTTATTATAGGGTGGGTAGAGATCATGATGGAGTTAAAAAGGGTCAAATATCTACTCATAAGATAATGGGAAACATGACTCTTACCCATAGTAATCCATATCTCATCATCAAGCATAAGATAGAGAATGAAACCAGGGATGACAATCTTTCTTATCCCTAAAGTGAAGACTTATTTATTTTAACTTTTCTAACTACAAATCTATTGGTGTAGTTTTTGAAGATCTCAAAGACAGCTACAAGTTGTCCTTCCACATTATCAAAACATGATACAAAGCACTTGAATCTCATCCCACTGGGCATGCTAGAAACTATTTGAGTTTTAGGTTGCACCCTAGCTAAGGAGAGGAGTGTTCATATCCTAACCTCAAACTTAGTCCAACATAGGAATGACCTTAGGCTATGGGTCACCTAATTATTAGGTGAAACCTCTAGATTTTAATGGGATAGCTCCCTCGATTTGAAATTTAAATGCTTTCTCTATGATATAAACTCTATAGGTATAAAAAGGGTAAAGGAGTTGCATAAGAATGAAAACCTACTGTAAAGTGCGGTTATGCACCATGAATTCATTTGTACACTCTTTGAGCTTGTAATATTCATCACACTAATGGACTATGAACAAAACTAACACATGTCTTAGATGACTTCCAATGCAATAGTGTTTCACCTAGAGGTTAATTTTATTGACTTAAACTAAAGGGAAATGAGGATAAGGCCTGGTTGAAGACACTTACAGTCAGTAATCCACTTCATACTTGAGACATCAACATTAAGACACACTAGATTACCTTCAAAGAAAGTTTGATAGAACTTAGGTAGAACTTGGACATGTATAAGGGAAGATTCAACCAATTTTTACATATCAAGACAAGTATAAACCATTAATTATCGATTGATAAATAATAGCAAATTTTATATTCATTACTCCAAGAGGTGTACAAGTACAAGTGTTGGTAGAGTTTCCTCATACTAGCCTGAGGGATACAATGTGAGGCATAAAGACTTCAATATATATAAGGTGCGAGGAGGGAAGAAGGATAATATGGCACATAAAAGTGGAGGGGAGGGTCATCAAGGACCATAATTGAATTTTCCTTCAATTATAATGGTTACAAGCATCATCTCCAATCCTATCATGCATTAAACCTCCTTTGTGGCTCCTTGAATGAGCTATTGGAATTATAAATCAAGTGATGGGGCTAATTCAACATTATTTACTCTTTTTCCTAGGCTTTGTCGTGCCTAAAATAGTCCACTATTACTCCATATGGTAGTTACAAAATTAATTATGCCACCATAATCATGTAGTAGCCCATATTCCTTTAGAGCAAATTGGCAAAGTTAAGGAAACTATCTTATTCCTCCACTACAGATATAAAATGTGCATTGAATGACCTTAAATGGTAAGTTATCAATTTAACATCCCTATATTGACCCATTCTATTAGTTTTTAAATGTTAATTTGATTCTCTTTGATGATAATATCGGCCAATTAGGCCTATTAGTTCTAATTGCCTAAGTGTTGATGTGTTAGCCTCAATTACACCTATAATAAGGATTTTAAACCTATGTATTAATGTGATTAATTCCTAAATAAACACTTCTAACCATGTCATAGGCTTACAAATGCATTAGGAACTTGATATCCCACTTCTCCATTATGACTAGTTTACTTTCTTTAAGCATGGTAGATTGGTAGTTTTGTAGGTACTTGAAGAGACTCTCCCAAGTGAAATATTTTGCATGTGATGCATTGGGAAGCTAGATTAAGTATTAAACTTTCTATCCCAATGATTGGATTTATTTTTTAGTATTAAACACCCTTCATTCTACTTAAAACCCTAACAAAGTGCCCATTTTTTAGGATTATATATAATGTCCATATAGTTAGGTACCATTAGGTGGATCTTATCTGAGTGTAATTCTTGTTCCATAAGATACTCATAACATTTTGTGATGTTATGGAATCAAAACATCAACTTTTTTAATATTGGGTCTGCCTAGGGTTTTAGGGAGGTTTAGTAGTACTTAGGGGTCTTAAAGATGGTTTATACAATATGGAAATCCAATATTAGAATAAATCCCATGAATATATAGGGTATATACCTACTCAAATTTCATGAATTACTTGGACTCCCATGAAAATGATGGATGAATACATGAACATCATAAGTTGACCTTATGGTAGACTGTAAGCCATTTCTTATTGCTTGAATTCTTAGCATTCATTCATAATAAATAGCCTCCCAATTCCAACCAATGTATCATGGATTATTATGTAATATTGGTACCTAAAACATCCTATAATATTTGATCTTGAGATTTTATGTGGTGGAGTGGGTGAGTGCTTTAAGTTAGTCTTCAAACTGCATGTGTGTAGAGTTGGGTGCTTCGAGTGATGTTCTAAAGATATTATAACTGTTTTCACTCTCATTTTCACCTAATATCCCATATATAATGTCTTAAATATCTTCATATCCCCACTTGATCATACAACTAGTTGTAGAAACATGGAGGAGCTTTGGCATGTCATTGGGTCTATAATTAGGCCTAAAACCTACCTATCTGGTATATTTCCAAAGCATTTACCTCTTGATGTGAGATTTATAATTTAGGTTGAGGTATTATGACCTTAAATAATCATAATAAATTGTATTAAAATTATTTGTGGGATCTAACTCCACTTTCAGATGCTATAAGACTAATTCTACTTGTTTAACCTCCTTCCTACTCACCTAGACATATCTTAGTTTGAGACAAAATGGTGGGTATACCCATTTTTTATTATTACCAAGACAATATTATGAGTATTTTGAGTACTCAAAAGGACATTATCCATTAATTTTCAACACTTAACTAGGCCTAGAAGGCCCTCAAATCATTGTTTTTACTCAAAATTGCCTTATACTACCTGTAAACTCTCTAAATGTGGAATCCTTGATTTTGGGGTCATTTTAGGAGACTTTATGTATAAAAAACCATAACCACCTCTAATATTATTGAAATATATATTTATCCACCATATTGTGTGGATCCATGCCCTAGTTACTCCTCTCAAACATCTCATTTGTTCATGTAGGGTTTGGGGTTCAAGGGTTTAATCTAACCCTATGAGGTCAATAAGTGCACTCTTTGAGGGTTATCTAAGTATATATCCTTATTTAATGGTCCTTTGGAATATTTATTAGTATTTTTTAATCCTTAAAATCCTTATCCTATCCTCTTCTATGATTCATTGGTTTTTCCATATGCATATTAATACTCTCTTAGGGCTAATTGATAGTGTTCTGCCTAAAAACCTATACATACCCCTTCTTGTCTATATCTTGATTTTTAATGTTATTCAAGTTATTACCATACCTCATCCAAATTTATTATGACCAAGAATTACTAAGGAATATAACATGTGCATCAATATCATTATGTTTTTCTTTAATGGGGCATTTTACATTTTGAAACCTTGTGTTTCCTCTTGTGATTTGACTAATGATATGATATTCATTGCATAGGTTATAGTTGTATACCCTACCTTATATATTAATAATACCTATTTATAAATGATACTAGAGTATTATTACCCTTAATTTGGCCTTTGAGCTAATTGAAATAATAATGCCTTCCATTCTCAAGTCTGTAATACTTAGCCTATAAGTGTATATTCTATGTTCCTAAGTAAGTAGAAGTTAAAACCTCATCCATATTATTGTATTATAAATATTAGGAGTAAAATTTACCTTGGATATATTTATATGATCCCATCCATTTGTCTAACTACCCCACAATAGTGACCTATAAGAGACCATACTTAATTCCATGCAGGCTAGATAATGTGGTTGCATGTGTGTATGAAGGAAGGCTTTTGGGTCATGGATTCTCACTATAATCTCTTCATAAAATTATTATTTTTATTTTCATGGTGACCCTCTTCCACTCAATATTAATTTAAGCACATGGTGGTTCCATCTCTATTTCTTGTAACTTGTCTCATTTGCCTTTGATCTGTTGATTGTCGGTTTGTGATAGAGTACTATTGTATGTGCTCATCTTATATATTAGGTCCTATTATGGATTTTAAGGACTTTAATAGTAATTTTATATGGATTTTATACATTAATTAACACCTCAATTCCCCATAATAATATCTACAATCTCATCAAACACCACTTCTACTTCTTCTATTAAACCTTCCATCACAAACCAAGTCTAGGTCACTGAGAAGCTTGTAGGTGATTATGAATATTACAATAGTTTCTTGAAGTGGAGTATTAAGGTATATAGGTGATGAAATAAACTTTAAGATTTCATCATTCATCTTGGAGACACTCACTATATTCCCAATCTTAAGGCCATGATCTTGGCCATTTATTCAGTACTTAGTCATCTTGGGGTGTAGTCATATGTATGGACTAAGATAGTCAACATGTGACATTTTAGAGGAAAATTGTTTTGGAATCCTTATGATGATCAAATATCATTAATTACTTCTCTATAAATTCATCACAAGTCACCTCTCTATCACCTACTTGCCTTGAATGAGTCATTGGATCATGATTCTTAAGTGATTTGCTACATTAATCAAATGGTTGGTTATAAATGATTATAATATCCTATCAATAGGTTACAAGGACATATAAACCCAAAATATCATGACCTCATGGATTCTAAGTGTCACCAATGGTATATGGAGGTCTATTTATCATGTGTTGGACCTATAAAGTCGGGGGGGGGTGGGGGGGGGGGTGGATGGAGGAGTATGGAAGTGGAGTGATAAGATGTTGAGAGATAAAAATAGGGGTAAACATGATATGAAGATAGTGATGGTGATGTTAAAACAAAATGTGCATGTGAAGTCATGAAATAAAGGGAAAAAATCATTCTTAATAATCAACTATATGCACCTTGGAAGACCTCAGATATACTCTTAAGCCAAAATGAATTTTTTGAAGGCATAACATATCATACAAAACCTAAAATGAAACCTTAAAAACTCCAAAAACCTTAAATTTCATGAGGAACCTTAAACATTGCAAAAAAGGGACAATGAGATCTAAGAGCCAAGTGAGGTGGTATTTAGGCCTTTGAGGCTACAAAGGGGTTCTAGGAGATTGTTCACCATATTATGAGGAATCTCTATCATCACTCAAACATCCTTTTTGTATTCTTTAGACCCACTTGAAAAATTTTGAAGTGCCATCAGATTGATTCAATAGTGTTGTCATAGTGAGCTCCAAATGAATATAGTTTAGTCTTTGAAGACACTATTTAGGGTCATGAGAGGCTACTTGGAATAAAAAAATTGATCAGAGGGGCATGATGAAGCATAAACCATCTCTTCAAACTCTTTAAAATTGTTCACCTCCTTAGATAGATGTATTAGACCTCTATCCATTTCTCAACTTTTCATCCAAGTTGTACAAATAAGCTAGTCATAGAGATTTTCAAGATACGGGGGATCACACATGTGAGCTAAGAGTTGAAATTTCCATATAAGATCACTTCAGGACTTGAGATAACATCAGTGATTATATTAATCAAACAACTCATAATTTCATGAAAATTTTTCAACTGAAGTTGGCCTGTGTAGATGTAAAATGCATATACATTCCTTAACTTCTTAAGGAATTTCATAAAGATGAGGAGACCGTTCTTCAAAAGAATTCCCTTGATTAGAAGCTAGTTGAGTCTACTTTTCATGGAAAAGAGCTGGGACCTCCACTCTCTCTCTCTTTTATATGGTACAAGTAGAAACCAGAGATATCCAAGCTTGAAAATAAGGGATGATGAAGACTATAATGGTTTTGAGATTTAATTTAATATATTTGTCATGAAACTTTGCATAGGAATCACATGTGAGCTCAAATTCATCACGAGATCCCCTGATGTATGGTATAATCTATAAAATATGTAGAAAACCCTTAAAATAGTGTGTTTTTCCACCATTTCTTCCATGTTCAGATATTTTAACACCATTATAGGGTCAAATAAGGAATATCATGAGTTATCATGTTTTTTTTTTTAAAATGCAGGAGGGGAAGTGGAAAGGCTACAAAGTGGCACATGTGGCCCACTTGGATTAGTGTAAAGGGAGTGGGTTACCCATAAAGGGACTTTATGTGGCATGAAACACATATGGGTAGTATATGACATGGATAAGACCCTTTTAAATACATCCTTTCAATATAATTAATCAAATTATCTACTTTTCCAATGTTTTCAAAAGGTGATATAAGCTCATGAAGTGGTCTAAGGGGACATGAAGGATTTAAATGGACTCTAGATGAATATATCATGTAAAATCACTTTGAATGCATCATGATATTCATATTACATCCTCAAAACAATATTAAAACATCCTCACATTACCAAATGACCACTACGCCCCTCAAAAATGGCTAAGCATTTAAGGGACTTCATGACCTCTTGACAATGATATCTCTCATCCTAAAACACATAACATATCACCACAAGGATTTAAAGACACTTATGACATCATGGATCAAACATGAAACTATGACATATCATGATGATCTTATTCAAGATCCAAAGACTCTCATCGAGACAAGGGTGATATGACGATGTTAGGGGTCATCATAAGCAAGATAAAATAGTGATAACCAAAGTTTTCAATAGATAGGGTTGAAGTTTAGACTATGAGGCCAAAATTTCAACATTTATGGTGACTTTTATGGGTGGCCATCTTATTGGGAAAGAGAATTTAGACACTCTTTATTATGAAGGTGACATAAACAAATTTGCATAACATGGTGACCACTTGGACTACCCAATTGATTTACATATTTTGACACTTCAAGTACTTGTTACAAAAACAAGGAACACATAAAAAAAGACAAAGAAGAAACCTAACACTAAGAAACACACCTAAAAACTAAGAAAAAATGAGGGAAATAACTAAACAACAAGACACTACCTACAAACCTATACACCATAGTTATTTGGATAAACAAACTAACTACTAATAAATTGACTTGAACTTGACTTCATTCCCCCAAGATCAAATGGGAATGTTCTCTAATCATTGTGACATCATGATGTGGAGTTCCCATGTGTTAACTTGACCTTGACTAGGTGTTATTAATGGCATCTATTAATATCAAACATACTTCCTTGATCTATCTCTTGCTACATGAGTTGATTAGGTGAGTTCAAAACCAAATCATACTCATGCCAAATTTGTCTCCTTTTTATGAGAAGTGTTAATTCTACTTCAGATATGGGCTACATATGATTGTCTAAGTCTTGGTCTATGTCTTCACTTTGATGTAATACTATAGTAAACACCCTATAATTCCTTCCATCATATTTTGATTGCTTCTTGTGTGGATGGATTTTTTTATGGTCAATAGTTGATGTATCTCCAACATGCTCTACATGATGTGTGATTCCTTAAGAAGCTTGATATTCATTGCAAATGTTTATAAATTTATACCAAAGGTCTTCATTATCAAATTGATAATCCATGTAATGATGATCACCTTTAAATATCTCAACCACCAATGGGGTCTCATGTATATCATCAAGTTTATCTTGGTAGTGAGAAAGGAAATTGGAGACCTTTTGAACACATACCTTTTCTTGAGTGTTTAGAGACCCAGGGAGATTACCATTTTGCCTTGAAGCTGTTGTAGACTAAATACATGTTTCATACTCCCACTCTTTAGGAATGTGATTTCAAAGTATATCTACCATGTCATGAAGTAACTCTTCCTCTTGTTCAGCTGATGTGTCTTACCTTTGTGGTTCAACACACTCCTATAATTCATTCTCTTTTGCACCTCTAAAAGTTGAATGGTTTCTTATTTACTAAGGGGAATTCCAAGGATAAGTTCCTCCTCAAATTCATCCAATTCATTATGCTCAACTATAGATTCAATCTGATTTTCATTTTTTACCTCTTCAAGGATAGGTTCTCTCTCCATGAGTGGCATAGAATATTCTTGGAGTGACTCCAAGAGGGATGAGATGCATACCACATTCCTTTCATCTAGTTATTTGTTTTCAACAATGACCACTTCCTCCTTATTTTTCATATCACTTTGGATGGATATACATGAGGTAAAGTGCTTATACTATTGAGGACAGAGGGGTGGGGATTGAGTAACCTTAGATTTACTTGATTTCTCCTATTTCTTTCTTAACTTCAACACTTAACTCCAAGATGGAGACTTGGGCTTATAAATTTCTTTCATAGAGTGTATTGATATTTGGGGCATGAAGGAAGGTATTTATAGCTGAGGTGGTGTTAATTTTATAGGTTCTATGGATTGGTGTAGGTGCTGGTCTACAATCTAAATTTTCTTAGGAAGGCATGCTACAAACTCAAGTCTTGATTGGTCATGATGACTAGTTCTTATAGTGCCTACTCTTCCTTCCTCTTTCACTCTCTTTTGAATATATTTATAAGAGGGGAAGGTTGAGAAGGGTTGTGAGGATCCATGATGACTTTGAAACTCAATTGATGGGGGATTATGAGGGGTGATGGTAAGCTTAGCATGAGATTGGCATGGGGTGAATGACAGGGTAGAAATCTAGTGTTGGTGTGTTTATTTCCCTTCATGGGTGGCCAACTTCTCCTCAATCTTAGAGATTAATCTATCTATGTCAATCATGTCATTATTGATTCTATAATAAACTCAACTAATGAAGAACATACAATTTTACTTTACCTACTACACTAAATTTCTATCCCCCCTAATAACATGTTTTGGTATCTCTTACCCATATCATTTCAATGTGTCAATGTTCATCATGTGTTTCTCATTATCTAATAAGGTTAGCTTAAGGCCATATATAGATTGACTTGTTGCATCAGTAGCCATGTCAAGGATGTCATTATATTACCATAACTGATCAGTTTAGTAATCAAGATGTAGAGGGGGTAGATGAGACTCATAACAAGGTTGATAGTTTTGGTAATAAGAAAACTTATCGGGACTAGTAAGGGTAAGTTTAAAGCTGATAAGGGTTAGGATAGGGTGGGTAGCGATCATGATGGAGTTGAAAAGGGTTAAATAATTTGTAATAAGATAATGGAAAACATGATTCCTCCCCATAACCATACATACCTCATCATCAAGCACCTGAGAGAGAATGAAACCAAGGATGACAATTTTTCTTACCCTTGAAGTGAAGACTTACTATGACTTTGTTGTAACCTTTCTAACTACAACTCTATTTTTTTAGTGTTTGAAGCTCCCAAAGATGGTTACAATTTGTCCTTCCATATTATCAAATCATGCTATAAATCACTTGAAGCTCATCCCACCAAGCATATTAGAATTTTTGGAGTTTTAGGTTGTACCCTAGTTGAGGAGAGGAATGTTCATGTCCTAACCTCAAACCTAGTCCAACATGGGAATGACCTTAGGCTATGGGTTACCTAATTATTAGGATTAAACTCTATCTTTTAAGGGAATCACTTCCTTGATTTGAAAATTCAATTCTTTCTTTAAGATCTATACTCGATAGGGATGAAAAGGGTAAAGGAGTTGCATAAGAATGAAAACCTACTCTAAAGTGTGGTGATGCACTAGGAATTCATTTGTCCAATCTTTGAACTTGAACTCTTAATAACACTAATGGACTATGAAAAAAACTAGCACATGTCTTAAATGACTTCCAAGAAATAATGTTTCACCTAAAGGCCAATTTTATTGACTTAAGTTGAAGGGTGATGAGGATAAGGTGTGGTTGAATACTATTACAGTTAGTATTACACTTCATACATGAGACATCAACACCAAGACACAATAGATGACCTACAAAGAAAGTTTTTTATCACTTAGGTGTAACTTAGACTTGCATAAGGGAATATTCAACCAGTTTTACATATCAATAAAAGTATAAAACACTAATTAATAATTGATAAATAGTTATAAATATTCTATTCATCATTGTAAGAGGTGTATAAGTACAAGTGTTGATAGAGTTTCCTCATACTAGCTTGAGGGTTACAAAGCAAGGCATAAAGACTTTAATATATAGAAGAGGTGAGGAAAGAATAAGGAGAATATGGTGTGTAAAAGAGGAGGGGAGGGTCATCAAGGACCATAACTTACTTTTTCTTTAGTGATAACAATTACAAGAATCTTCTTCAATCCTCTTCTGCATTGAACCTCCTTGGTGGCTCCTTGAATGAGTTTTTGGCATTGGAAATCAAGTGATGTGGATGAGTCAACTTTAGTTACTCTTTTTAAAAGGCTTTATCATGCCTAAAATAGTCAACTATTACTCCATATGGTATTTATAAGATGAATTAGGCCACCATAATCATGTAGCATTGAATATTCCTTTATAGTAGATTGACAAAGTTAAGTAACCTATCTTATTCCTCCACTAAAACTATAAAATGTGCATTGATTGACCTTTAAGGGTTAGTTATTAATGTAAAATACCTACATTGACCTATTATATTATTTTTCCAATGCCAATTTTATTCTCTTTTATGACAACATAGACCAATTAGGCCTATTAGGCCTAATTACCTACGTGTCGATGTGTTGGCCTCCATGAAACCTATAATAAGGCTTAAAAACCTATGTATTAATGTTATTAATACATAAATAAACACCTATAAACATGTAATAGGCTTAAAAATTCATTAGGAACTTGAAATCCCACTTCTCCATTCTGACTGGTTCACTTTCTTTAAGCATGGTAGACAGGTAGTTTTGCATGTACTTGCACAAACTCACCTAAGTGAAATATTTGAAATTTTATGCATTTGGAGTTTGTATTAAGTCTCAAACTTGCTATCACAATTATTGGAATCATTCTACACTATCAAAAACTATTCAGTCTAATCAAAACCTTGAAAAAGTGCCTATTTTTAAGGATTATGTACAATTTCCATATAGTCAAGTACCATTACGTGGATCCCATATAAGTGTAATTATTGTTAAATAAGATATTTCGACCATTATATGATGTTATTTAATCAAAATATCAAATTTTCTAAGACTGGGTCTGCCTAGGGTTCTAGGGAGGTTTAGGAGCACTCAAAGATCTTAAGGATGGTTTAAATGGTACAAATTTCCAAGATCAGAATAAATTCCATGAATATATATGGAATATACCTACTTAAAATTGTTTAATGACTTGGAATCCTGTGTAAACTATAGATGAATATATGAACGTCACAAGTTAAACCTAAGGTAGTCTATAAGCCATTTTTGATTCCTTGAATTCTTAGCATTTGTTCATAAAAACTAGCTTCCCAATTCCAACCAATCTATCATGGATGATTATTACATATTGGTACCTAAAAAATCCTAGTAGGTTTGGTCATGAGAGTCTATGTGGTGGAGTGGGTGAGTTCTTGAAGGTGGTCCTCAAATTGCCTATGTGCAGGGTTAGGTGCTTTGAGTGTTGTTTTGAAGATATTCTGACCCTTCTCACTCTCCTTTCCACTTGAAACCCATATATAATGTTTTAAATATCTTCATATCCCCACTTTATCATAAAACCAATTGTATAAACATGGAAGAGCTTTGACATGGCACTGGGGTATATAATTAGGCATAAAACCTACCTATCTAGTCTATTTCCAAAGTGTATACCTCTTGATGTGAGTGTTATGATTTATGAGTATGTTTTATGACCTTAAATAATCATAATACATTATATTAAAACTCTCTATGGGCTCTAAATCAAGTTTTAGACCTTCCAAGATTGATTCTACTTGTTTAGCCTCCTTACTATTTTCCTAGACATGTCTTAGTATAAGACAAAATAGTGGGTATACCTACTATTTTTATAACTAATAAAATATTAATAGTACCTTTAAGTAGTCACATGGACCTTATCCATCAATTTTAAACACTTGACTAGGCCGATAAGGCCTTCAAATGACTATTTTTGCTCAAAATTGCCTTATACTACCTAAAAATCATGTATGATTGTGGAATACTTGATTTTGGGGTCATTATAGGATACTTGATGGATCAAAAACCATAAAAACCTCTAATATTCTTGAATTATATATTTATCCACCATCTTGTGTGGATCCATATGCTGGTTACTTTTCTTAAGCATCTCATTTGTTCATGTAGTGATTTGGGTTAAAGGGTTTAATATGACCCTATGAGGTCTATAAGTGCACTCTATGAGGATTCTCTGAGTATATATCCTCATTTAACGGTCCTTAGGAATATATACCAATCTTTTCTAAGCCTAACCATCTTGATCCTATCCTCTGTCTATGACTCTTTGGTTTCTCCATATGCATATTAATACTCTCTTGGGGCTAATTGATAGAGTTCTACTTGAAACCCTATGTATACCCCTTTTTGTCTATATATTGTTTTTTTATGGGATTATAGTGATTCCCATACCTCATCCCAAGTTATTATTACCAATACTTACTAAGGATTAGAACTTATGCATCAATACCATTGTGCTTTCTTTGAATGGGTCATCTTACATTTTGAAACCTTGTGTTTCCTCTTGTGATTTGACTAATTATATGATATTAACTACATAGGTTGTAGTTTTATACCCTACCTGACCTATGACCAATACCTACTAATAAATTATACTTGAGTACCAGTACCCTCAACTTGATTTGGCCTCTGAACCAATTGAAACAATAGTGCCTTCCATTCTCAAGTTTGTTATACTTTACATGTAAGTGTATATTTATGTTCTTAACTAAGTAGAGGTTAAAAATTCATCCACATGATTGTCTTGGATATATTATGAGTTAAATTTACCTTGGAGATATTTTTTTGAGCCCATCTATTCATCTAATTTCCCCATAATAGTGATCTCTAACACACAATACTTAATTCTATGCAGGCTAGACAATGTGGCTGTAGGGGTGTACAGAGGAAGGCCTTTCGGTCATGGAGTGTATCTATAATATATCAATCCCTTTCTCATTTTTATTTTCATTGTGAACCTCTTATACTCAATATTACTTTAAGCACATGGTGATTTCATCTCTATTTCCTACAACTTGTCTCATTTGCCTTTGATCTGTTGATCGTAGGTTTGTGATAGAGTATTGTTGTAAATGTTCATCTTCTATATTATATTATCTTAGAGTTTTTAAGGACTTTAATATGCATGTTATAGGGACTTTATACATTTCTTAACACCTTAATTCCTTATAAGAATCACCATAATCTCATCAAACACCACCTCTACTTCCTCTATTAAGCTTTCCTTCATAGACCAAGCCCAGGTCAGTGAGTTGGTTTTAAGGGCTTATGACAATTAAAATAGTTAGTTGTAGTGGAGAATTAATGTGGATAGGTTGTGATCTCACCTTTAAGGTTCCATCATTCATCTTGGATCCATTTAGTATATTCCCAATCTTAAGGTCATAATATTGACCATCTATTTAGTACTTAGTCATTTAGGGGTGTAGCCTTGTGTACAAACTTTGATAGTCAACATGTGAAATTTGAGAGGAACATTGTTTTTTAATATTTATGATGATCATATATCATTAATTCATTGTATATAAATTCATCACAAGTCTCCTCTCTATCACATACATGCCTTGAATGGGTCATTAGATCATGCTTTTTGAGTGCTTTGCTATAATAGTCAAATATTTGGCTATAAATGTTTATGAAGTCCTCTTAGTAGGGTATAAAGGCCATATCAACCCAAAATTTCATGCCTTCATGGATTCCAAGGGTATATGAAGGTTTATTTAGCATGGTTTAGATCTAGAAGCAGGGGTGGATAGATGGATGAGTATGTAAGTGGAGTGATAAGAATGTTGAGAGATCAAAATAGGGGTAAACACAATATGAAGACAATGATGGTGATGGTGAAACAATAGTGGTAGGGGAAGTCATGAAATAAAGGGTAAGACTAATCAATAATCAACTATATCCACATTAGAAGACTTCAAATATACTCTTAAGATAACATGAAGTTTTTAAAGGCATATCACATCATAAAAAGCCTCAAATGAAACCTTAAAAACTCTAAAAACATTAAATTTCATGAAGAAATCTTAAACTTTATAAAAAGGGATAGTGATCATGGGGATCCAAAAGAGGTGGTCTCTAGGCCTTTGAGAATCCAAAGGGGTTCTAGGAGCTTATTCACCATGTTGTGAGGAACCTACATCATCACTCAACAATAATTTTTCAATGCTTTAGAGCCACTTATAAACTCTACATGTGCAATTGGGTTGCTTCAACAGTGTTGTCACAATGAGATCCAAATGGATATGGCTCATTCCTTAAAGGCACTACTTGGAGTCATGAGAGGCTACTTGGAACAAAAATGTTGATCAGAGAGGAATGATGAAGTATAAAACATATCTTAAAACTCTTTAAAATATCTTACATTCTTAGATAGATACATCAGACCTCTGTCTATATCTCAATGTTTTGCATAGGCTGTACACATAAACTAGTCATTGAGATTTCCAAGCTATGGGGGATCACGTGTGTGAGATAAGTGTTGACATTACCATATAAGATCACTTCAATACTTGAGGCAATAACATCAGTGATTATATTTCATTAAAACTATTCAGCTGACAATAACAACTTAAAATTTCATTAAAACTATTCAGCTAAAGTTGGCTTGTACAGTTGTAAAGTGCATAGACATTCCTTAACTTATTAAGGAAGGTTCATAAAGATGAGGATACCATTATTAATACAAATTATCATGATTAGAATCTAGTTGAGTCTACTTCTCATGGCTAATATATTTGACCTCCACTCTCTCTCCTCTATATGGTATAAATAGAAACCTGAGGAGATTTCCAAGAATACAAAGAAGGGTTGATGAAGAGCAGAGTGGTTTTGAGCTTGAATGGAATCATTTTTTTGTGAAACTTTTCATAGGAATCACATGTGAGCTCAAATTCATCACCAGATCCCATAATATATGGTATAGTTTGTACATTCTATACATTATACAAAAAATACTTAATATAGTGTGTTTTCCCCTCATTTCCTCCAAGTTCATATATTTCAATACCATTCTAGGGTTAAATAAGCAATTAAATGAGTTATAAATTATTTTAAAACAAGCAAAATGTAGGAGGGGAAGTAGAAAGGCCACAAAGTGTCATGTGGGGCCTACTTGGATTTGTGGAAAGGGTGTGGGTTACCCATAAAGGGACTTTATATGGCATGGATAGACCCCATTTAAATAACTCCTTTAAATACAATTAATCAAATTATCCACTTTTTCAAGGTTTTCAAAAGGTGATATAAGCTCATGAAGTGGTTTGAAGGATCATGAAGGAGTTAAATGGACTCTAGATGAATATATCATGTAAAATGACTTTGAATGCATCATGATCTTCATATTATAACCTAAAAAATATATTAAAACATCCTCACATTACCAAAATACCATTATGTTCCTCAAATAGGGCTAAGCACTTATGGGACTACATGACCTGTTAACAATGATATATCTCATCCTAAGACAGATAACATATTGCCACAAGGATTTCAAGATACTCATGACATCATGGATAGAAAATGAAACTATGACACATCATGATGATATTATTCAAGATCCAAATACTCTCATTAGGACAAGGATGACATGACCATGCTAGGGGTCATCATAAGTAAGCTAAAACAATGATCACCAAAGTTTTTGATATAGGGTTGACATTTGGACTATGAGGCCAATATGTAAACATATCTGGTGCCTTTGATGGGTGTCCATCATATTGGGAAATATAATCCAAACACTCTTTATGAAAAAGGTGACATAAACAAAGTGGCATAACATGATGACCACTTGGACTCCCCAACTGATTTGCATCTTTTGACACCTCAAGTACTTCCAACAAAAATAAGACACACACAAATAAGATAAATAAGAAACCTAAAACTAAGGTAACACCCAAAAAATAGGAAAAAATGAGGAAAAAATATAAATAATAAGACACTACCTAAAAATCTATACAACATACTTATTTGGATAAACAAACTAACTACTACCAAATAGACCTAAGCTTGACTTCATTACCCTAAGATCAAATGGGAATATTCTTTGATCATTGTGACACCATGATGTGGAGTTTCCATTTGTTAAATTGATCTTGATCAGGTTTTTTTCATGGATTAGCATAATATCAAACATACTTACTTGATTTATCTCTTGGTGCATGAGTTGATTGGGTGAGTTGAGCACCCAATCATACTCATGCCAAATTTGTCTCACTTGCATGAGAAGTGTCAATTCTTCTTTAGATATGGGATGAATATGATTAGACATGTCTTGGTCTATGTCTTCACTCTAATTTAATACTAAAAAAACACCCTATCATTCCTTCCATCATATTTTACTTTCATCTTTTATGGATGGATTTTGATAGGGTCAGCAATTGATGTATCTGTAACATGCTCTACATGATGTGTGAGTCCCTAAGAACCCTGATATTCATTACAAATTTTTATGAAATACTACCAAAGGTATTTATTATTATCTTGAAAATCCATGTAAACATGATCACATTTTAAGATCTCAACCACCAATGGGGTCTCATGTATATCATCAAGTTTATCTTGGTAGTGAGGAAGAAAATTAGAGACCTTTTGAGCACATACTTTTCTTGAGTGTTTAGAGACCCTTGGAGATTACCACATTACCTTGTAGCTATTGTATAATGAATAAATGTTTCATTATCCCACTTTTTAGTAATGTGATTTCAAATGATATCTACCATGTCATGAAGGAACTCTTCCTCTTGTTCAATCGATGTGTCTTCCTTTTGTGGTTCATCACACTCCTGCAATTCATTCTCTTCTGCACCTCTTAAAGCTGAATGGTGTCCTTCTTTTATAAGGGGTGTTACAAGGATAACTTCCTCCTCAAACTCATATAAATCATCATGCTCAACTATATATTCAATCTAATTTTCATTTTTTACCTCTTCGAGGATAGGTTCTCTCTCCATGAGTGACATAGAAGATTCTTGGAGTGACTCCAAGAGGAATGAGATGCATACCACATTCCTTTCATCCATTTATTTGTCTTCAACAATCACCACTTAATCCTTATTTTTCATATCAATTTGGATCAATATACATGAGGGAAAGGTCTTATACTCTTAAGGAGGGAGGGGTGGGGATTAATTAACCTCAAATTCACTTGATTGCTCCTCTTTCTTTCTTGACTACAACACTTAACTCCAAGATACAAAGTTAGGCTTATGATTTTCTTGCATAAAGTGTATTGATATTTTTGGCATGAAGGAATGTATTTTTAGTTGAGGTGGTGTTTATTTTTTAGATTTTATGGATTGTTTTAAGTTCTAGTCTGCAATCTAAATTTGCTTATCAAGGCATGCTTCAAACTCAAGTCTTGACTAGTTCTTTTAAAGCCTACTCTTCCTTCCTCTTACACTCTCTTTTGAATATATTTATAAGAGGGGAAGGTTGAGAGTGGTTGGGAGGAGCCATGATGGCTTTGAAACTCAATTGATGGGGGATTATGAGGGGCAATGATAAGCTTAGTATGAGATTGGCATGGGGTTAACAAGAGGGAAAAAGGTTGGTGTTGGTGTGTTTGTTACCCTTCACGAGCTACCAACTTCTCCTCAATATTGGAGATTAGTCTATATATGTCAATCATGTCATTATTAATTCTATAATAACCTCACCTAATGAAGGACATCTAATTTTCCTTTGACTACTGCACTAAATTTCTAACCCCCCTAATGACATGTTTTGGGATCTCTTGTCCATATAATTTTAATGTGTCAATGTGCATCATGTGTTTCTCATTATCCAATGAGGTTAGATTAAGGATAGATATGGACCTACTTATGAAATGAGTAGGCATGTTAAGGATGTCATGCTATTGATATGACTTATTAGTTTTGTAATCAATCTACAGAGGGCGTAGATGAGCTTCATAGCAAGGTTGATAGTTTTGGCAATAGGAAAACTGATCGAGACTGGTAAAGGTAAGTATGGAGCTGATAAGGGTCAAGATAGGGTGGGTAGAGATCATGATGTAGTTGAAAAGGGTAAAAGACCTACTCATAAGAGAATTTGAAACATGATTCTTCCCCATAACCATCCATATGTCATCATCAATTATTAGAGAGAGAATAAAACTAGGGATGGTAATCATTCTTACCCCTAAATTGAAGACTTATTATGACTTTGTTGTAACCTTTATGTCTCCAAATCTTCTGGTGTAGTGTTTGAATATCTCAAATATTGATGCAAGTTATCCTTACACATTATTAAAGTATGCTACAAGGCACTTGAAGCTCATCCCACTAGGTGTGCAATAACTTCTAGAATTTTAGATTGCACCCAAGTTGAGGAGAGGAGTGTTCACATCCTATCCTCAAACCTAGTGAAACATGGGAATGACATTAGGCTATGGGTTACCTAATTATTAGGCCAAACCTATATATTTTAAGGGGATAGCTGCCTTAATTTTATAATTCAATGCTTTTTCTAATATCTAAACTCTATAGGGATGAAAATGGTAAAGGAATTGCATAGTAATGAAAACCTACTCTAAAGTGTGGTGATGTACCATGAATTCATTTGTCCAATCTTTGAGCTTGAAATTTTCATCACATGAATGGACTATGGATAGAACTAACACATGTCTTAAATGACTTACAAGTAATAGTGTTCTACCTAGAGGTTAATTTGATTGACTTAAGATAAAGGGAAATAAGGATAAGGCCTAGTTGAAGGCACTTACAGTCAGTAATCCACTTCATACTTGAGACATCAACACCAAGACACACTAAATGACCTATAAGGAATGTTTTTTAGCACTTAGGTGGAACTTGGACCTACATAAGGGAATATTTAACCACATTTTACATATGAAGACAAGTATAAAATAATAATTACCGATTGATAAATAATGAAAAATGTATTATTCATCACTTTAAGAGGTGTACAAGTACAAGTGTTGGCAAAGTTTCCTCATACTAGCTTGAGGGATACAATACAAGGCATAAAACCCTCAATGTATAAAAGAGGTAAGGAGATAATGTCATGGATATAGCATGGAAAATTGGAGGGGAGGGTCACCAGGGACTATAATTGTCATTTCCTTTAGTTATAATAGTTACAAGCATCTTCTTCAATCCTCCTATGTGTTGAACCTCCTTAGTGGTTCATTGAATGAGTTGTTGGAATTATAAACCAAGTGATGGGGCTGAGTTAGCTTCAATTACTCTTTTTAAAAGGCTTGAAAATGCCTAAGATAGTCCACTATTACTCCATATGGTAGTTATAAGATGAATTAGGTGACCATAATCATGTAGCAACCCATATTCATTTAGAGCAAATTGGCAAAGTCAAGGAAATCATATTATTCCTTCATTACAGATATAAAATGCCTATTCAATTACCTTCAAGGGTAATTTATCACTGTAACATCCCTAAATTAACCTATTCTATTAGTGTTCCAATGCAAATTTTATTCTCTTTGATGAAAACATAGGACAATTAAGCTTATTAGGACTAATTGCCTAAGTGTTGATGTGTTGGCCTCCATGAAACCTACAAAAAGGTTTAAAAACCTATGTATGAATATGATTAATTCCTAAATCAACACTCCTAACCATGGCATAGGCTTAGAAATACACTAGGAACTTGAAATCCCACTTCTCCATTTTGACTAGTTCACTTTTTTTAAGAATGGTAGACTGGCAGTTTTGTAGGTCTTGCAGAGACTCTCCCAGGTGAAATATTGGGAATTATATGCATTTAGAGGCTATATTAAGTCTCAAAATTTATATTTCAATGATTGTAATCATTTTACACTATCAAACACCATTTATTTTGTAAAAGTGCCTATTTTAGAGGATTCTATATAATTTCCATACAGTCAAGTACCATTAGGTGGATCTCATCTAAGTGTACTTATTATTACATAAGCTATTCAAACCATTTTTGGATGTTATGTAATCAAAATATCAACTTTTCTAAGACTAGGTCTGCCTAGGGTTTTAGGGAGGTTTAAAAGCACATAGGGATCTTATGGTTGGTTTAAACTATACAAATGTTCAAGATTAGAATAAACGCCATGAATATCTAGGGCATATATCTATTTAAATTTCATTAATGACTTGGACTCCCATGAAAATGATAGAAGAAGATATGAACATCATAATTTGACCCTAGGGTAGTTTGCAAGCCATTTCTAATTGCTTGAATTCTTAGTGTTCATTCATAAAAACTATCCTCCCAATTCCAATCAATATATCATGGATTCTTAGGTCATAGTAGTACTTAAAACATCCTAGGATTCTTGAGAATTTATGTAGTGGAGTAAGTGAGTGATTGAAGTTGGCCCTCAAACTACATATGTGTAGGGTTGGGTGCTTTGAGTGATGTTTGAAGATATTGTAACCCTTTTCACTCTCCTTTCCACTTGAAATCTCATCCATCATGTCTCAAATATCTTAATATCTCCCACTTGATATTACAACCAATTGTATAAACATGGAGGAGCTTTGACATAGCATTGGGGTCTACAATTAGGTCTAAAACCTACTTGTCTAGTCCATTTTCAAAGCATTTATCTCTTGATGTGAGTGTTAAAATTTAGGAGGAGGTATAATGACCTTCAATAATTGTAATACATTGTCTTAAAACTTTCTATGAGCTCCAAATCCACTTGTAGACCTTCCAAGACTGATTTTGCTTACCTAGACATGTCTTGGTCTGAGATAAAATAGTGCATATACCCACTATTTTTATAACCAATAAAATAGTATGAGTACCTTGGATTACTCATAGGGACCTTTTCCATTGAATTTTAACACTTTAATAGGCCTATAAGGCCCTTAAATGATTGTTTTTGCTCAAAATTACCTTGTATTGCCTACAAACTATGTCTGAGTGTGAAATCCTTGATTTTGGGGTCATTATACAAGACTTGATGGATCAAAAACCATCAACACATCTGACCTTCTTGACTTATATCTTTCACCACCATCTTATATGGATCCATTTCTTGGTTACTCCTCTCAAGCATCTCAATTTTTCATGCAAGGTTTGGGGTTTAAGGTTTTAATCTAACCATAAGAGGTCTACAAGCACACGCTATGAGGGTTCTCTGAGTATATATCCTCATTTAATGGTCCTTAGGAATATTTATTAGTATTTATAATACTTACCATCTTGATCCTATCCTCTATCTATGACTCTTTGGTTTCTCCAAATGCATATTAATACTCTCTTAGGGTTAATTAATAGAGTTCTCCCTGAAACCCTATGTATACCCCTTCTTGTATATATCTTGATTACTGGTGGGTTTCAAGTGATTCCAATACCTCATCTCAGGTGATTATGACCAATATTTAATAAGGAATATAACTTATACATTAATACCATTGTGCTTTCCTTGAATGGGTCATCATACATTTTGAAACCTTGTGTTTCCTCCTAAGATTTTACTGATGGTATGATCTTCATTACATAGGCTATAGTTGTATACCCTACCTCACCTATGAATAATAACTAATAATAAATGATACTTGATTACCAATACCCTTAACTTAATTTTTCCTCTGAGTGAATTAAAACAATAGTGCCTTCCATTATCAAGTCTACTATACTTAGCTTGTAGGTGTATATTGTGTGTTTTTAATTAAGTAGAGGTTAATAATTTGTCCATATGATTTTCTTGGAGATATTAGGATTAAAATTTACCTTGGAGATATTTTTGTGAGCCCATCCATTCATCTAGCTACCCACAATAGTGATTTATAACACACCATACTTAATTCCATGCATGCTAGATAATGTGGCTACATGTGTGTATGGAGGAAGGCCTTTGGTTCATGGAGTGTCACTATAATATATTCATCCCCTTTTCATTTTTATTTCATGGTGACCATCTTCCACTCAATATTCCTTGAAGCACATAGTGGTTCTATCTTTTTTTCCTATAACTTGTCTCATTTTCCTTTGATCTACTGATTGTAGGTTTGTGAAAGAGTACTATTGTAGGTGTTCATATTCTATATTAGGTTCTCTTAGGGTTTTTAATGTATTTAATATACATGCTATATGACCTTTATAAATTATTTAACATCTAAATTCCCCACAAGAATCTCCAAAATCTCATCAAACACCACCTTTGCTTCCTTTGTTAAACCTTCCTTTAGAGACCAAACCCAGGTCAGTGAGTTAGTTGTAGGTGCTTGTGACCATTACAATTGTTGTTTGAAGTGGATGATTAAGGTGGATAGGTGGTGACCTCACCTTTAAAGTTTCATCATTCATCTTGTATCCATTCACTATATTCCCAATCTTAAGGCCATGATCTTGACCAACTATTTAGTACTTAGTCATCTAGGGGTGTAGCCTTGTGTATGGACTGAGATAGTCAATATGTGACATTTGAGAGGAAAATTATTTTGGAATATTTATGATGATCATATATCACTAAATCCTTATCTATAAATTTATCATAAGTATCCTATTTATCACTTTCTTGCCATGAATGGGTCATTTGATCATGCTTCTTAAGTGCTTTGCTACAGTGGTCAAACGGTTGGCTATAGATGCTTATGAGGTCCTCTTAGCAGAGTACAAGGACATATCAACTCAAAATATCATGCCCTCATGGATTATAAGGGTCACCAAAGGTATATGGTAGTCTATTTATCATGTTTTATACCTATAAGGGGGGTGGATGGATGGAGGAGTATAGAAGTGGAGTGATAAGGTTGTTGAGAGATCCAAATAGGGGTAAACACAATATGAAGATAGTGGTGGTGAAAAAAAAGTGGTAGGGGAAGTCATGAAATAAAGGGAAATACCCATTCTTAATAATCAACTATATGTACCTTGGAAGACCTCAAATAAGAAATTTTTTGATCATAGAGGCATGATGAAGCATAAAAAATCTCTTCAAACTCTTTAAACTAGCTCACATCCTTAGATATATGCTTTAGACCTCTTTTCATTTCTCAACTTTTCTTGTAAGCTACACATAAAAACTAGTCATAGAGATTTTCAAGTTATGGGTGATTGCATGTGTGAGATAAGTGTTGACATTTCCATAGAATATAAATTAAATACCTGAGACAATAAAATAAGTGACTGATTGATCAGACAACTTATAATTTCATAAACACTGCTCAACTGAAGTTGGCTTGTGTAGATGTAAAGTGGATATACATTACTTAAATTATTAAGGAAGGTTCATAAATATGAGGAAGCCATTATTTATAAAAAAATCCTGTGATTAGAAACTATTTGAGTCTACTTCTCATGGCCAAGATCTGAGACCTCCACACTCTCTCCTTTGTATAATACAAGAAGAAACCTTAGGAGATGTCCAAGCATGCAAAGAAGGGTTGATGAAGTGTATAATAGTTTGGAGATTTAATGGAATCTATTTTTGGTGAAAATTTTCATAGTAATCACATGTAATCTCAAATTCATCACCAGATCCCCTATTTTATGGTACAATCTATACATTCTATACAATATGCAAAAAAGCCTTATAATAGTGTGTTTTTTCCTCATTCCTCCAAGTTCATATATTTCAACACCATTCTAGGGTTAAATAAGGATTATCATGAGTTTAAAAGTCTTTTAAAACAATAAAAATGTAGGAGAGGAAGTGGAATGGCCATAATGTGGCATGTGGGGCCCACTTGGCTTAGTGGAAAGGGTATGGGTTACTCATAAAGGGACTTTATGAGGCATGAAACATATATGGGTAGTATATTGCTTGGATATTCCCCCTTTAAATACCTTTCAATATAATTAATCAAATTATCTTCTTTTCCAAGGTTTTTAAAAGGTGATATAAGCTCATGAAGTGGTTTGAGGGGTCATGAAGGATTTAATGGAGTCTAGATGAATATATCATGTAAAATGTATTTGAATGAATCATGATCTTCATATTATAGCCTCAAACCAATATTTAAACATCCTCACATTACCAAAATACCATTATGCTCCTCAAATAGGGCTAAGCACTTGTGGGACTTCATGACCTCTTGACAATGATATCTCTCACCTTGAGACACATAACATATCACCACAAGGATTTGAAGACACTCATGTTGTCATGGATTAAATTTCAAACTATGACACATCATGATGCTATTATTCAAGATCCAAAGACTCTCATCATGACAAGAGTGATATGACCATGCTAGAGGTCATCATAAGCAAGCTAAAATTGTGATCACTAAAGTTTTTGGACATTTGGCCTTTGAGGCCAAAATGTCAACACTTCCTTCTTGGGAGGAATTCCTTTATTTGTTCTCATATCATAGGTAGTCAAGATGCCATGAAGCTCATCCATCTCAAGTTTGTCTAAATCTTGCATCTCTTCTACTATAAACACCTTAGAATTAAACTTAGGATCTACTGATCTCAATAACTTTTGAACAATTGTATACTCTTTCACTTCTTATCCTAATATTCTAATAACATTGACAACTTCATCAAACATAAATAGGTAAGATGCAATGTTTTCATCTTCATTCATCTTTAGACTTTCAAATTATCTCTGGTGTGTTTTCAACTTGGCCATATTCACCTTAGTGTTTCCTTCAAAGATAGTGTTCTATTTTTCCCATATCACCTTGACTGACTCACAATGCATCACATTCACAAACTTGGCCTCTAATAGGCCACATATAATGGAATTCATTACCTTGGAATTGTAATCACTTTCTTTTTTTCATACTACATCAATTTGTGGTGTAGGAGGTGGAGTGTATCCTTCCACAATTAACTTCCATATGTCATGTCCCATTTACCTTAGACATGTTATCATTCTGATGCTCCAAAAGGCATAATTAGTTCCATTGAATAATGAAGCCTTACTAGTAGAAAAACCACCTTGAGCTTGCTGACTAGCCATTCTTACTTTTAGGATCTCCTTTAGGTTGCTAGTCTTACTTCAAAGGAATTTCTCTAATAAAAAATGTTGGAGCCAAAATAATTGAGATAGAGGGGGGGGGCTGATTCAGTCTAGAAAACCTTTCTTATAAATCTCACTTAAAAAATCATGAACCATTGAAACAAACACATAAATCTAGCAAGCATAAACACCTATCCACATAAGCATGAAACATAAGAACACATCACATATGTGGGAAAACCTTAAGGGGAATAAAGCTCACTAATATATGAAAATTTACTATATTCCTATAAGACAAACACCAAATTTAGTGAAGCACCAACTTCATATGGAACACCAACCCCAACTAGCTAAGCATCAACTTAGCTAGTCTTTAGTAAACACCAACTTACAAGGAGACACCAACCCCCTAGATGACTCAAAACCAACTCAGCCACTTGATTGATTTGATTAGATTTAGAAAACCTTATTTCTCAACCAAATTATGATGACCACCTCTTTATATATTTACACTCTTATCCTTCTCAAACTACCTTCTAGGCCTCTTCACTCAATTAGGTCTCTTCAAGATTGATTAGGTCATCTAAAATTGATATTCATATGTAGTCACACTTCTAAATCTTCATTATAAATTATCTACACTCCTATTATGGTATACATTACCTCTTTATACTCAATAATGTTTTATTTTATTCACATACTCTCACCTATCGAAATAGGCCTAAAACTGCCTTGCATATATACCATTCCTCGTTCATATGCCACTTAGTCATCAAAACACCATTAAAATATTATGTAAGCTATGGAATATATCTTAGGACATATCATAAACACTAATTATAATATATTTTATTCCCTTAGGTATAACATGTCTTAATTAGGTCTTATTTCATCTTTACGTCTGATGAAGAGCTAATTCCATTAGGTCTAATTTTGGACATGTTATAATTTGATCTCCTTATAACACTTTTAGGATCCAAAAATGGTAGTAAAATTTCATATTACACTCAAATATGCACCCAATAATCTCATATTATATCCAAAAAAAAAATTAGTAGTAACCACCACTTGAATCACACCTTATAGCACTGTTCACAATTAGGCTTTCTCATACATAAAAAGTCTGTCTTGAACTACTGAAGATTAAAAATAATTAGACAAAAAACCATGGAAATAAATCAAATATATAGAGATAAAATTACCTCAAGGTCATCAAAATATTATTTATACTTCAAAACTTAGGGAAAAACCAACTCAAACACTTCTCTGTAAATAGCCCACTCAAAACTACCATAACACTCCAAAATCTAGTCATGAACAACTTGATCTTGAACACCTAAAAGAGAAATTACCATGAAAATTTATAAGTAGAATTTTTTTTAGACCTATATATACCACCCAAAAATTAAAAAATCCACAAGGTATAATGTCAAATATTGGTCTTACAGACCAATCTTTTGATCTCACTACACACAGTCAACCCAAAACTAGACACGCCAGTTTGGCTTCAACATTTCAACCAATTTCAATGATTTTAAAAACAAATAGAAAGAATGGATATGACATGAAAGTACCAAAAAAAACTTGTGCATTATATAATTCAACTCAAGGCATAAAGCCTCAAACTCATCACTATAACTTGCTTATCTAAAACTATCAATTTACCTTAAAGCACAATCATGCTGACATTGACCTTCAACACTTATATTACCACTTTAAAATAATTATGATGCATGTAGATGATATTATGGGATCATTATATAATTAATATATATAAATATAATATATTTAAATGGAAAATATTGGTTTTTCAATCCAATCTCATGATCCTATATCTCACTATCTCATCTGAACCAGACAGGTCAACTTATGAGCAAATTTTTCATCATATTCATTGACCTTAAAAAATTATATCCAAAATGAAAATGTATTTTAAGTCTTGAAAAACATATCTATATACATAGTTTTATCACTATTTCATGATAACCCATTACTAATCATCTTCTCATTTCTACTTGCATTTTTCATTATTATCACCATTAGACCTATTAGCTAATAGATAACTTGGATGAATATTTTAGCACATTTGAGGGTATAATTTTTATATAAACCTTCATGGACATAAATAATTAGTCTCAAAATTCATCCTCTATCCATTTGCATACTTTGACTTGGTTAACTCTTACTGCTATAATAAATCTTTCAGAAATGTGCACTTTCCTATAAGGTCTACTCACACACCTAACAACTCAAACACACCTATAAGTTCCTAAGAGAGTTTAATACAACCTCCAATAGTTTTAATATTCATTTGAGATCATTATGGGTTATTTTGAACATAATATATCACATCAGGTCCTTGTTAGGGTTTTAGAGTTGTTTAACACATGTTTTTGTCTTAATGATTATTTATAAAGGATTTCCACTTAAATCCAAAACCAATTCATGTAGTTATTATCTAGTACCCTTCCCCATCTCTCCTTAATATCTTAATTTACCAAGCAAATTTTACACATGCTAATGAACACCTAAGATTCCTTCTCAAGTTTGCATGCCTTTATTCTGTGTACTCAAGAGACTTTAAAACCATTTTTCATGCCTTTTATTACAAATGATGACCTCAAAATTTGTGGACATGATTTAAAAAACACAATACTTCTATCCATGATCAAATATGAAAATTTGTCTTAAAATATGATCATGAGCCCTCATTAGGTTACACATTCTCTCTTTCTTCTCTAGACCTTGACTTGTAAATCATATTAGGCCTTGAAAATTGTTGGGTGAATATTTTATCAGTCAGCTAACTGATGAAAAAAATAGGTCTTATCATCCACGTCAAGGGAGATTGGTCATCCAAAGTTGCAGGTTTACCACATCCAACGGGGACAAATCTCTCCTCTCATCAAGGGGAGGTTCCCTATTAAATATGAGGGGCTATATACTATAAATAGAAGTAAAAAATAACACTCAGGGGTAGGGAAACACCATCCATCTCTCTTCTTTCAGAGATGATGCTCACAAACAAAAGAGAAATCCTGGTGAAGACACTGAAAGCACTTCTCTTCTTTTAGAAGTGATCTTGCAGTAAATAGCAAGAGTTCTTTCAAGTAGTGACAAGAAAATAGTAATAAAGGGTAGTAACCAGTAGGATGAAATGGAACACAAAGTTTCCACCTTAACTACCTAAAGAGTGAAATAAAAAGCATAATGGGGGCACAAAGTCATCCCAAAATCCTTGACATAGAAAGAAAATAAAAACACAAACTGAAGACAACTATAACAGCACAAAGTCTAAAAGTAACTAACTTCAGGATATCCTCCTTATCACTTCCACTAGTTCTGCTTGTTAGATTAAATAAACAAGAATACATCTAGAAGATAGACATAAAAACAATCTCCTGAAAATGGCACAAGCTATAATAGCACAAAGTCTACAAGTAACTTGCTTTCTCATTAAAATAAAATAATATGAACAACAATCTGAGCTCAAAGTCTCAATATTTGCCTTTCAATTTGGGCAGATTCTTGCTTCTATGATCAAAAAATACCCCCCTTAAAATGACACAAGAAAATACAATTTATAGTAGCCAAGAAAGGCTTGGCACTTTGTTCCATGGAATGGCCCATGCTACACTCGATGCATTAAATGCATTTTTAGTTTTGTCAAAGAGGGCCATGCTGGAACAGTGAAGCTACCTTAACTATGGCACGTTGATTCATCTTGAATGTCTTCTCTTAGGCCTGAGTCATCTATTCTATCACCTACTATTTGTGTAGCTATCCACTTTGCCTTTACTCTAAAGGAGACAAACAGGCCATCCCTTCAATGTTTGCAAGCTCAAATATCTACCTGGTGGACTGTTCCACCTACTCGAAATAACTCCAATAGATATTTTAGACTTTCCCTTTTTCCACTATGATTTGAGCCCTCAGTCTATCTTTTCCCCTTTTTGGTTATTTTGGTTCTTCCTTTTTCCTTGAAGGTCTTTGAATGCCTTTGAAAGCATTCAAGTCTACGCTTAAGCTTGCAATGATCAAAAAATATTTCATTGCCACAAATTTGATGTCTTCAGGTCCATCATCATTTGAAATCCAATGGATATTGGTTGCCTAAAATTTGATGGCTACAGGCCCATAATTTTTCTTCAACAATTCCTTTGTGTCATTCTCGCTTGCTTTGGCTACTTTCTACTGATCTCAACAAGTGACACGTGGCATATTCCACTGTGAAACTGACAAGGACACTTGGCAGCATCCACTTAACTTATAGAGCTCTGGATACCTTTTGAGAGTCTTGTAGAAGATGACATGTGGTGGTTTCCACTAATATTTTAGAAACACACAAAAGAGACATTCGAGACTCACTTGGATTCACATAGATGTAAACACTTATCACACTTCATTTACATTAGCAAGGGACATGTGGCATGTTCTAATAATTTGAGAAACCAATTATAATGTGTCTCAATAGATGACACCTAGTAGTGTCTGCTCAAATTTAGTAACTCACTTGGGGCCCACCACAATCCTTAATAACAAAATAAAGGGAAGAAACTATAGATGTTGACACTTGGCAGCCTCTGCCAAACTTTTTTAGGGACATGTGGTGACTTCTACATTTTCTTAGAAAATCACATTAGAAACCTTCCACATTTGCCACTTGGCACCTTTCATGGGACTTTGAGGGAAGCTTATTAAACGAAGCTATGAAATTCATAAGAAGCTTGAAGCATAGATACAAACACTTGTCACATTTTGCTGAGTCATAATGGGACACAAGAAAGAAACTATGGATGTTGACACTTGGCAGCCTCCACCAAGCTTTGCAAGGGACACATGGCACATTTCGCTACTTTTTAGAAAAACATATTGAAACCTTCCATAGTTGCCATTTGTCTCCCTCCATGGAACTCTACAAGGGACATGTGGCACATTTCATTCTCAAGTTTTTTCTTTTGGACACTCATTTGAACTTTTTGATTGAACCGATCAATTGAATCTTTGAACCCTTTGAACCGTTAAGCGGTTGAACTCAATGAATTCTGACAAAGTGCTTAATCCTTTGAAGCTTGCCGATGAAACCTTTTTAGTTGAACTAAGGCACTGAATTAATCTTGAAAGTGCCTAAGTGTTGATAACTTTCCCCTTTTGATTGAACTCACCTGTTATAGCCATTAAATTTGCTAATTTTAAGCATGTTGAGTTTGTAGAAACATATCTATAGAGTCCATAGATTCAAGCCCGTAGTCTTCTCTAAGTTTTCTCTAACCTTGAAAGAGTCCATAGAAATCATTTGCAGGGTCCCTTAGCTGAAAAAGTTTGAAAAATAGAAAATTTGAAGGCTCAAAACAAATTTTTTGAGAAGGGGAGAGATAATTTTGGTCATATAGGGCTAAAATAGTTCACATGTTGTGCCAAAATGAGTGACATCTTTTGGGGATAACATGTTGGCTCTAGTTGGGGAACTTCCTTTAGATGAAAACTTGGAATAGCTAAGGGGAGTAAAAACTATAATCTCTAGTGCCTTGAAGTATGTCATTGGGCTATGGATTCATGCTACCCAAAAAGAAAGGCTCCAAAAAATGAAAACAAATAGCACACGATAGAAACAAAGGCTATACAAATATACATATGTACAGGTGAACTTATCTGATACTTCAAGAATTAAAGTGTTTCAGATGCTACCCATTGTGAGGTAGAGTAAAGAGAGTACCATCTTGATACTTCAACAAGAAGCTATTTTTGTCATTTAGCTAATGGATAATGAAAGGGCCCCTCCATAGGGAATCAAAATTTCCATGCATTCTCTTTGGTTCTCTCCTTTTGTCCCATAGCAGGACTTGATCTCTAATCTAGAAATCATGCTTCTTTGCTTTCTAGTCGAAGAGATTCTTCACCAAACTTTGATGGGAGCAATTCGGTCCACCACCATATCTCTCTGCTCATCCAACTCAGTCAGGCACATGATTCTCTTATCAAGGGAGCTTTCATATGTTTGATCTTCAATTGTCTTAGCCAATTTCAATGCTAACAATTCTAGGGTGATTGGTATCTTAGCATTGAGTCCATAAAGAATTTATAAGGGAGACATACCAATTTCCCTTTTTGGTGTAATTCTATCTACCCACAAAGCATCAATCAATGCTTTATGCCATGTCCTTTGATTGTCATCCACTAGCTTCTTGATGATAGTCACCAGGTTCTTGTTACTTGATTCAACTTGTCCATTCCCTTGTGGAAAGTAATTAGAAGAGTGGGAAAGAGTGATCCCATAATAAAAATAGAATTGAGTGATTTCCTAAGAAGTGCAAAAAGCTGCATTGTTAGTGAAAATCTTGGTTAGGACCCAAAACTTGGTAATGATGTTTTCTTTGAGGAAGTTGCATACTACTTATGAAGTAGCATGCTTGGTTGGAATTACTTCGACCCACTTGGTGAAGTAATCTATGGTTGTAAGGACATAATCATGTCTAGCACTTGAAGATGGGTTTACAACACCAATGAAGTCGATTCCCCATTGTTGGAATGGCTCTTCTATCACTACTAGCTTGAGAGGCAGGGCAACTAACTTGGGCCTTCCAACAAACTATTGGCATAGTTCACACCTTCTTACCCATTTGTATGCATCTTGAAATAGAGTGGGCCAGTAGTACCTAGCTCACATAATTTTATGATTAGTCACAGGGGTAGAAAAATGTCCTCCATAGACCAGATTGTGGAAGGACTTTAGAAGTTGGCTCTGCTACTCTTTATCCATGCAGCGAAGGAATACTCCATCAAGGTTCCTCTTGTACAGGGTGTTGTCCCAGAGGATAAAATTTATAGATTTCAACTTGATAATCCTCCTTTCTTTATAATATAGGTGAGTAGGACACTCACCATAAGTAAGGAAATGAGCAATACCTGAATACCACTCATTTGTAGTGGAGATAAAGAGGACTGTTGATGTGTCTTCTTCTGATTCTTCATGATCTGTTTGTTCTGGCATATTATCAACAATCAATTAACATATGTCCTTTCCATGCACCAGCTTCATTAGTTTTATGACTAGATCAAACTCTTGGATTTTTGCAATCCAATTGCCTCTTTTGTTCCTAAACTCCTGTTGAGTTAATATGGACTTAATGGTGGTGTCAAGAACCAAGGCAGTAACATGTGAATTCAGGATGTAGAAGCGGAAATGCTTCACTACCTTTACCATTACATAGGCATACTTCTCTGTGTTTAAGTACTTTAGTTCATGAGCTTTAAGAGGATAGCTCATGAAAGAAATGGGAGATTCCATACCTTCTTTATTCTGTTAAATTAGAATTGTTGAAAGCATGTGTTTAGAAGCATAACTGTACATGGTGAATTCCTTATTGTAGTCTAGACAAACCAGAATTAGGGTGTGAGTGATAGCTATCTTTATGTATTGGAATGCCAATTTACCTTCTTTAATCCAGTTGAATGTGGTCTTTCTTTTCATCATATTTACAATATGATGAGTCTTCTAAGTAAGCTCGGGGATGAACCTTCTTAAGAAATTCACCTTTCTAAAGAAAGAGTGAACTGCAGTCTTACTTGTAGGCAAAGTAAGCTCTTAGATGGACTTGACTCTATCTGAGTCAATCTTTATGCCTCCTTTGGACACAGTGTGTCCGATAAGTTTCCCTTCTATTACCCTAAAAATAGACTTCTTGGGGTTTAAGGAAATGCCATTCTGGCGATAGCGTTCCAACACTTGTTGCAAGTGGCGCACATGATCTAGGAAATGCTTAGAAAAGACCTTCAAGTCATCAAGATAAACTAAAATGAACTTACCCACTTCATCTTTGAAAGCAAGGTCCATTGCTCTTTGGAAAGTGGTGCCAGCATTTATCAAGCCAAAAGGCATCCTTCTATATGCAAACGTGCCCCAAGGCATAGTGAATGCAGTCTTATGTTGGTTTGTTTCACCAACTTCAACCTAATAATTATATTTTGAGAAGCCATCTATCATTGATAACATCTCTGAACCAGTCACTGTCTGAAGCACTTGGTCCATAATAGGCAAAGGGTAGTTATCCTTCAAGGATGACTGATTCAAGTTCCTAAAATCCACACAAAAGAAAATTTTGCCATTCTTCTTCCTTATAGGCACTATGTTTACAATCCACATAGAATGATGGATTTGGAAAATGATCCTCGCATTTAGCATTTTTTATATCTCAGATAGAATGGTACTTGATATCTTTAGATTATATTGCCTAGATTTTTACTTGTAAGGCACGGAGTCAGTCTTGAAAGGAATTTCATGGCAAATTTCTTCAGGCCTGAGTGACTTCAGATCATCATAAGAGTATGCAAAGACATCCACATATCGATAGAGTAGAGTAGTGAACTTGAATCTCTCCTTAAGAGTGCAACATTTCCTAATTTTCACCATCTTGGGATCTTCCTTGGTACCCAAATTTACTTGATCAAACTCCTGGGAGGAGCTTGGATCCATTTGCTACTGTTTGATGAATTTGTCATGTTTGTTAAACAGCTTCTCAAGGGAAACCAAGCCTTTAGGAATTTTATTACCTTTAAGTTGTAGGAACTCCTCACCTGTGTTTGGATTTGATCCAAGGGCTGGTTCAAGTTTCTAGGGTTCACTACCTTCAAATTGAAGTTGTTGAAAGCTATCTTTTTATTCCAAGAAGGAAATGATTTGGCTATCATTTTTGAACACTTACCAATGATTGGCATTATCAAGTACACTTGGTCAAAAGACTAGTTCAATAGTGTACCTATCTCTTTTAAAGTCTAGGTGAAGAACCAAGAGAGTAGCTGAAACGGCCAAAGCATCAGCTCTATTATTAAATTCCTTGGGAACTACAGAGATGCTGAAAGCGTCAAAGTTTTCAATGTGATCCCATACTAGATTATGGTAGTGGCACAATCTCTTATTCTTGGTTTTATATAGTGTTTCTCACCTTACAAACCACCAATTCAGCATCTCCTTTGGCATGAAAGAGCTTGATGCCTTTGTCTCGAGCAACCCTTAATCCAAGAAATAGAGATTCATATTCAGCCATGTTGTTGGTATTGTTGAATTGTAACTTGTAAGATGAAGGAGAAATATCTCCTTAAGGAGATATCAACACAATCCCAGCTCTTGAACTGCTAGAGGAGCAACTACCATCAAACTCTAGGATCCATACCTCATCAGGTACTAATTTATTTTTGGATTTTTCTTCATTTGAAGAGGTGGATTCTTCTACACTTACATTGTGTTCTACTAGTTCTTCTATTATTCCAACTGAATGTATTTATAGGTTGACACCTTCAAGAGCTTCAATAGACACTTCATGAACTTCTTCCATGGATAGAAAGTAGTTACCCATGCCCAAAGACTCAAACATAATTTGAGCTTCAGATGTCAAGGTTTGGGTGACTATATATTTTGCTTCCTTCTCAGGGAGCAGCCTCTTCATAACACCCTTGACTAGAATCCTTAATTCGGATAGGTCCAAGCTCAATTCACCTCTAACATCCTTGCAAAAATTTTGCCCAAGAAGGATGCCATATGATGTTGGGACGTTGACCACTAGGATAGTCATTTTGATTCTTTTATCTGAGAATGCTACAAATGCAAATTGAGCATCCTTGATTTGTCCCAAAAGTGTTACTTGCTTGTTCTCCATGGAGAAACATCTCCCAAATTTCTTGGTCAGTGTGAGACTAAGAGATTCTACCACTTTGGCCGGTATGACATTGTCTGAAGCTCCAGAATCAATGACTCAATTGTTTAGCTGATACCTATTTATCAGCAGGGAGACATAAAAAGGTTCAGTCCTATTGGGAGCAACAGGAGGAGTAATGACAAGGTTGTTTGGGATAGACATGTTCCTTGGGGTATCATGAGTTGCCTTCTTAACTTCTTGTCTTGATAGGATGGTTTAGTTCTTTACACATTTAACCAATTTATCCAATTGATCAGGATTGGATTGCAGAAATTTAAATTTAGACATTTGAATTTTAGTTTTCTTTATATGGTCAATTATATCAAATGCTAGAAATGAACTAGGCACAAAGGATGAGAGTTCATCCTTTTGGTTTTTAGGAGGAGGGGGACTAGCCTATGAATTTGAAGTAGAAGGTAGAGGAATATTTGGTGTACTTACCTTTCTCGTAATCATCAGGTCCTTCAGTTGGAAAGGTAGAGTGGTTCCCCACTTAGCAATTGAGATTACTAGTTAAGGTCACTCCTCTACTTTATCCTTATCAACTGGCTGAGCTAATTGATACTTGGACTAGGTGAATACAACATATGATCCCTCACTTGATTGCCTTCACTTATGGGTTCATCTTGATAATTTAGGAAACCAATGTTGGAGTCGCCAGCTAATTCTTCTTCTTTTTCAGTGAAGAGATTAGCGTCATTGTCTTGATCAAAATTAGGTTGGAAAGAGGAATCATGTTCTCTTTCCAGATATCCAACAATTGAGTTGGTTGGAGGTGCTTCAATGGCAAGGTTATTTCTCTATGGAGGAGGAAGATGATTTGCTTGCCCTTGGTTCTTGGCAGCATTGCCTTGATATGACTGATTTGGGAGTGTCCTCCTTGGTGCATCTCTATATGAAGGAGTAGAGGACATTCTTTGTGTCATTTTCTTCTTGAGGGCCAATAAATCATTTGCTAGCTTTTGCACCATTGGATCAGTGGTGGTTGTAGGTGAGTATTCAGAGGAAGAAGTAGATTTACCTCTATTTGGATCTCTCCTTATCTTTCTTGCTAAGATAAGGTCATCCTCTACCTCAGTAGCTAAGTCTTGAGTGGCCTCAAGGTCTATGTGGCCAGCACATCTCAGTAGAAAACTCACTTTAGGTAGCTGTGAATTGATGAAGAAACACTTGAGGTTTTCAAGTGTTAGCTGAGCAATTACAGAAATTCAGTTCCTGAGTTTGTCAAATTTTGCTATGAAATCCTTCATAGGTTCATGAGGTTCCTTCTTCATCTATGTGAGCTAGGATATCAAGGCATGCACATATTCTATAGGCTTGAACCTATCTTTGAATTTAGCTTTGAGTGTGTTCCAGTCAGTCACTGATCTAGCTTGCAAATGGTAGAACCAGTCTGTAGCAGCACCTTGTAGTGTTTCTACAAATAGCCTAACTGCTATGTCCTCATACTCCACTCCAATTACACCATAGGCTATGCTAAATGAAAAAATATGTTCATCAGGGTGAACTTTCCCATCACCAAAGAATTTAGGAAATTCTTCCTTAAATTATGTGGAAGCTCACGTAGAGGTGGGGTCAAATTTAGTGGACCAAAAGAGTTGCCCCAGGGGCCTTGAGCCATGATTTGATTATGTAAAAGTGGAATTAAAAATTTAGGTGGAGTATGTATAGGAAAAGCTCTGCTAAGAGTAGAAAAAGAAGCTCTATCTTGTATTGGTGACATGGTGTTGGTAGGAAGAAGACTCCTAGTTCATTAAAGGTGAGGTTGTGGAGAAAACAAATCAAAATTGCTCTGTTGCACCAACTCAAAGATAGGGTCAACAATACCTTGAGCTTTTTGGCTTCTGGTATATCATGGAGTTGCTAAATTATAGAACAAAAATGGAAAAGAGTAGGATATGCTTTAGCTTGAAGCTTAAGACTTCAAACTGCATGCTCTTCCCCAACAGAGTCACCAAAAAGACTGTTGGGTGAATATTTTGTTAGTCAGCTAACTGATGAGAAAAATAAGTCTTATCATCTACATCAAGGGAGATTGGTCATCTAAAGTGTCAGCTTTACCACATCCAAAGGGGACAAATCTATCCTCTCATTAAGGGGAGGTTCCCTATTAAATATGAGGGGCTATATACTATAAATATAAGTAGAAAATAACACTCATGGGTAGGGAAACACCATCCATCTCTCTTCTTTTATAGATGATGCTCAAAAGCAAAGGAGAAATTTTGGTGAAAACATTGAAAGCACTTATCTTCTTTTTGAAGTGATCTTGTAGTAAATAACAGTTCTTTCAGGTAGTGACAAGAAACTGGTAACGAAGGGTAGCAACCAGCAAAATGAAATGGAACACAAAGTTTTCACCTCAACTGCTAAAAGAGTGAAATACAAAGGATAATGGGGGCACAAATTCATCCCAGAATCCTTAACATAGAAAGAAACTAAAAACACACACTAAAGACAACTATAACAACACAAAGTCTAAAAGTAACTGACTTTAAGACATCCTCCTTATCACTTCCACTAGTTCTGCTTGTTAGATTAAATAAACAAGAATACATCTAGAAGACAGACATAAGAACAATGTCTTAAAAATGGCACAAGATATAATAGCACAAAGTCTGCAAGTAACTTGCTTTCTCATTCAGATAAAATAATATGAACAACAATATGAGCTCAAAGTCTCAGTATTTGCCTTTCAATTTGGGTAGAGTCTTACTTTTGTGATAAAAAAGATCCCCCTTAAAATGACACAAGAAAATACAATTTATAGTAGCCAAGAAAGGCTTGGCACTTTGTTCCATGGAATGGCCCATGTTGCACTCGATGCATTGAATGCATTTTTAGTTTTGTCAAAGAGGGCCATGCTAGAACAGGGTTACTACCTTAACTATGGTGTGTTGATTCATTTCGAATGTCTTCTCTTCATTCTGAGTCATCTATTCTATCACCTACTATCTGTGTAATTGTCCACTTTTCCTTTTCTCTAAAAGAGACAAACAGGTCGTGCCTTCAATGTTTGTAGGCTCAAATATCTACCTGGTAGACTATTCCACCTATTGGAAATAACTCTTGTAGATATTTTGGCCTTTCCCTTTTTCTACTGTGATTTGAGCCCTCAAGCTATCTTTTTGCCCTTTTTGGTTCTTTTAGTTCTTCCTTTTGCCCTGAAGGTCTTCGAATGCCTTTGAAAGCATTCAGGTCTATGCTTAAGCCTACATTGATCAACAACTATTTCATTGCCACAAATTTAACGTCTTCAAGTCCATCATCATTTGAAAGCCAACAGCTAATTGGTTGCCCTAAATTTGATGGCTATGGGCCCATCATTTTCCTTTGATAATTCCTTTATGTCATTCCTGCTTGCTTTGGGCACTTTCCACTGATCTCAACAAGTGACACGTGGCATATTCCATTGTGAAACTGACGAGGACACTTGGCAGCATCTGATAACTTATAAAGGCTTTGGATACCTTTTGAGAGTCCTATGGAAGATGACACGTGGCAACTTCCATTTAGATTTTAGAAACACACAAAAGAGACATTTGGGACTCACTTGGATTCACATGAATGTAGACAATTGTCACATTCCATTTACATTAGCAAGGGACACGTGGCACATTCGGCTACTTTGAGAAACCAATTATAATGTGTCTCAGTAGATGACACTTGGTAGCTTCCACTTGACTTTAGCAACTCACCTGGGGCCCACCACAATCTTTAATAATGAAATAAATAGAAGAAACTGTGGATGTTGACACTTGGCAGCCTCTACCAAACTTTTCAAGGGACATGTGGTGACTTCCACAATTTATTAGAAAAGCACATAGAAACCTTCCACATTTGCCACTTGGCACCTTCCGTGCAACTTTGAGGGAAGCTTATTGAAAGAAGCTATGAAATTCATAAGAAGATTGAAGTGCTGATGCAAAAACTTGTCACATTCTGCTGAGTCATAATGGGACACAAGGAAGAAACTATGGATGTCGACACTTGGCAGCCTCCACCAAGCTTTTCAAGGGACATGTGGTACATTCCACTACTTTTTAGAAAAACATATTGAAACCTTCCACAGTTACCACTTGTCACCCTCTGCAAAACTCTACAAGGGACACATGTCATGTTCTGTTCTCAAGTTTTTTCTTTTGGGTACTCCTTTGAACCATTTGATTGAACCGATCGATTGAATCTTTGAACCCTTTGAACCATTAAGCAGTTGAACTCGATGAATTCTGACAAAGCGCTTGATCCTTTGAAGCTTGTCGATGAAACCTTTTTGGTTGAACCAAGGTGCTGAACCAATCCTAAAAATGCCTAAGTGTTGGAAACTTGCCCCTTTTGATTGAACTCACCTGCTATAGACATTGAATCTACTAATTTTAAGCATGTTGAGTCTGTAAAAACATATCTATAGAGTTCATAGATTCAAGCCTGTAGTCTTCTCTAAGTTTTCTCTAACCTTGAAAGAGTCCATAGAAATCATCTGTAGGGTCCCTTAGCTAAAAAAGTTTGAAAAATAGAGAATTTGAAGGCTTAGAATAAATTTTTTGAGAAGGGGAGAGATAATTTTGGTCCTGCAGGGCCAAAATAGTTCACATGTTGTGCCAAAATGACTGACAACTTTTGGGGACAACAAAATTGACCTTCATGATTCTTTCCATGTGATCTCAAAATGACTCACATACTCAATAAACCTATAACATGCTTAAATAGTTCCATACATCTTTCATATGCCTTAACAATAGATCATGATGCCTCATTAGGCCAAGTAGGGTCTAGAAGTGGTCTAGTTACATACTTGATCTATAGATCCTACACATATAAGCTTACCCTGAGACTCTCATGAGTGATATAATTCCTCACATGAATGCTAAAAAATCCTTATACATCCATTCATGCCTATTTTTACACATCTCATCAAGCCATAATACTCATACCTTCTCACAAGGTATCTTCACGTTATGAATAGTACCATGACTAGGCTTTTTAAACACTTAAAAATTGACATCTAACCTTAAAATAATTATAAAAATATATACACTTATAGTTCATGATCACATAATGGAAAAAAACATCTCACAAGCTTGTGCTTACTTACTTCACCAAACTTCACTATGCACACCTTCTCATAGGGTCTAGACTAGGTTTATCAAGACACCTTGTACTCAAGAATTAGTACTCAAACATGATTTAATGCTCCCTTGACATGAACCTTGACATCAACCAACAAAATAATAATTAGGTTACATTCAAACTCTCTCTCTCTCAATAGAGAGACATTAGGTTTCCCTCAAATTCTCTCTTGTCACATGGATTCCTTGTCACATCAAGCACACAAGCTCATACCTCAAAGACCATTCACCATGCATCTTCACTAGATGCATCTTGACATTAATTACATCAACCTTGATGCCAATGACAACACTTCTCAACATGTGGAATTTTCCATTTTACATTACAAAATTCTACTTATGACCATTTCCTCAACATACCAAAGGATTAAATTACTTCTTGGGACCGGTGTCAAAATACCTTTTTGGCATAATTTGGATAAGTCATTAGCCCAAGTATCATATATCAACATTTTAATATCATGAGGAAAGAACCTAATGATATAATTAAATTATTTATTGTAATATTTAATATAATTTATAGCTAAGTAGATACTAAATACAATCTCAATGATGTCTCTATGACTAAAATATTCTTGAATAGAGCACTAAACACCACCACATTTCCACTAGACTATGTTGAATATATCAATATTAATAGACAACTAAATCCCTAATTAAAAACACTAGTATGCCAAATATAAATCCAAATTTCTTTTCCCTCAATATTATTTTGAATTTTAATTATAATGTTGTGTTCCCATAATCAAAGCCAAGTATATACATAGTTACCTTTGGCCCATGTTCCACCCAACTAGAGCCTAAATATTATGAATAATCATATGTCATCACTTAATAAACAAATTCATAACCAAGCCCTAGTCCTAGTTAATGCTATTACCCCACAAGGTACTACTTATGATTTTACAAAAATTAGAATTGGATGCCATTTAGCATTTTTTGGATAAACTTAGCAATGAGTTTTTGAGTATGCAAAAATGTTTGGGGAATACCATAGGAGAAATAGCCAAAAGTAATATCAAATTTCAAAGGTATAAAAAATATTTAATAGGCTAGGTAATAACTTTGAGTCATAGCCCAACAAGCTTCCATAGATAAATATATGTGAGGATGCTTTACCCAATTGGTGTAGAGTACAAAATATTGCATAACATTGTGAGCTAGAATGTATATAAGGGAAAGTGATTTTGATTTATAAATCAATCCTAGATTGGAGAAGATAAATCACACTAGCCCTTCCACTTATTGATATATTTAAAAAATTGGGGTCATGACTAATATGGATTTTTTAGACCTAATTAAGGGGTATCTTACAACAACATATCACTAGAGAGGGTTCCAAAGCCTATAGTAAAGCAATACCACACAATGACCCTAACTAGGTCCTATGGTTTATAACAAAGTAGTAACAAAGTAAAGTAAATTTAATCTATGTTCACCAAAACTTGTAGCACAAATGGGTGACATGGTTCACTTTAAGAGGCCATGAAAGAAACTCCTTAGGTTTGTTTAGGTAAATCAGATTTGCTACCTTGGTGAATCAAAGTGTGCAAAGAAGGTAGAAAATTGCCATTTGTTTTTTGCAATATTATGTTACCACATGACCTCATGTTGTTGAGTGAATTCATGTTACAAAGTGAAATTGTGCTACTAGGTGGCATTATGATGGAAAAAAACATTATGCTATCAAGCATTATTATGTTATCAGGTGATAGTATGTCATCAAGTAACAATATACCACCTAGCACCAAGTGATAGTTTACTATCATATGATAGCATGCCACTAGGTGGGAACATGGTGTCTAGTGATATCAAGTTTTCATGTGATATCATAAGACTGAGTAGTACCATAATTCCAAGTGGTATTACAACATTACCTGGTAGCATAGTGCTACTCAGTAGTTTCTACTAGGTGACATATTACTACCACATGACATTATGCCCCCAAGTGGAAACATGGTGTTGTATAATAACATACTATCATGCAACAACATATTATCATGACATATCATATTGATTCATGACACCATAAAGTATGTGACAACATACTATCATGCAGTGGCATCATGATGTCATCTGACATCCTACTTGCTCATGTCCATGTGCTACCATCATCCATAAACATGTTTTCATGCATCACCAAGCTATCACAAGGTGCTATACTAACATACAACATTATTCTACTACACGTCATTATGCTATCAAGTAACCTAATATTGAAAAATAATTTACCTTACCTATCATTGATCATGCCAACTAGTTGCTCTAATTCCCCTCCTTACTTATAAATACCCTTACAATGCCCTCATTTTCACACTTTGCTGAAAATTTTATCTTGTCATACCTTTTATTTTTAGGATTTACCTACCTAATTTAATTCTACACCAAAATTTCAATGGCTTCCACATCCATGAAAAATCATATTCAAACATGGGTGATCTAGAATTGTATTTTCAAGAATCTATAGTGTTCAGAATTCTTCTAGATGATGGAGCAGTTAGAATCCTATGTTGACTAGATTGATCAATGCGAGCTCAAAGGCCTAGTATAAATGCCTCAAAATGACATGATGATCAATAATAACATATTGTGATCTCTAGTTTCCTATTTTAACTATAGTGAGAGCCATTTCTATGTCTAATTTAATAATAAAACAATATCCCTTGGTACCTCTCCATCAGATATCCATAATTTAATAATATTTTGACATTGTAAGTTATGTCTTATTAGCACCAAGGTTATCTTATTTAACGTTGATAAAAATTACTTGGAGCTGGTCTACAAAGTGGCTATTGACCCAGCTAATAAGTATGAGATTTATTAATGAAATCAATAATTATTAATTATTCTTGAATCATTTATTATAAATAGTTTGATATCCTAATTACAATTTCATGTTTTCTATTTTCATTATACATAGTCAAAATTGAAGGGGGATCCCTATTGAAAAAAAATCACTAATCCTTTTCTCAAATCTATTTCCCATTTCTTTCAAGTAAGATTTGTTTTATAGGGAAGACCATTAGACATTCCCTTCTAAGTTATTTACTATATTCTTCATTCCATTTTGGGTGTTGTATGTGAAATAGTGCATATTTATAACTAACAAAATTAGGGTGGATTTGAACTTTGCATTTTTGAAGGACACTTGCACCATTTCATCTTCAAACTACATTGTATCCTTGTATTTTGAGGCCTTTTATGAAATATAAAATACTATAATTCCCACTACATTCCATAAAAAAATGAAATCTAATGCTTTCTCTATCAAGGAATATGAGGTAAGTTTAGTTTTCCTAAGTCTCCTTTCTTGATTTATATATATTTCAAATTTTAACATTTTTAGCCTATTATTTTTTATAAGCAAGAGTGCGTGCTTATAACATAAGAAACAAGTGACAAACAATGGTCAGTGTGATCTAGAGGGCTCTAGTGATACCTAGTCCACGGAGTCTTGATTCAATTCATTTTTAATTTCAAAATACCCAAGAAATGATTTTATTTTGTCTCCGCTTCTAAGTTCCCCCAAATTTCCTTTAATGTTTTTTCTTGTATTATTCAATGGAAAAAATAATTTTCATATTGGTTTTTATTTTTTTTATAGTTGACTCTTGAATTATTACCATTGAGAATTATTACATACAACATAATCAATGTTTTCCATTACAACTTTATTTTTGATTTGAAGTTTGTTAGAATTTGCTAGTTAATTAACTGGATAATTTACACATTTTGTATGTGAAACCACCAATGTCTCTTCCACAAGCATAATGAGATGGAAAGAGAGAAATACCATAATATTAATAAGAGGGGAAGAGGTAACTCCATCAAGGACAATTAAAATGGAAGAGTTAGTGACCTCAATAGGTAATAATATATTTGATTTGAATTTACATTAATTTTATGTTTTCAAATTTATTGGGTTTGAATAATATTTTTTTAGTCCACCCAATATTTGTGAGGAGACCGAGAAGTATGAAACCAACACTACCACCCATCCAAAACTAGAGAAGAGGAAAGAACATATCCCTCCCTACATAAAGTAGAGGAATGCTACAAATTTCTGATTTCTTAAAGTTATCTATTTGTGGCCTTTTGAGTGCACAGGTCTTACATGTTTGTAACAGATTGATTTGGATGAAGAGTTTCTTAGGATTGAAAGTGAGACCCTAACTATTGGTGGATTCAATCCATATGATTTTATTCAAGTTTCTAATGTGCCTTCACAAGTGCCTTCTATGACTACCTCTTCCCCAACTACCCCACCCCACATTGATAATCTAAACATCTCTGATGATTCCCTTACTAATTTTTCATTAGAAAGTCTAGTTTAAAAAAAGTTTCTTGCCAATTTGAGGGAAGGTGTTACTGAAGAATTTAATGATTTAAAACAATGGGAGATAAAGGAAAAAACACTTATCAAATAAATTAATGCCCATTATCACAACCACTCCCAAAGAGTGAATTTGTTATTACTTGTTCAAAATGAACCCTCAAAGATTGACATTTTATTCCAACAAGCTCAATCTAGATTGATCTTTGTTGAAAATGTTTATAATGATAGGATTTTAGATATTATGATAAATAGGTTAGAAAATTTAAATGGAGAAGTCCAAGCATATTTCAATAAAGGGGAAAAATATATCAACATTGCTACCATTACACAAGTAGAAAAGGATAATGTTGTGGTAAGTTTTCATTATCTATAGCATGTATTTTGATTATTAACCTTTATATGTACTTGGAACCTATATATTATTTGTTGATTGCAGGAAAAATATGAAAATTTGAAGCAAGAAGCACATATTATTAATGTACATTTGAAAAACACTTGCAAAAGTATCTCCTCGAATGATTGCATTGAAGGAAAGGCTTAATCTATTTAATAAACAAAACAACACTTTGAAGAAAATAATTAAAGATCATGGTATCGATCCAAGCATTTTATTGAAGAAAAAAATAGATACGGATCCAAAAATTCTTTCAATAGGGGATGCAATGAATGAGGAGAGGGTGATTTTTACACAAATGAATTATGTTGAAGAGGATATTAAAAAAGGAGTGATAATGGAGGATCCAAAGATAGGTCAAGATAATGGTGTTTTCATGGGGGTGATGGAAAGTAGCAAGGGAGTGTAGAGTCTCAACCAAAAAAATGTTGATTTGTTTCAGAGTTTATATTGTTCAAAATGACAATTCTTAATGTTTAAAATAGTTTATATCATGTTTATTTGAAATACACTTATTTTATTGAATGATATTTTAAAGTTTATCTAACTACTCTAGTTATATAGTTTTAATGTTTTATATATATTTAATGTATTGTGGTTAAGTTTATATATTGTATGGAGAAAATACAAAGTAAATATTCTATAGAATTATAATATTTTAGTAGTTGTAGTATTTGAATACATTGTGATACTATTCTAGTAGTTGTAGCATTGAATACATTGTTATACTGTTATACTACTCTAGTAGTTGTAGATTTGAATACATTATTATACCATTCTAGTATTTTTAGCATTGAATGCATTGTTATTGTGTTATACTTTTCTAGTAGTTGAAGGTTTGAATGAATTTTTATACTATTCAAGTAGTTTTAGCATTTGAATACATGGCTAGACTATGCTAGTAGTTGTAGCATTGAATGGAATGTTACACTATTCTAGTAGTTGTAGCATTGAATGCATTGATTACTATGGAATTTAGAAACATGTGACCCCAATTATAGGAAAAATATGTCTAGTAGTTGTATTGTTTGAATATTGTAGTAGTAGTTATTCTAGGAAAAATAGTCTATTGTAGGGTACATATTCTATGGAATTATATTGTTCTATTAGTTTTAGTATTTGAATGCATTGTTATACTATTATAGTAGTTGTAACATGGAATTTGGAAATATGTGACCCCAAGTTACAACTATTGGAAAAATATTTCCTATATATTTGTGTAATGGTTCTAATGTAAATGTACAATAGATTAATTATTGTTGCATTATTCTTATGCATGTATTAAATATGTGTATATGCTCTCCAAATTACTATTATAGAAAATTAAGATAATGAAAAACAAAAAGTATTTATAATTGGAATTTTAATGGCAAGATAACTGGTGTCCTATGGTGCACTATATGCTTTAATGAATGCTATAAATAAATGCTCTGTACAATGTTAATTAGAATTATGATTGATACTTAGTGAATGACATACATTACAAATATATATAAGTACTATTTGAAATACGTATAATTGTAATAGGATAAAAAATTATTAATTCTAATACATGCAAGAAATAGATTACAGAATTTAATGTATTTGAAAATGAAAGAATAAGAAATATTTTAAAAACTAGTAATTGTTATACTTATCAAACTAAAAGTTGAGTAGCTAAAATAATACTCAAAAAACTCTCTCATCGTAAGCGTAATTTACGTCTACCATGCTAGTGACATATTAAGTCTCGGCATTCTCATCTTCTTTAAACTATAGAACTCTATGTTTCTACTACTCTATCATATGGAAATTTGTCCACAAAATAATGTGAAACATATAGTCTTAAGAAAGTCTTTAGATTTGTATCCAATATTTTTCTAAGGTTTGACTTCATAAAGGATAATGCACTAAACACTTGCTCATCTTCCACAGAACCCAAAATCATTGTTTAAACAAGTTCAAATAATCTAAAATATTCACTAATACTTTCTTGTAATATGCTACTTGGATAATTTTGTTTCCATAGACGTGTAATGGCACCATTTTCTTTTGGGTCACTTAAACACTGAAATTGATCCATCATTATAATCCCAAATTGTGTTGATTGAGACATCAATAATTTTTTTATTTAAAATACCATTAATTTGAACTCCATTCATATCTAAAGATTTGCAAAAATGCATAACAATTGTTCCCATATATTTGTGATTTAATGTGTTGATCGGTTCTTGATTGTTAATACTATTCCAAAAAATGGGATTGACAAGTCCCATGCCTTCCAATAATTCATTCCTTTGAAAATATTATCTAATCTCAGTGGCTAAACTTTGTGAGATTTTACTTAATTTAATTAATGTTTTAGACACAAAAATATCATATAGTAAATGTGTCATAGGTACATCTTCAGGCTCAACTCCCATAACTTCAAGTCTTCTAGAGCATGTGTGCATCAAGATCTCAATGCCATTTATAATGACACAAAGATGATTATGTATATTGAATTTCAAATAACTCTCTAGATTTTGAAAATCTATCAAAATTTTCTAGGTTCTTAAAATAGGTTCATGAAATATTTCATTTAATGTGTATAATATATCAAAACATTGACATACACATTTTTTCAAATGTATGAAGTCAACAATATAGATCTCTCTTGGGCATGTTTCATTAAATAATTGATTTCCTTCAACATTGGAAAAATACCACATAATGTGAGTAAAGTTTCTAAATATGCTAAATGACACAACAAATATTTTTCTTTGTCAACTTCCCTATAATATTTATACATAAACCTTGTCAAAGATGGATATTCCTCAAAAATTATTCATGTAGATTAATACATGGAAATCCATCTAGTTTAAACATTTTTCAATAGTTTTTTTACCATATATAACCCCAATTAATTTTTTTTTGAACTCCATAAATCTTTTTGGGCTACTTGACATGTAAGCATGCAAGTCACAAATAAGCTCTTCCACTTTTATGACATTACTATATGTGATAACAATTTTTCATGAAATATTCATCCTATGTGCCATGTAATGGATTGGAATCATAAAAGGAGAAATTATTGTTTGAAGGCAAACACAAAGACCCTTTCTATGCCCCTGCATCACTGATGCACCATAAGCACCACTATACACTAGCTTCGTTGTTATGGCATAACCATCCATCCCAAATCTCTCTCTCTCTTAAATATGATACATATAATTTATGGAGGTTTTCTACATTAAAATTTTCTACCATTTTAAGGATAGCTAAAAGATGATATTGCCTTGAATAGTTTTAAAAGGTATACACATGCATGCAAACCCATGCTATGTTGTCAATTGCAATGACCTCATCGATGGACAAAGAGATAAATAGTGATCTCTTAACACTTTATTTCAAATATTCCTTCTCAATAATGGATAAATATTTTTCCATTTCTCAATCATTATTATCTAGCCAATGTGACTGTGGAATATCTAGAAACCCATTATGTTGAATTTTTTTTTGTAATCTACAAAATCAAAAATGGGTCTTCCCTTTTTAAAAATGTGGAAAATAGTAGAGAACTGTACATATTTTACCTTAAGATTAGACTACATAACTTTTCCAAATTCTACTTTGATTGTTACCCTTTCTCAACAAGATGTTTTTATCATTGCTAATCATTTTTGTATTCATGTGCATATCTTAAATGCATGCATTTGTATTCATTTTTCATTTGTGTGTTCTTATTATCTATTCATCTGGGTGCTTCATGGATATATATCTACATTTTTTTGGAGGCTCATTACTATTTTATGGTTCTACAGGTTCTATAAATGGATATTTTACAACCCATTCAACTTGAAAAGATCTTCCTAATGTCCATGTAATTCTCTTTCTCCATTGACTTTTTGGAGTGGAATTTTCAACAAAATTTGGTGTCTAAAAAGAACTACAATTATGTTATGATGTACCTAGAAGAGTGTGTTATATTGAAGTGTCTAGAGGAGTGTCTTCTAGGGGTGACATTTCATTCATAAAATATTCAGGTGTTGAGACACTGAGAAGTATCGGGATTAATTCTTTATAATGAAATAGTGTCAATATCCATGTCAATTTTTGCATTGAAATGGTTTTGTAATTATTATACAATGAAAAAAATTTAACTAATATATTTTTAAAAAGTTTCAAAATTACCTATATTTGTAGTGCCTGTTATTTACACAATCCTTTTTCCTAGATTTTTGAAATAAGACATGATGTATTTTTTTGGTATTTGCTATAGTGCTTTACCCTTGCCATTACCTCATGATGCCATTGTTTTTTTTTTCAAGTGGTTTAGTGCTACTAGCCTCCCATCTACTATTAGACATCAAGTTGTAGTTGAATAGGATAATACTGCTATGCAACAATCTACTACCATGTGACATAGTGCTATGGGGCATGAATCTATGGCATCAAAATATACCATTACTAGATGACATGTTGCCATCATGTGGTAGATTGTTTCTGAGAGATATGTTACCATTGTGTGGCACATTACTATCAGGCATTAGGTTACCATTACATGACACATTATTTTTGGGTGTTAGGTTGCTATCATGTGACGCATTGCTATTAGGAATTAGGTTGTCACCATGTGGGACATTCCTATCAGGCATCAAGTTGTCATTTCTCACAATAGTGATACCATAAGCCATGTTGTAGTCACGTGACATAATGTCATCAAGTGTGAAATTAGCATCACAAAACATAATGCTTTTAGATGTCAAGTTTCTATTGAGTGGTGTATTCTTGTTGCATAATTTAGTTATTGTTGAAAGCAGTCAAGCTGCATAGTTTGGCCTCAAGTCTCAAGATCTTTACAATCTAATAAAAAATGATACTTTCGTGGTAAGTTCATGACCTCTAGGAACATATGTACTATATATAAGGTTAATTGCATGAATAACCCCATAATTATTGTAATCATTCGTGAGTCCACCCCTAAAAAATGACTCCTAAAATTTTAGGTGAAAGGGTCGTATGCTACACCATAAAAATTTTCCAAATTCAAAATCCCCAAACCAGCTACACCATAAAAATTTTCCAAATTCAAAATCCCCCTGGAATATTCATGAATTAATGAATATTCACCATTAAAATTTACTTTGCATAACATACTTCATATTTTTCATAGACTAAATTTTAGCCATAGTGGCTCCCAACCACCAAACATTATAAATATTGTGAAATATTCCACCCACTCTACCTCTATTTCATCAATAGGTGGAGCTTCACTAGTGGTATAGGGAGGGTCTCATTAGATCTTTATAGATTTAAAGTATCTTTGTTCATTTTTGTGAATTGTGTTCAAAGATTGGTGTAACCTTTGCACAATATTTTCTCAATTGTGTAAAGATAATTGATCTTTATGATATTTGACCCAACTTTATGCTTCCTTTAGAGAAACATCAATGTTCTTTGAAGGTATATGCTTAATTATGGTAAATATGGCTTAAGATTTGTCAATTCAACATGTTTGAGGTTAGTAATAGATGTTTTGATCAAAGATTAATATATATTTTGCTAATTTGAGTTTATTTGAGCTTAAATGTGTAAATATCTATTTCATTAACAAGTGTAAATATCAATCATACTTACATATTTGGGTACATCTTTGAGCTAACTTAGTTGAATATTGTTGTCTTTTGTCATCATTTATATAAATCTTTACAAAATTTGTTTAATGTGCAAGTTTGATCATTGTATCCTAAAAAGATAAGATTAACACATCATATTTCAATATGATTCAAAAACCACAAGATGGAATTACCAAGAATCAAGACAAGGTCATTTTCAAAGACTAGAGAACCTCTACTTTCATTAGAAGTTCATAAGAGAACTAGGTAAGACAAAGGTAAGCACATACTCTCAAAGTCTTTTCCAACTTCAATAATTTAGAGTGCTACTGTGTTTGATCCATATCAAGGTATGCCTTGGCTAGGTGGTTCTTCAATCAATGTGCTAGGTGTGGTACATGATCTTCCTTAGAATCCTAAAAATTATTTGCCAATAATTAATCCTAGTGGCATTATAACTGTTGAAGAACACATTAAGAGTTTCAAAGTTGCATTAAGATTGTTGAATATGACCCATGAAGATATATCATGTAGACTATTTCCTTTTACTTTTAAATATGATTCATTAGAATGGTTTCTAAACCTCCCCTAAAATTATATTACTATTTGGGTTGATTTTAACAATGTTTTTATTAAACAATTTAGTAAAATCATTAGTCCTTGTGTCTTATACCAATAATTCACCATAGTGAAAAGGGAGTTAAATGAGCCCATAAGAGCCTTCAATCCTAGGTTCTAGAAATTGTTTGGTAAAACCATACATCTTTACATACCCAATGAGGCTTTAGCCTTAGAAATATATAAGGATGCCTTGGATCCTATGACTTCTATGTTTATAAAAAGAGCTATTGGACCCATGAACACATTATATTTATCTTATGTTAAGGTTGTGAACATTAATGACCAGATGCAACCTCAAGGAAAACTGACATACTCTATTCCTAATGCCAATCCACATTTACCCATTTTGAATGTTATTCCCAATTCTAACCAAAATGTGCCTTCCCTAAACCAACTTCTAGTCTTGAACCAACTACCTTTGAGACATGTTCATCCTACTCAAAACCTAGGATTCCTAAACAATTCTACCAATGGATCTCATCCATAAGATCAAAAAGATTTAATGCCTATAACTAATGCTAATACTCAAGTTCATAATTCTAAGGCCCTAAAAAATGAGTGATTCTATCCTCAAGATGGTTCAAAAGCTTAGCACTAACTTCCTTCAGTTATAGAAGTAAGTAAGAAATATTGGAGAGAGATCTTGTAGGAATTTCTCCTTTAAAAGTTTCAATAAGCCCATTAACAGATTTTAGAATGATAGTTACCACAACAACAAGAATAATGAGCCATCTACTAGCAAGAATGTACCTGACATAAATCTTATTGATGTTGATTTACATGACTATTGTAGAGTTCATTACAATTCTAACAATGGAGAAATAGACTATGTTGAATTTTGTAATGATTTTGAAGCCTTACAAGAAGAATTAGATACTTTTGAAGTTGTCTCTAATAAGGATTATGATGTAGGTACATCAAGATCTTCAAGGTCATCTAGATCTACTGATTCAAATCTCATGGTGGAAATATTTGAGTTCCTTTTCCACAAGGATAATTAACCTAAGGATATTATTGAAGAGATTCATGTTTTTCAAAAAAATTTAAAGACTTATCCTCTAAGAAACTAAGATCAAAATCAACCATTGACCACTTCAACTCTTCCAAATAAATTTGAGACTCCTCTTGATATTACCTTAGACAAAAATCTAGAGCCTCCTAATGGAAGGAATTCTAAACCCGATTCTGATACATCTAATTCTTCTAATAGGATTGGGTATAGCATAGTCGCGGACATGAAAAAGATCAAAGCTAACATTACCTTGCATGAGTTAACACAAATTACTGAATATAGGGATTTATTGTTGGAATGTTTGTCTAAAAAGCTTGAAAAGTCTCAAAAGTCTTCACATGTTAATATTGCAATACACAAAATTAAGCCAAATGATCCTCCTTTCCTACTTATAGTTAGGGTCTTTGGTAAGAATATGCATAATTTTTTGTTAGATTCTAGTGCATCTACAAATGTTATGCCTAAGGGTATTTGTGAATAATTAGGTTTGAATTCCATTAAATCTGATGGAGTTGTAACTCAATTAGATAAATCAAGGTCAAAGGGATTGGTGAATTATTGAATGTTCACATGTAGATTGCCTTAGAGCCAAGGATCTAATAGTTCATTGACACCCAAGTGGTGGCCCATCCCTAATGCTTATGGGATGCTATTGATTAGAGAGTAGACTAGGAGCTTGAATGGTTATGTTGTACTCAACACACCCCCACTCCTTGTTTTCCTAAGTAATGACCCATTAGAGTTTGAAAGGTTTGATTATATCTTTGTAAACCTTTTCCTTTTTAATTTTCACATGTGTATCCATTGATATTTAAAGCTTAAAATTTTTTTTACATCAAATAAATGTGCTTTATCATAATTGTTTGCTCTCTTGTTAACCAAGTTTTCATTATGTGATTTATTTAGACTAATCTATTGACAAAGTTTTGTAAAGTTTTGTATGTCTACAAGTCTTTGGAAATTTTGTCAAATGTCAAAAATGGTCTTTGAAAAAATTGTTCAAGATTTTTTCTTCGAGAAAATTATGCAAAATTTGGTCTTTAGGAAAATTGTTCAAGATTTGGTGTTTGAGAAAATTGTGAAAAATTTAGACTTCAAGAAAATTATGCAAAATTTGGTCTTCCACAAAATTGTTTAAGATTTGGTTTTCAAGAAAATTATGTAGGATTTAGTCTTTGAGAAAATTGTGCAACATTTGGTCTTCAATAAAATTATACAAAATTTGATCTTCGAAAAAATTGTGCAACATTTGGTCTTTGAGAAAATTGTGTAAAATTTGGTCTTTGGCAAAATAGTTTGGAACTTGTGTCCAAATTTTGGTCTTTGAGATTTTTTTTAGGAATTTTTTTCAGAAGTTTCATTCAAAAATTTTATTTGGAAGTTTTGTTTAAAATTATTGTCAAACACTTCAATCCAGTTTAGTTTCTATGGTCACTTCAATTTTTCATACCACGATAAGTTTAGCCATGTAATAGCTAGCTATGGGTAGATTGTAGTTTTATAAGGTTAATTTTACATGTAAAATTAATAGATGTAACTAAAATTCTATTTTTATGTCACAAATGTATGTGTTAGTTAAATCAAAGAATTATTTTTAAGCATGCACACATTACATTACATTATAAGAGCGAGTCAATCTTTAAACATGATGTGATAACTATGGTTGTACATGTAGTTTAAAAAAAAAAAAATAGAACTCAATTTATGATTATTTTTAAATGTAATATTGAGTTTTACATGAAATTAGAGGATGAGGAGACCCCTTACCCAAATATATTTAAACACATGTAACCCACAGTTTCAAGGGGTCATTTTTTTTTTCAATATACAGGAGCAATATCAATTTTGATTGTTAGTGAATGTGTTTATGTATTCTCTCTCCAATTTTTGCATAACTAGGCTTATCTTTCATGGTTTATGATTCAATAATTCTTAGTGTGTAATAGCTACAATGAATTTTTTCTTGTCTTGATTGATATTCTAATCTTAGATGTGCAAAAGATATTAAAGAATTAGTAAATTACATTGATTATTGGAAATTAGGTTGATTGATTCATGTTCTTAAGTGTGTATAAGTGATTTTATTTGATATAGTTTTCTATGTGTGTGTAAAATCTGCTTGAGATACCTCATTATCATGAGGCTTAATCTCCTGATTAAGGGTGTCCAATAGCTTCTCTAAAAGGTAAAACCTTTGACTGAGGCTTGTGAGTTTCCTATATCAATATTACCTTAGACTTATAAAGCATGTCTGACTATATGTGTGAAATAGTTTCTTGAAACATGCAAAGGTTTTAAAATCACTTGTCCATTTAGAAACTAGCTAGAGAGGTGATTATTGAAACCATAGAATCTTCTTTTTTTCCTTACCTTTCCCTCCTTTTTGAGTTTATTTTGAGACCTACCCACTTTAGATTAGCAACCAACCATCTGTCCAATTCATATAGGAATTCAATACCCTTTAAAGACCATACCTCTATCCAAAACCCTTGTTAATACCCTATATTCCCTACCAACTATTCCATCAACAGGTTGTTTAGGCTGCATATATGAAACTCATGATCTGAAGTGGATTTTACCTCTATTGAGATTCTAAAATTTTAGAGGTTACCTTGTTATCTATGGTGTGCATAAAAATTACATCAATAGTTCACTAACACTAGAAGGAAGGCCTAAACCTCTAGTTGTATTTACATGAGAGATCCCCCTTTGTGAAAGTATAAAACCTATAAAACCCAAAAAATTAGAAAACTTAAAAAACTAAAAAATTGAGAATGGATTGGCTTGGTAAATTACCCATAGATATCCCAAGTATTCAACATGATCTCCTCAATGAACCATTTGTATACCTTCTTAGGTTCCATAATAATCACCCAAGAGATACCAAAGAGAATCTTGATGCTTACACATATGCTATACATTTTATGGATATCAAATTTGAGGAGGTAATCTGTAGGTTCTTCCCTTTCATGCTTGGAGAAGAAATGCATGATTGGTTTGTCGATTTAGCACCTAGTTATATCACTAGTTGGAATGATTTTGAGGAAATGTTTTTGATTTGATTTGGTCCAAATATTGATGATGTTGCTTTAAAAAATATTTTAATAGCTTTTATGAGGTTCTCTATAATAGATATGTTGGATATGAATTGTATAGAAGCTTTTTAAAGAGAAAGCAGGTTACTGTGCCTAAACAAGAGTAGAGTGGAAGGGTTTCCTTTTAATCTAGGCACTATACATAATCAGAATACTTTGGAGCCCATCATTGATGTAAAAATTAATTGTAAGTATAGACGTGATGAAATAGAATATTTTAACCCCTAAATTTGTGATGTGGTCAAAGAGGAAGAAGAGATCCCAGACAAAGAGGATGATTGAATCATAAAAGAGGTAAAAGAGCATATTGTAGCTATCAAAGATGAAATTGTAATTTTATAGGATAAATTGAGATACCAACAAGAAAAGGAATCCATAAAGCTAGGAGAATTGGATCATGATGATTCCATCCTTGTATTTGATGAGATAATTAAAGAAGGAAATGGCACTAGTGAGGATACTGGCAATTTATAAGAACATTATCAACTTTTGTAGCATCTCTATGAGATAGAATAAGCCTAGGTATAAGATTAATTACTTTATCTTGTAAAGGAATATATTAGCTCTGAATATGGTGTTTATGACTCTTATGACTACCGGTTTGCATTGGAATCTCTATCAGAAGACTCATTTGATGACTATATTCTTGACTTGTTCTCCTCTGATCATGTGAACTTCAGTGTTGAGATTTTATACTATGTTATGCTTCAGGTAGGTATGTATTTTTATCATAAATAAAATGAAAAATGTATGTTATCTACCCCCCAAAAATTTGATTCTATTTATGAGCTCCCTTTCAATGGAATTAATTCACAAGGATGCCCATGCCTTGATTTAATGGATGTTAAATTTAATTTAGTACGTAACTCTAATGTGCAAGGCACTATGGTTGATTATATGATTAACCAATAACCCCAGCGTGTGTGGACATCAACATCATTTAGTGTTCAAGCAAAGATCTCTGATTGCACATATGATGCCCATGAAGTTGCATATCTTCTAGAACATAACAATTAAAAATAAAAATAGATTACTCAAATGGCAATAATCAGAGTTTTAATTCAAGATAACAATAGTAAAAGGATCAAAAACATGTAGTAGATGGTATGATACATCTTGAATTAATAATTAACGAATTTATTACTCCTAAAATTAGAAATAGTGAGCCCCTGGTAAATAGAAATTTTATTCATAATTTGGAAAATCAAGAGTTGAGTCATTAAAATATTGAAGGTCATGCTCAAACTGAGAGTTTAGATGAAATTTTGGAATAAATTATGGTTCATGGATATACTTATGATTCTAATTCTATATTTGTAGACCATGCACATAATGAATTCACAAAGGATGATGACTTTCAAGACTGCAGGTCAGATTTAATATCCATCCCAGGGGACACTTTCAAGGATTATTTGTCTAAATTAGGTTCTCCTAGTAATGTTAGTATAAATGATAAAGTTCTAGAACTTGTCAATTCACAAAATATTGACCCATTTTTAAGCATAGATGAATCTAAGGAAGATTGGGTGTGCTTGGGGCCTTCATCGTAGATAAACATTACTGTTGTAACTCAGGTTATGTATTTTTAAATTTAAAACCCTTGCAATTTTGGTGATTATAATTATGATTTTGCCTCTCAACCAAGTAATATTTTTTGTGATTATATGTCTCAGGTATTTTGTCTTGTATACACGAGTAATAATTATGGGTTTTTAAAATATACGTATCATAGGGAGGTCTTATTTTTTTATTGTGTCTAGGATGCCCCAATGAGTAACCATAATTTTTTGTTTTATAATATGAGGGAAAGGCTCAAAATTCTACTTAAAGAATACAAGGATTTCCCTGCCTATCTGAGAACTTTAATGGGGAAAACCTTGTTATTACCAAAGAGTGAGAAGCATACCAATTGAAGTTTCCAAATCCTTCACCCATCTTGTTTGAGTTTTTTTTAGAGTAGGAGTAGGTTAGGTTTATTATTTTCTATCATTTGATTTCATTAGAATAGTTTCATGATTTCTAGATTAATCTTTACTACTTTTAGTATTTTTCTTTTCTAGATTAGTTTCCTACTTTCATAGATTAATTATTTTTTGCTTTCTCTGACAATATAAATTCTATTTGCTCTTACCATAACCAAGTTAAAATCTAAACCAACTGAGCTTATGACTTGTAGAAAGGGGTAAAATAAAAAAATTGGCAATTTGGGACTAGTTTATAGATTGGGCATATTTATATGTTTTGAGTCTTTAGGATAAAGGTATGTAATCATGATTCTTATTGGATATTATCAAATTTTATTACTTTCACTAGGTATGTGGAAGTGGCTCTCAAATTAATTCATATAAATTTAGAAAGTTTTTTTATTTTATTGGATAAATGCATTTATCAGATTAAATACCTATTGGAAATGACAATTCTAAGTATATATGTGGTTGGTAGGGATGTTTTGGTAATGATTTATTTTATAATTATACGAGCTCACTAATGTTCCATCTCTTCTCTTTTAATTCAAGAACAAAATGAAAACAAAATAAGAAAATAGCCAATGAGTTCAAAAGAGAGAAAAAATATCTAAAGAAAATCAAAAGGCTCACATGATGAAATAAGGTCAATGTACCATGCATCATGATTAAAATAAAATAATGGAAAGAGAATAAAAGGACCCCAAGGTATCTTTATCAGGGCTATGGACACCTTGCTTGTACTAGAGAAATTTTTGATCTTCCTTTGATTTAATGAGATTTAGGAGATATTGGAATGAAACCTACACCCTCATCAAGCCTTTGAAAAAATCATCACAACAAGGGTTAAATGAATTACATACTTGACACACACATATCCAAAAAAATGGAAAGTAAGTATGTTGTGTGAATCAACTTAGGAGTCTTGTTCATGTTTATAATTTTAGTATTCTTCTATGACATAATTCATGTTTTATTTGAGATTACTAATCAAAGTTCTATGTTTTTGAATATTCAGGAGTATTCCCCCTGTGAGTCACCATTTGTTGTACTCAACACACCCCCACTCTTTTTTTCCTGAGTAGGGACCCATTAAAGTTTGAAAGGTCTGGTTATATCTTGGTAAACCTTTTCATTATTAATTTTCACCTATGTAACCAACTATATTCCAAGCTTAAATGTTATTGTACATTATATAAATTCACCTTATAATAGTTATTTTTTCTCTTATTGGCCAAGTTTTCATTATGTGATTTATTTGGATTAATCTATTGACATAATTTTGGGGAGTTTTACATGTATACATATCTTTGAAAATTTTGTCAGAAATATTTTCAAAAGCTTTGTTAGGAATGGTCTTCAGGAAAATTGTTCAATATTTGCTCTTCGATAAATTTGTGCAAAATTTGGTCTTCAGGAAAATTGTGCAAAATTTGGTCTTTAGGAAAATTGTTCAAGATTTGGTCTTTGAGAGAATTGTGCAAAATTTGGTCTTCAAGAAAATTGTTCAAATTTTGGTCTTCAAAAAAATTGTGCAACATTTGGTCTTTGGGAAAATTGTGTAAAATTTTGTCTTTAACAAAACTATTTAGAATTTGTGTCCAAATTTTGGTCTTCAAGAATTTTGTTCAGGAATTTCATTTGGAAGTTTTGTTCAAAAGTATCATTCAAAAGTTTTTTCAAACACTTTAGTCCAATTCAGTTTCTATGATCACTTCAGTTCTTCCTACCACGACAAGTTTAGCCATGCATCAGCTGGTTGTGGGTAGATCATAGTTTTTAAGGTTAATTTTTCATGTATTTTGCATGTAAAATTTATGGATGTAACTAAAAATCTATTTTTATGTCATGAATACATGTGGTAGTTAAATTGAAGAATTATTTTTAAGCATACACACATTACATTACATTATAAGTGCGAGTCAATCTTTGAACATACTGTGATAACCAGTTGTAGTTATACATGTAAATTTTTTGCATAAAAATTAAACTCAACTTATGATTATTTTAAAATGTAATATTGAGTTTTGCATGAAATTAGAGGATGAGGGGACCCCTTCCCCAAGTCTATTTACACATATGTAACACACAATTTCAAGGGGTGATAAAAATTTCAATATACAGAGCAACATCAATTTTAATTGTTAGTGAATGTGTTTGTATATTATCTCTCTAATTTACGTGTAATTAGGCTTATATCTGATTCAATAATTTCTAGTGTGAAATAACTTCAATGAATTCTTTCTTGTCTTGATTGATATTCTAATCTTAGATGTTGAAAAGCTATTGAAGGATTACTAAATTACATTGATTATTGGAAATTAAATTGATTGATTCATATTATTTAACATGTAGAAGTGCTTTTTTATATATATATTTTTTATGTGTGTGCAAAATCTACTTGAGATACCTCATTATCCCAAGCTATAATCTCTTAATTAAGGGTGTGCAATAGCTAATCTAAAAGGGGAAACCTTTGACTAAGGCTTGTGAGTTTCTTATATCAATATTCCCTTAGACTTCTAAACTATGTCTGATGATGTGTGTCCAATAGCTACTTGAAACATGCATAGATTTTGAAAGCACTTGTCCATTTAGAAACTAGCCAGAGAGGTGATTCTTGAAACCATAAAATATTCTTTTCTACCTTACCCTTCCCTCCTTTTGGATTTTTTTTGGAGACCTACCCACTTTAGATTAGTAACCAACCATCCATCCAGCTCACGTAGAAATTTACTACCCTTTAGAGACTATACCTCCATCCAAAACCCTTGTCAACAATTTGCATGTCCTACTTGTTATTCCATCAATATATTATTCATATCACATACCTGTAACTCATGCCATGGATTGGAGTTTACCTCCATTGAGATCCTAAAATATTAGAGGTTACCTCATTTTATGTGGTGTGCATAAAAATTGCATCAATAGGTTATATGTTAATATATTATTAAATATGTGGTTACCTTGGAAGCGAGTCCCCAACTAAATCAGGATAGAAAGGGAGCCTTAAATGAAGCATATGATCACTAAGTACAATGCAATAAATGAGAGGGTCAATATGGTTAACTCAGATCTTGGTGTTTACACTTTTGACACCATAAAGGTATGTAACTCTAAAACTTCTCATGCTTGGCCTGGATTATGGAAACTTTATTTTAATGGTGCTAGATGCAAATCAATTTCTAGAGTAAGAGTGTTGTTAATCAATCCCATTGGGAAATAATACAATGCCTCTTAAAAACTTTAGTTCTCATGTACCAATAATTTGGTTGAGTATGAAGCACTTATACTTGGATTACAATTTATAATCAAGCATGAGGGCAAGGAACTATTAGTTATTGGTGATTCTAAACTAGTGGTCAATTATATGAAGAGTAAATATAAATACAAGTTGTCTTATCTCAAGAAGTATAAATTTAGAGTGTTTGACTTAATTAAATGTTTTGATGATTTCAACATTATGTCAATTCCTAGGGAATAAAACAAGGCTACTGATGAACTTGCTTCAACTACAGCTAACCTTATGCCCAATCAAAGTTTAAAGTTACAAAATATTACAATTAAACTAATCCCATGTCCTTCAGTGCTAGATAACATCAAACACTTGTAGGTATTTAGTGATGATCAATAGATCATTGAGTTCATGACTAATTCAGGAGTGTTTAAAGGTCACGTCATTGATGAAGCTAGTCTCCTTGATGATGAGAACATTGAAAGCAAACATGATGACAAGGTCATTTAGTTGAATGACAATAAGACATCCGAAGACATTATATCTTTAGAGAGACTCTTTAATTATGATAGACTAACTAAGGATACTAAAACTCCCAAGGTAAGCGAGAAGGATTATAACATAATTAACCTTGGATTTCATGGTCAACCTTAACTGGTTATTGGTATAGCCTATACAAGCATTGAGTCTAAAAGAGCCAAAGAAATGCTAACCAAATATAAATATATCATAACATGGTCCTATGATGACCTAAATATATTTGATCCAAAGGTCATAACTCATACCATACCTTTAAAAGAAAACTACAAACATTTTAGACAAAACTAGAGGCTTGTCAACCTGGTCAAGATTGTGTTTCCCATTAGGAATTCCACTTAGGTTTATAATTTAGTCCTAGTTAGGAAGAAAAATGGTGAAATTATACTATGCATTGACTTTATAAATCTAAATAGAGCATCTGAGAAAGATAATTACTCCCTACCTTCCCTTGACTAAGTAATACAATTTTTTTCTAATTTTTCCATGATGTATTTTCTTGATTTTTTTAGGGTACAACCAGGTGTTGTTAAATCAAGAAGATAGGATGAAAACTATGTTTACTACCAATTCGGTCACCTTTACATATAAAAGAATGCCATTTTGATTTTTAAATGTAGGTGCAACCTTCCAAAGGGTTATGGATCATGTTTTCCAAGGTCTTGTAGAAATAGTGAAACCTTTGAATGACATGTTGAAGAAAGAGGCTAAGATCACTTCGAATGAAGAGAAAAAAAGGCTTTCAAAGAAATCAAGGAGTTAATTATACAAACCCTTGTACTGATAAGTCCATAAATCACTAAATATTTTTATCTTTACTTTGATTTAGATCATATAATAGTTGCAGTACTAACTCAGAAGATGGATGGATGTGATCATCCAATAGATTTTATGAGCACTAAACTTAATTATTATTAGTTAAACTAATCTTTGATTAAAAAATAAGCATGTGTTTTAGTCAAGGTAGTATAAAATTTTATGCATTACATCCTTAGGATAAAGTGCATGCCATTATACTAGACCCTGCCACCAATCTCATGCTAAGTCAAAATGAACTAGGAGAAAGGAGAGGTAACTGCATGTATGTACTCCAAGAATATGACATTGAAATGAAGACTACCAAACTAGTAAGATGATAGGGTTTAATTCAATTAATTACCAATACTTACCCCAAACTAAGTGTTATGTAGGTAGATCAACAAAGTTCTAGACCTAATGATTGTTATGATTCTATTGTCCACTTACTAATCAATGGTTATTATCCTATAAGGTTAAGTAAAGAACAAATGAGAGATATAAAGCTCAAGGAATCTCAAATTTTTATCAAGGATGGAGTGATGTATATGAATAAATTTGAAGGAATTTATTTGAGATGTGCCTCCAAGAGTGAAGTAGCTAGGATCATGAGCACCTTCCATGAAAAAATAGGAAGTGGACATCCATTCAGAAGGACTAAAACACAAAATATTAAGGGATAGTTATTACTGACCTACAATATTTAAATATACTCACAAGCATGTAAGAGAGTGCCACTCATGTCAATTCTTCAACACCAAATATCCTAAGGCACCCATGCCACTAATACCAATAATGGTTTATAAACCCTTTGCCCAATGGGGGCTAGATTTTATGGGGGTAATTAACCCTAATTCCCTTGATGATTAGAAGTAAAGTCTAGCTTCTACCAACTACTACATCAGATGGACTGAGGCAATGGTAACTAAATAGTGCAAGATCGAAGAGGTGATCAAATTTTTATAATAAAAGATATTCACCAGGTTTGGGACACCTATATCTCTAGTTTTTAATAATGGATTTGCTTTGATATCCATAGAGATGATAGAATGGCCATATGATAACAACATCATCCTCAAATTATCATAAAACCATTATCCTAATGGTAATTGAGTATCTGAATCAACAAATAAAAACTTGATGAAGGCTACAAAGAAGTTTGAAGATGGTAAACCTAGAACATGACATAAGCTTCTTAAATATGCCCTTTGGGCAAATAGAACTAGAATCAAACAAGCTCTCAAAACATCACCATTATTGATGGTTTATCATCAGGAACCCATCTTCCCCATCACCCTTAAGCTACCAAAATATAATTTCATGCAAGAATACATGGAGGAGGACCAAGAATTTGTAAATTCAAGATTTTTGGACATCATACAGATCGAAGATGCTAGAGAAGAGGCTTTTACCAATTTTAGGAGATACTAAACCATAGTCAAAAGGTGGTTTGATAAACATTCAAAAATAAAGATGTTCAAGCAAGGAGACTTAGTGTTTATTTGGGACAAGGGATTTGAGCCTAAGGGTAAACATGGGAGGTTCACACCTATGTAGATAGGTTCCTACCAAATAATTGAGATACTTGGAGACAACACCTTTAATCTAAAATATTTATAGGGAGTATAGTTCACACTGCCTACCAATGGGTAATACCTCAAGCACTACTTCTCTACTATCCCACCTAGAGTCTTCAAGGAATGATTGTAAGACTAGTTATAGTTAGTGTAGGTAGGCTAGATTAGTTCCTTTCTATTCTTTCCTTCTTGTCCCTTGTTTGTGCATATGTTTGTTTGTCTATTTTCATGCTTTTTATTTGTTTTCTTTTTTTTGGTTTTTTTATTTCTCCACTTTATTTCTTGATCTAAATAAGTCATTTTGGACAAGCCCTATCTCAATATTCATATGATTGCTCAAATAAACCTCATAATTCAGTAATGTAGGTATGTTCTCTCAGCATTGGTTGATCATAGATTATTGAAATATGAGTTTAAAGTTATAGTTAGGAGAAACTAGTAAAGAATAATGAATAGTTTAGTTACTCCTTCAGATTATAAACCTTGTTTTGATATGAGTTTGGTTCTAAGAAGGATTTCACATGTAGGGTGAAAGACTAGATTATTAGGATATAATCATGCTTTCACTTTAAAAACATTAATTACCTGAGACAAATTTTATAGCCAAGGATGATTTTATGAAGACAAAACACTTGACCAAATCCTTAAAATTAGCTAACCTAGTTCCCAACCTATGCTAAAAAAATAAAATAACTTGAAAATACAAAAAATATAAGAACCTTATTTCAAAATAAGAACTTTCTGAGCAAAGGTGATTCTAGTAATCTCCACTAGGGCTATAGACACCTAGCTGGTAGTGGAGTAACACCTTGAGTAGAACTAAAGGCATCTCTGTCATGGCTATGGATGCCTAACTAGTAGCAAATCAATTCCCAATCCTTCCCTGAGCTAAAGCATGCTTCTTAATGAATATCCAAACATGATGAAAGTTAGTATTAGTCATTAAAGTCATGAAATTGAAAGTTATTCTTCAAATACTATGGTAATTAGTAATTGAAATCAAAGTACGCACACAACATGGTTATGTCTTGATGTTTGTTCCTAATCCTACAGTTGTAAGATTTGTTCTAACCATGAGGTGATCTTAATAATGGTACTTGATCAAATAGAATAAGTAGCTTAATTATTAATCTAAACCAGAGTGTTTGAATTCTAACATATTACCATGTTTCCTTTAGAATTTTCTATTTATTGAGTTCAACATACCCCTATTTATAAAAAATGGGGACCCTTGTGTCAAATCATGTAAAATTGTACCTTAAAATTGAGAATTCACTTGATCAGAATACATATAGCATGTTTTCAAATTAGTCATAACTCTCATTTGAATTAATGGAATATTATTAGATGATCATGGTTTCTCCTCTTCTAAATTTGCTAATATTTGATCATTATATTTCATGTCAAAGCCCTAATGGAGTCATTTGGAATGACCAATGTCTAGGTTTTATGATTTGATAATGATTTGATCTTTTAATAGCCTTTAGTCTATTAAAATAAAGTTAAATTCATGTTTGATTTGCTTAAAACCCTAACTCCAATTACCTTAGCTCATGATTTTTAAATTGAATTAAAATTTGGTGGGAACATTTTATGTGGGATATGGCATAGACTTAGTTTAATTTTTATCCTAGGGCTTAGTCATATTTTTTCCCTTAGGCTAAAAATATTATGGTTGGTCCCTCTATGTCTCATGACCTCTTAGTCTATTTCATTATCAACATCATCTAAAATAATGCATGGTCCTTTTGTTATAAAGCTTAGACTAAAGCCTTACCCTAAGGTTTATTGTATTTATTAATACAAAACTTAGTCTAAAACTTTTGGCTAGGTCTTTTATTTCACAAGGTCCCCTATAACACATCTAAAAAATTAGCTCAAGACTATAGCATAAAGCTTTATTAATACTTATTAATATGAATGAAAACATTACTCTAAGTCTTTATCTTAAATTTATGTTCCCAAAGCACTAACTTAAATTTTTTTATTTTCATGATCAATGGTCTGCATTTACTCAGAGGATCAAGATCCAATGGTGAAAGTTTAAATCCAAATACCCTAACCTTAATTTAAAGTTTGAGCATCTTATGAAGATTGATGACACGCATTTGCTCAGGTAGGATTGATCCAATGATGTGTATTGAGTCAAGACTTCAATAGAGTCCTAGGAAGAGTGAGAAGGTGAAAAGTGTCACAATCATAACCAAAGAAAATTAAGCAACGAATGGCATTCAACCCTATAGATAAGTATCCAATGGTCCATGTTTTCTCATACAAATATGATCAAATGACATGTATAAAATGTTAAAAGTCATGAACAAATGCAAAGATGACATGTGGCATACCTACAGGGCATGAATTAAAGCTTGATCATCTCTCAAAGATCAATGATATGAGATGCATCATACACATTGTGATCAATGGTCCTTGGAGTAGGTTACACAATTAGGCATATCGAGATCAACATAACACATGTATTCTTTGTAATTGAGATCAATGACACATAGAAAATGTTGAAAAGTTAGGGAGAATGTGGGAGTGAAAAGTATCACAACAAAAAGAAATGTAGTGAAAATATAATGGCATTAAAGTTATTGGATCAAGATCAAAGGTTTTCATTGATTCGTGTAGGTATGATCCAATAGACCAATATAAAGTGGGAATTTTTAAAAGACAATAGTTACTTTTTTAAATATTAATGAGTAAGATGATGTATAAATGCCATGTCGGATCCACATAAGGTTGATATACCAAGTTAGATATTTTGAGACCCAGGAAATGAAAAGGTTTAAATGCAAAGATCTAAACACAATCTAAGTCATGAAGATTGCATAAGTTCAAACAACTACAACCATTAAATCACTATAAGGAACCTTTAGAAAAACCCTAGCACTCCCAAAAGTCCTAGTTTGATCTTGTGATCATCATATTAAAGTCATGAAAACTTGGATTATTATCAGAGCAAAGATAATTTTATCCAAAATTGAATTACACCACTAGTATGAAATTTAGAGAGACTTAAAACCATGATAGTCTGAAAAAGTGTCTCAAAAATAGAAGGAAGAGTTTTGAAGGATATGCAATTCGATGCCATAAATTTAAATACTAGGAATAATTGGTCAAGTTTGTTCTAGACTATTGAGAACTAGTAGCCCATTACGAGAGAAGAAGAGAAAAATGTCTCAGCAGAAGGCTCTACTATGACATAGTTGCCATTCAAATTACGGGTCTCCATTATGTTGTAGAAAAACCTAAGGTAATACATTATATAGAAATTCTCTTTCCTATTTTTAGAGATGCCAAAATTTATAAGGGCATGTTAATAAATGAACATACCCATAGGAACATAACTTATATCTCTACCATAGCATTTGAAAAATATTACATGCTATCAAAACCCCAAACAGACCAAACCACAATTAACAATTTGGCTAAAGAAAATGACTTGAATATCATCTTTACCCTATGGTTATATTCTATAAATTAGGAATTTTTATATTTCAATGGTAGCATTCCCATTAGTCAATTCAAACCTGGGATAAGAATGAGCATGAGTTTGATGAATAGGTTATGTGTAAATCCAACCACCACATATGTCGACAAGATTTGGGTGCCCTTAGTCTTTTTTATGGTTAAGAAATAACTCACCCCTCCCTTAGGTGAAGTAGTCGACACTTGTTTGATTAGGTAGATATTTATAGTTAAAAAGAAAACCAAGAACCAATTCTACATCATGTTATACCTCTTAGATGCCTTGCTTGCTACCACAAAGATCCCTGACCTAAGAGAATGGTCACCTGATGAGATACAAGTAATCTCCAAATACTATTCAAAATTTCACATATTCAAACATAATCACCACATATAATTCATATGTGACTATGTTTATCCAACCCTATCCAAGGACATAACTGAGAATCTAATGCCTAGAGTTAGCTCCTTGACCAAAATGTCAATTGAGGCCATGGGAGACATATGGTTGTATCTAGATTGCATAATCATCAAGATAAAAGGAACAAAATGTACTCTCATATTACTAGTCCATGTGCTAAATAAGTTAGTTGAAAAGGAGTTGGCTTACCAATTGTGTAATGGGGTAGAAGAATTGTGCAAAACCAAGAGGAAGGGACTTCTTCATATCTTCCCCTTAACCATTAGAAGGATTAGATTTTCACTATGGGATAACATTGAGGTTTATTCCAAACACAAGACCTCCTTTAATATCCAAATGGATGATCTAAAATAGTGGGATCAAAATGGAAGGTTAAAGAACACTTGACGGTCAAGGGAATAAATATACCCTATGATCATCAACCTGGTACTTTTGACATCATGTATACAAAGGCATATTCATTCTTAGAGGTCACCTTCATGTTGTAGAATCACAACATCAAACCAAAGTCTAGAATGTAGAGGGAGAAAAAAGGAGATGATGATAAATGGAAATTGGGGCCAAAGCAGTACCATTTACTAAGTGGTGCAACTTCTAGACCTCCACCAACCCAATTACATATAGAATCTAGACCTAAGAAAAAACTTGAGAAAAGGCCATAGGGGAGAAGGCCCAATCAAATTAAATCATCCTCAACTCAAGCAGAGGCACTGGGATCACCAGTGGATGAAATCCATGTGGTAGAGCTAGACCCTAGTGAAATAATTGAAGATGCTCTAAAATTTATATCATCGGCATATGAGTCTAAGGATGAAGAAATGGAGGCATACAAAGAAGAAAAGGGGAAGTGTTGGACATAGTTCCTATATACCTCCCCAAAAGAAAAGTTGAATTGGCCATTGTCCTAGTAAAGGCTAAGAAACCGAAGGTGACCTTCACTCATTCTTTGAGTGAAGTTAATATCTTCAGTTAGGAAACATTGATTTAGGGACCAACCATTATTGAATGGTTCATATATGTAAAATTAAAAAAGGTACCTACCATGCACCATCATTAGGAATTGATGCAAGCAATCAATATTCTAGTACATGAGAAAGGCAAATCATGGATAGTTGCATTGCATAAGCAGAAAGAGAAAATAATGACTGCTCTAGGGGAATCAAGTGGAGCAAAAATAGAGACCCCAATTCCACTTAGAATTAATTTTTTGTTGTTTTTAATTTGTCTCATTGAATGTCATACCTTTTTTTTGCTACTTGTTGATTTCTTGATTAATATACGTTACTATTTTTTATTTTAAATGGTTTAGTTTATGCTTATTGTTAAGTTGGAATAATGTCATGTTTTTATTTTATAAAATATTTTATTTGTTCAATTTTAAATAATTTAATTTTTAAATTTTTTTCCCACTCATTTCATTTCATCACCATTAGTAGTATTTCTATTATTTTTTATTTTTTATTACTATTTTCCTCTCTAAAAACTAAGATTATATTATTATACATTTTTAGTTGTAGACATGATTTTCCTTATATTATTTTATACTTGTCAACTTTTCCTTCATTTCCACTCTAAAATTTTAGAATTTATTAATTTTGAAAAAACCTATGGTTATATTCTCACCCTGGCGATGGTTCATAGAGTGTGACCCAAAATATTGATCCAAAAGTAAATACAATTATTTCAAGAAGCACTTGCTATATCTTATACCTTATTAAAATTATTTGTATAAGAAGATATACTATTCAATTATTGCATATATTTTCTTCACCCTATAATAAATCACATGATATAATGTTTAAGTCTCAATTATTTAACTAACATATTCAAATAATTTCAAAATTAAGCTTGACAATAGAATTAATCATGTCAAGAAATTTATATTTGTAATATTTAATGTCGTGGTCTTTTGATTTTCACCAAATTGAAGAAAAATTCATCAAGAAGATGTTGGGTAAAGACTGATTATATTGATGAAAGGAATGTTCACTCTAGTTCCATGTCCTTGTTGAAACCATTTGAGCTTAACTAACATGCACAAACTCAGGTGCATGTTGGCATGGATTTGGGCCCCACTCTAGCATTTAAAAAGTTAGTTTCTAACCCTAGTTTATGTACAATAACAAAACCCAACCCATATTAGCTTAACACCAAACACCAATTGTCAACCTGAGACTCATTTACTAACTATGACCACAAACATCAAACACTAAATAGAACCATCAATTAGAGAAAACATTGAACCACAACTACATGGTTAACCCAAATTACACTGTCATAGACAAATTGTTATGTTTTCACACATCATCAACCAACAACTACATTAAATGTGAAAAAATCCCAAGCAATTAGGCTTGATTTCCACCCATATCCCCTATTTGAACCCTGTTTTGTTTGGATATTTTTGGCAGTTGAGCATTGTGGGGATCATCCAAATCAAGCTATATTTTCAATCCATAACATTAAGTTATATTTAATCTTAATAACCTATATGTTCAAAAAACTAATTTGTATGATTTGTGGATATATGTTATTTATGATTAAATGTAATTTGATGTGGGATTTGGTAGGTATGATGTCTTACAAATCATCATTGTCACAATTCTTACTAACTATGAGGATAACTCAATTACAACCAAATCATCTATTTTCATTCCAAATAATTTTTATTACAATTTTTGACATCTCTAATTCAAAAAATTGTCAATTTTGATGGAAATATGATGTTCCCCAATATATATAATTTTAGTTTTCTTTGAAGATCTAAATAGTGAGAACTTCAACCAAAATAACAAATTATAATGGATATAAAACATTCCTCGACTTAAAGTTTTCTCCTCTTCCTTTAGATTGCTAATTAATATAAACAAAAATAAATTATAATGGCCTATAAAAATAGGCAAAACTAGAGATCATGGTAGATCATGCTACACTTTTAAAAAAAATAAAAATAAAAATTGGACAATAACAAGACTATCCCTATATTTTCTCCTACATGCCATACCGTTGCATTCTATTATATACCACAGTATCAAGTATTTTTAGTTTAGAGGTTTTATGATTTGTGGTTATATGTAATTTATGGTTAAATGTAATTCAATGTGGGATTTTCCATGGGATTCAAACCATTAATATGTATTCATATATTTTGTAATTTTTATTAGATGTGGTTATACACAATGAAATTTGTATTTGATGTGGGATATAATGTAGGTGGTATAGGATATTTGAGTGTGTGTGTGTGTGTGTGTGTGTGTGTGTGTGTGTGTGTGTGTGTGTGTGTGTGTGTGTGTGTGTGTGTGTGTGTGTGTGTGTGTGTGTGTGTGTGTGTGTGTGTGTGTGTGTGTGTGTGTGTGTGTGTGTGTGTGTGTGTGTGTGTGTGTGTGTGTGTGTGTATCTTCTTAAATAAGGCTTGGCATATAGATAAGGCTAGATCAATGATAGATTGAAATGTGTTTTCATCTAGATATTACATTACCAATTAGTTATGAAACAACAAGGTTTTCATAGATAGATTCATGCTTAAATAGTCCAAGAGAGGGGCCCTACATCAAATCAAAAAATTTGTTACAAAAGATTAATACTCCTAAAATTAATCTATAATAGGTGGCATGTTAATCACTCACATGTCAAAGTGAGAGAGGAATTAAACTTAGGATAGGTGGCATGCTAATCACATGATAGAACTTAACCAATATTAATTTAATTTTGATACTTACAACCTCTTCAATTACACCGTATATTATCCAAATTTTTATCCTACTTGTTTCATCCCCATTTAATATTAATATTTCTGACCTCTTCAATTATACCATGTATTCTCTCAATTTTAATCCTACTTGTTTCATCCCTAATGACTAATATTTGGGAGTCTCATTCCACCATAAGATTCTTAACCCCATTTATCATATCCTTGGATAAACCCATAATTAAACCTTACTCCTAGAGCCATGTTGTTAGTGTTTTTCCAAATACACACGATCCCAAAAATATGCTAATCCCTTTATAAATTTTGATGATAATGTTGACAAAAAATCCTATATATTCTAATTTGAAACTCCATCAAATTTGAGTTTGATCCAACTTATTGATGCATGCATATATGTAATAGCAATCGTTATAAACCAAGAGAATACATAAGTAACATAACCATCTTATAAATATTGAGATCAACACATAGGTTAGGGGAAATTTATGAAACATGTAAGTTATAAGTACCATATGAAATTAAAAAATCATAGCTTCATAAATATACTAAGGAACACAACGGTGCATAAATGACCCACTCAAAATTATAATCCAGTCCACCATGGGTTGAATATCAATTACTCCTAGGCAAATAAAACATAAAGATCTTGCAACATATAATAAATTATATAAAACATTTCCTGACAAATGTGGATAATGTAATGAATGGATATAGTTAATATTACAAGGTTACATATATATGTTATCATGTTAATGACTATAAACCTCATTAGATTGCTACATTAAGGTAATTTTTAGATTGATCAACCCATATTACTTATCCCATAAATTGGAATTCAAGGATTGCATAGACATCCATCAGGTCACTCCTAATGAAGTAGCTTCTGGATTAAATTAAGATATTATGTAGTAATCATACTTTCATGTAAAGCTAGAACTAGGGATTCATATAAGAAATCATAAATGCATCAAATAATCACATTAACATTCATGATCATTTAGATGCAATGACATTAGTTATTGTTGGAAATGCGTTACAACTCTATTTGCTATGTAAGAAAGAGACATTCACAAAAACTACATCCCTAGGTGGGTAGCAAGCAATACAAACAAATAAAGAAATATGAAATAGATGAGGACAAAGTATGATATGAAAACACTAATATTTATATCTATATTAATTGATGCAAAACACAATTATTACATCCTTATCACTTACAACTATAACTATATATAAAACTCATAAAATTTCATCAAACATTCCTTGCTCTTGGATGATTTTCTGACTGCTATCAGCAAATAACATTCCTCTACTTCTTTTCTAATTATCCTTAATTATTCTCTATTTTCCCTTATTCTATTATGTGCTAATATACTTAGTTATGGATTGCTCCTGCAATTGACTTCCCTTATTCTTTGTATAGGCTGTTGCTTTGCTCTTCTTTGCCTATTTTATCCAAGCTATATTCTCTCTTGGCTACTCTCTCTCTCTGATTACTATTGCATCAAATTCTCTATATTTATGCTCATTCCCTTTTTCATTTTTATCTTCTTCTGACTGCTACCTACAACTATCTCACCTACCCCAATGTTTCACCCCAAACTCTAAGTAGGATCCAAAAATTCAAAATTTGAAAGGGTCTACAATAAATGACTATAGCTATTAATTTTCATAGTTGACTAGGCAAATAGGTATGAGGAGTAAAAAACAATATTTTAACACTCCCCCTTATTTTTGACCTTCCTACCAATGTCAATTAGACTCTTCTCATTCTCCAAAGCCTCCTTATAACTTCTTTTTAACTTACCAAATGCGTTTGCATCCTTTTTATGCATGTCTGGAGGTTCATTACTAAAGTCCATAGTTGTATTAATGGAGTCTATTGTTTTTATGAAGGAGTCTATAGTTTTTTTCTAGGAGTCCATAGATGGACTATTTGAGTTTGTAGATTTTCTATAGAAGTCCATAGATAGACTACTTGAGTCCATAGATTTTTTGTAGGAGTCCATATTTCTGCTAATGAAGTCCATAGATTTGTTGTAGGAGTCTATAGTTCTACTGATGGAGTCCATAGATTTACTATAACAGTCCATAGCTGGATTGATGGAGTCTGTAGATGGACTAATGGAGCTCGTAGATAGACTATTTAAGTCTATATATCTACTGTAAAACTTTGGAGCTATCATAACACTATGTAAGCCTAATGCTACTACACTTATGACCCCAAACCTTCCTCTTAGGTGCATGAAAGTGTCTTTAGGCAATGGCTTAGTAAAAAAATCAGCTAGTTACTAATCAAACTTGCAAAAACTAAGCTCTATTACATGATTTTTAACTAACTCATGAATAAAGTGATACCTGATTGTAATGTGTTTGCTCCTACCATGAAATAAGGGGTTCTTTGACAATGCTATGGATGATACATTATCACAATAGAACATAAAATCTCCTTGTTTCTCCTTATGTAAATCAAAAAGTATCTTTCTCAACCATATAGCTTGACGTGTTATTGCATTGGCTATTATATACTTTGCTTCAGCTATAGAAAGTGACACTATTAGTTTTTTCTTAAAGCCCAAGATATGGCTCCTAACACAAGATGAAATACATAACCCAAAGTGCTCTTTTGATCATCAAGGATGCCCATCCAATCACTATCTGTGTAACCAACAAGCTAAAACTCATGTGTTAGTGCATATAAAACACCATAATCTATTGTTCCATTCATGTACCTCAATATCCTCTTGCCTACTTACCAATATGTCTCATTTGATGTCTCCATGAATCTTGATATAAGGCTAACTACATACATGTTATCTGACCTTATTGCAGTCAAGTACATTAAGCTCCCAATAGGCTCTAATAGCACGTGGGGTCTACATTGCTACTGCAATCATCTTTGCATAACTTAAGGCTTGTCTCAACTAGAGTGAATATAGGCTTGTTGTCCACAATATTGAGCCTTTTCAAAACCTCTTTTGCATACATATATTGTCATGTGAATATGCCTTCATCCATTTTCTTGACTTCTATCATAAGAAAGTACTTCAAAAATCCCAAATCAGTCATTTCAAACTCATTTTTCATGGTTGTTTTGAAATCTTCAATAGATTGATTTGCATTACCGGTGAATATTAGATAATCCACATATAATACAATAATCAACATACCTTCCTTGCATGCTTTGATGCATAATGTGGGCTCACTTGCACTTTTACTAAAATTGTTGCTCAACAAATATGAGTCTATATGGCTATACCATGCTCTTGGGGCTTGCTTGAGCCCATATAATACCTTTTTCAACCTATACACTTTGTTCTCATGCTTAAAAATATCATATCTAGGTGGTTGTACCATGTAGACCTCTTATTGAAGCACTCTATTCAAGAATGCCTACTTCATGAACATCCATTTGATGCACCTTCTACTTATGTTGGGCAGTAATGGCTATGATTATCCTTACAGTTTCTAGCCTTGCCACAGGTGTAAATGTTTCATTGTAATCATGTCTGGGCTTTTGCTTGTATCCTTTCACCACTAGCCTTGCCTTATTCCTCTCTATCTTACCTTCAGGCATGTTTTTTATCTTGTATACCCACTTAACTCCTATGACCTCTTTTCCTTTTACTAGGTAAACTAACTCCCATGTATCATTTCTCTCTAAGGTGTACATTACTTCATCTATAGATTCATACCACTTGTTGTCCTTAACTACTTTTTAAAATTTAGATTGGATCAACGTATAGAAAGAGTGCATAATTCATGGTTTTGTTCTCATTTTTCTCATACCTTGACTGCTCATAAACTTCTTTCAAGCTTCTTATCCTTACTTGATGTTAACTTGAGTTGGAGGAGGAGGATGTAGAATCTTGAATATCCCCTTGACCTCCATGATGGTTGATACCATTAGATGAATTATCCCTATGTGAAATAGGGATCTATGTTGGTACATTGGTTACTATACCACCTATTGCTTGAGATTCAATGAAGGGTCCACCAACCCTTGTTTCAATATGTTCTTCTCCTTATCACTCTTCCCAAACTTCATGCTCAATGAATTAAACATCTTGACTGATTATGAGATCTTTGGTGATGGGATTATATAACTAATATGCCTCTGATTGGTACCTATACCCTATGAAAATACACTTCCCATCTTTATCATCCCACTACATTCTTATTTGCTTGGGCACATGTGCATATGATACATAATAGAACACTCTATGGTGTTTAACATTTATCTTTCAATTGCTCCATGCTTCTTGTGGGATTACATCCCTTATACTCTTTTTTGGACAAATGTTTAACAAGTACATGACTATTGCTATAACCTCAGCCTAAAAATCATTAGGTAAACCTTTTTCCTTTAGTATGCTCCTTGTCCTCTCTTGGTTGGTCCTATTCTCCTCTTGACCACACCATTTTGTTGCGGTGTATACCTAGCTATAAATTATTTCTTTATGACATGATCCTTGAAAAAATTCATGAACTCATTCGAGATATACTCTCCCCCTCTATCCATCCTTGAAATCTTAACATAGTGGCCACTTTGCTTCTCCACCATGGCCTTGAAATGCTTGAAGGTCTCAATTGCTTCTAATTTGTTCTTCAAGAAATACACCCATATCTTCTAGCTGTAATCATCTATGAATGTCATGGAATAGACATTCTTGGATAGGGAGGGGGTCTTCATTGGACCACACAAATCTGAATGGATCAACTCTAATGGAACTCTATCTCTCAATGCTTTACCCATGGGAAATGCACTCCTATATTGCTTCCCCAATATGCATCCTTAACACACCTTATTTGGTTTTTATATAAGGGGAAACCCATTCACCATGTGCTTCTCATGAAAAAGGTTTATCCCTCCAAAGCTCAAATTCCCATATGTAAGATGCCAAAAATTAGGTTCATCTACCATCATTATTTTGAACACTATTATGATCTCACATTGCATTCTTAATGGAAACATATTATTGCTTCTCATCTTGACTACTGTTATCTTCCTATTGTAGCCACTCTTATAAAATATGATGCACTCACTATTATCAAATCTGAACTTATACCCCTTTTGCATAAGCTACCCTATGCTGATAAGGTTGTGTTTCATCCTGGGTATATATTAAACATCATGAATTTGCCTTTTATCACCTTGCTTGGTGTGGATTGAAATGCTACCCTTATCCATGAAGGGAACCTTATCATTATTTCCCATCTTCACTTCTAATTTTATTGTCTCATCTATGTGGCTGAACATATCTTTGTTCCCAATCATGTGGTTTCTACAACCACTATCCAAATAGCATATCTCCTTGCTACTTTGTTCGGCAATGTTGCATGTTATAAACAAGCTTCCTCATTTCTCATTCCTATTTGGTTAAGCCTCTTGTGTATGATTAAAATTATAATTTTGTCTATCCATGTCATATTCCTTCTTGCTACACTCACTAGCATAATGTCCATACCTCTTGTACTAATAACATTGGATGCTAGACTTATTATACCTTTGTGTAGATTCACCTCTAGAAGTGTTGCTGGTCATTCCTCTTCTTCTTCCATGTGACTCTTGATGGCTATGCCTTCCACCTTCTTGATTGTTTCAAGTTATTCCACTTTCTCTATTGTTTGATCCTTTCATTCTTCCTTTCACATTGACATTCATCTTGAATGCTTGTTCATGGGAGGAGGTGGCTGGCCTATTTAGCCTTTGTTCATGGGTTTGAAAAGAACCCATTAGCTCATCAACTATCATTTTTATCAAATACGTTGACTCTTCTATAGCAATAACTATAGGGTCAAATCTAATTGGAAGGATCCTCAACACCTTCTCAATGATCCTATGGTCTTCAAGGGTATCACCGCATGTCTTCATTTGATTTACAGTATTCATAGTTCTTTTGAAAAAGTTATTTATTGACTCATTTTCCTTCATTTGTAGGGTGTCAAAGTTTATTCTTAAGAGCTGCAACTTGACAAGTTTCACCTTATCACTCCCTTGATATGTATTTTAAAATATATCCCATGCTTGCTAGGAATGGACAACTGTTGATATCCTAGGAAAGATTGAGTCAGCCAAATCCATTTGTATGTAGTTGATTGCTTTGGCATCTTTCTTCCTATTCTCCTTCGACACATTATTTTATGCTTGGGTCAAAGCATTTAAGGCAGCCACGTCTGTAACCTCATTGTACCCAGCTTCAACCGACTCCCATAACTCTTGAGAGTTGAATATTACCTTCATTTTGATGCTCCACACATCATAGTTTTTCCTATCAAACATGGGGAACTGCTACAAAGACCCTGAACTTCTTGCTTCCATGTCTGAATGCACTCACAACCTAGCTTTGATACTAGTGGTTGGAAATGTGTTATAGCTCTATTAGCTATGTAAGAAAGAGACAATCATAAAAACTACAACCCCAGGTGGATAGCAAGTAATAGAAACAAAAAAAGAAATATGAAACAGATGAGGGTAGAGTATGATAGGAAAACACTAATATTTATATCTATATTAATTGATGCAAAAAATAATTGTTACATCTTTATCACTTATAGCTACAACTATATACAAAACTCACAAAATTTCATTAAACATTCCTTGCTCTTGGATGATTTTCTGACTACTGCCAGCAAATAACATTCCTCTACTTCTTTTCTACTTCTCCTTACTATTTCTCCATTTTCTCATATTCTATTATGTGATAATATCTATATCTATAGACTATTGTTGTAGTTGACTTCCCCTATTCTTCTTATAGGCTGTTGCTCTGCTCGTCTCTGGCTATTTTCTATAGGCTATATTTACTCTTGGTTGCTCTCTCTCTGATTGCTATTGTGTCAAATTCTCTATATTTCTATTCGTTCCCTTTTTCCTTTGTGTTTTCTTTTGACTTTTGCATATAGCTGTCTCACCTACCCCAATGTTTCCCCCCAAACTCCAATCAAGATCCAAAAATTCAAAATTTGAAAGGGTCTAAAATAAATCACTACAACTATTAATTTTTGCAGCTCACTGGGCAAGTAGGTAGGAGGAGTAAATAATAATATTTTAACAGTTATTACTCAAGAATAGAGAAAAGATCAATTTTTATTACTCATAATAATTCCTTAGTAACCATATGGAACTTAGCATTATAATACTCACATATTCATTGTAAGTTGCTTATATTTGCTATCTAACAGACTTGTTTAGCTACAAACAATACAGGGGAATTGAGATAGCCCACTAAACAATTTAAGGAAAGAAAACACTACATGATTAACAAGAGAATAATTAATTGAAAATCCATGCATAAATTCATACAAATCTATATTATATGCATACAACAAATGCAACCCTTTTTTATAGGAGCTTTAAGAGAGCATACTTATTAGGATAGATTCAAGAAAACTATAATATTCCCTAGATGGTTATTTCATCCAACCATAGAATACGCTGAAGGACTTGCATAGGGGTATGAATTCTTATATAGTTTAATTTTCTATATTTGATTAACAATTACTCTTAGGATCTATTTCTATCATGGCATATATGTATAACAGGTGAAACTTTAAAGCATATATGGTACATATCGTGACTTAGGGATGCTTACATGTTTTTATATGTCATTCTCATGATGATCATATTAAATGATATTTTTAACTCAAGCTAAAATAAAACATATTCATAGCTATTAATTTAGATTTGACACTGACAAGGTTGCATATATTCATAGCTATTAATTTTGGATTGATACTTTTTTAGTGTGCACTTAATTTGTCATATGGTTTCAACTTTTTCATATATTCCCCTCATTTAGTTTACACTTTGTGATAATCCTTGATTTGTGTTATTGCATGAAGTTAAAAATATGGCAAAGTTTTCTACATTTCAAACTATTACTTTGCCTTGTAGTAAATTAAAAGTGAAGGAAGCATACTTAGCAGTTTCATTTTAGGTTCAAAAGGTGTAGTTGAATTTTAATGTTTTAGAAATAGTATTGATAGTGTTGAAAAAACATACAATACTATTGGTTGTGTAAGAGATAAAAAATAACAAAAATCTATAGGCCCAAGTTGGCAGTAAATAAATAACAAAAAATAGAAATAAGGGAGGAGAGAAAATGGAGAAATAATCAATAAATTTTCATATATATAAATATAAACAATTATTCTACAAACACAACTACTGTTGTTTATATAAATAACTCACAAAAACATATAAAAGAGGACTTTCCTTATTTCATTTGACTATTGTCAAAAAAAAAAAATCTTACTACTGCTCTATTTTTTTTGGTTCAACTGGTCTCTCTTGATAGGCTACTTCTAATTCACTTTGTTGTATATGTTATAGGCTACTGGGAATATTAATAGCTCTATTTTCTCTCTATAGGTTGCTGCTATATATTCTTCTACTACTGCTCTATTTTATGCTACACATTCCCTCTTTTTTTGACTATAGTAGTATTGAATTTAATGTCTTCTACATTCTTTTTGTCTCTCTCTAACTTTTCACTTGCTCTGTAGCTTTCCCACCAAAAAAAAAGTCAAAATGGGCTCCAAAAAATCAAATTTGAAATCGTTGCATTAAATTTAGTTGGTGGATTATCATGTTTCGACACTGTGTGTGGAGTTAGGTAGGAGGAGGTCAAAAAATAATATTTTAACACTTCTCCTTATATTTGACCTTCCTACCATGGTCAACTAGACTTTTCTCAGTCTCCAAAATCTCCTTGTAACTTTTGTTTAGTTTCTCAAATGCTTCACCTCTTTTATGCATGTCTAGAGCTTCCTTACTAAAGTCCATAGCTCTACTGATGGAATTAATAGCTACACTATTGAAATCTGTAGGTACCCTATCAAATTCACAGTTGGACTATAATCCATAGCTACCTTAACAAAATTTATAACTAGATTGACAAAATCTAGAGCTGGATTAATGAAATTCATAGCTAGACTATAATATGTAATTGGTCTACTAAAATCTATAGGTGGACTAATGAAATCTGTAGCTGAACTGTCAAGATCTATAGCTACCCTATCAAAATCTGTAGCTACCCTATTGAAATATGCAACTCTATTTTAGGACTCCAGAGCTACCATAACACTATGTAGGCCTAATGTTGTTGCATTTATGACCCCTAATCTTCCTCTTAGGTGCATGAAAGAGTTTTTAGACAAAGGCTTAATAAAAATATTAGCTACCTACTGATCAAACTTACAAAAATTAAGATCTATGACATGATTTTCAACTAACTCATGAATAAAGTGATATTTGATTGTAATGTATTTACTCCTACTATGAAACACAAGGTTCTTTGACAATATTATGGATGATACATTATCATAATAGGCTGTAGAAGCTCCTTATTACTATTCATGAAAATAAAAAAGTATCCTTCTCCACCATATAACTTGACATATTGCTACATTGGTTGCTATGTACTCTGCTTCAGTTGTAGAAAGTGACACTATTAGTTGTCTCTTTGAAGCCCAAGATATGGCTTTTGACCCAATATGAGATACATACCCTAAAGTTCTCTTTTGATCATCAAAGTTGCTTGACCAATCACTATCCATGTAACCAATAAACTAAAACTCATTTTTTGCTACATACAAAACACTATAATCCCTTGTTGCATTTATGTACATCAATATCCTTTTGCCCGCTTTCCAATGTGTCTCTTTTGGCATCTCCATGAATCTTGATATGAGGCTGACTACATACATGATATTAAACCTTGTTGAAGTCAAGTACATTAGGCTTCCCACTAGGTTCTTATAGCGTGTGGGGTCTACATTGTTGCTGCAATCATCTTTGCACAACTTCAAACTTGTCTCAGCTAGTGTGAACATATGATTGCTATCCAACATCTTAAACCTCTCCAAAATCTCATTTGCATACTTAGATTGGCATATGAATATGTTTTCATCCATTTGTTTGACCTCTATTCGAAGAAAATACTTCAATAAACCCAAATCACTCATTTCAAATTCATTTTTCATGCCTATTTTAAGTTTTTTAATAGATTGATTTGCATTAACAATGAATATTAGATCATCCACATACAATAAAACAATCACCATTCCTTTTTTGCATGCTTTGATGTAAAGTGTTGGTTCACTTGCATTCTTGCTAAAACCGTTGCTTAACAAATATGAGTCTATATGACTATACCATGCTCTTGGGGCTAGTTTGAGCCTATATAATGCCTTTTTCAACCTATACATTTTATTCTCATGTTTGAGAATTTCATATCAAGGTGGTTGTTCTACATAGACCTCTTTTTCTAGTACTCCATTCAAGAATATCGACTTCACATCCATTTGATTCACCTTCCACTTGTGTTGGGAAGCAATGGATATGATTGTCCTTAAGGTTTCTAGCCTTGCTACGGGTGTAAATGTTTCATTGTAATCACATCTGAGTCTTTACTTGTAGCCCTTCACCACTAGCCTTGCCTTATGCCTCTCTATCTTGCCTTCGGGAGTAGTTTTTGTCTTATATACCCACTTAACTCTTATGACTTTTTTCCCTTTTGGTAGGCCAACTAACTCTCATGTGGCATTTCTCTTTATGGCATGCATCTCTTCATCTATAGCCTCACACCACTTGTTGCTCTTGATTACTTCTTCAAAGTAGATTGGATCAAATGATAGAAAGAGTGCATAATCAATTGTTTCATCTTAATTTTCTTCATACCTTAACTGCTCATAAATTTTTTGCAATCTCTCTATCCTTGTTTGGTGTTGATTTGAGTTGGAGGAGGAGATGTTCACTCTTGAACAAATCCTTGACCTCCATGATGGCTTCTGCCATTAGATGAATCAACCTTATGTGAAATAGGGGTCCGAGTAGGTGCATTGATGGCTGTACCATCTGCTATTTTAGATTGAATAAAGGGTCCACCAACCTTTATTTCCACATGCTTTTCTTCTTGTTTCTCTTTCCAAGCTTCATGTTCAATGAATTGAACATCCCAGCTGATTATGAGCTCTTTGGTGATGGGATTATACATCTGGTATGCTTTTGATTGGTCACTATACCCTATGAATATATATTTCTCACCTTTATCATCCCACTTTGTTCTTCTTTGCTTGGGTATGTGTCCGTATGCTACACAACCAAACACTCTAAGGTGTTCTACACTTGATTTCTGATTGCTCCATGCTTCTTGAGGGATCACATCCCCTACACTCTTCATTGGATAAATGTTCAACAAGTACATAGTTGTTACTATAGCCTCAACCCAAAAATAATTAGGCAAACCCTTTGCCTTTAGCATGCTCCTTGCCATCTCTTGGATGGTCCTATTCTTCCAATTGGGCACACCATTTTCGTGTGATGTATACCTAGCTTTAAATTGCTTCTTTATGCCATGATCCTCATAAAAATTCATGAAATCATGTTAGGACCCCCTGCTCTTGAAGAGCACAATTGATTACTTTTGTATAAGCAACTAAACACATAATTTAACCAGAAGTAACAAGTAACAAGAAATAAAAAAAAAACACAGAATATGAGAGATAATACCCAATTGTATTAATACTCTTCCAGAAGGAAATACAACAAAGAAGATGCCACAATCTTATTCACACTCGTCTAGGGCTCCCACACCTTTAGGGCGTAAACAGTAAATCTCTTCAAGAGTTCTCTCTCTCAATCATGGTCACAACCAACAACTCAAACATAGAGTTGTTGTTCACCTCCACTAGTTAGTAACAATACTGTCAGTCCACCAGTCAGTAACAATACTGCGAGTCCATAGAGTATACACACATACTCCAATTTTGAGTACACAACGCACTCCAAGTAGATCTCCCATGAACTTGCAACAACCTACAAATCAAACTGATCTTACTTACACATGTAGATCTCACCTGATCTTGCTATACCGCAGATTAACTTGGCCTTGCACACCTGCCAACTTAGATCATACACACCTGAAAGAACCCTTGTCCTTGCCTCACCAAGTCCTTATGATTCTCCCAACCAGCACCCCTGTGGATCTTCTACCAAATCTTGTTGTCCCACAGATCTACCTGATCATACACACTTGGCACTGTGGCACTATGAGGACCTAACCTTGCTCTCTTCCCTTTGAAGGAGCTAACCTTGCTCTCTCTATCTAGCACACTTAATAATACAGCCCACGAGTCTATTATATAGATCCCATACAAACAATAATTATACTTTTAATTACAATAATTAGAACTGCAGCTCCAAGACTAAAATTAGTCTTAACATGCAAACTAGTCGTTTAACAAACTAATTGTTTGTACAACAAACAGTTCTGGAACACACAGGCGACCGACATCAGTCCTTGTCTGTCTGGAGGTGACCAATGTGCGTGACTCCTGACTGATGTCAGTTGCTACCTATCCACCATTAACCGACGTTAGTCGGACTAACCAACGTTGGTGACTATGACACTCAACAACTTCCATGTTTGCATCTGGGTGAAGCTTTTAGCTCTACAACCTAACAATCTCCCACTTGGAGATAAACAACTACCCCTGTACCTGTACCTATACTTCATCTAATTTGTTTTCTGGCTTGTATCCCTCTTCAAGCTCAATCATGAAGACCAACCACCACAAAACCTGTGGTGTTCCACTTGTCATCCAAGTAATCTACCGCATCCGAATCTACATACCCATGTAGAGAAGTCCCTGACCTTGCATAGCATGAATCCCTGATGTTGGTCCCTCTCAGATACCTGAGAACCCACTAAACTACTCTCCAGTGCTTCTTTCCCATATTGGCCACAAAATTTTTGACAACACCCACTGCTCAGACAAACTTAGGTCTAGTACACATGTACTTAACCTCATCATGTGAATTGGGACATTGTTCTGTGAACTATCCAACCATCGGTGTGCTAACCGGTTCTGCATCTTGCATCTTGAACCATGCCACTACCTTATTCGCACAATCATCTGCGACAAAATCAACCTGTGACCTTCCATGTCTCTAGAAAAGCTCATGCCAAAGAATTTCGCTCTTGAATCCTTCATGGCACACCACTAAACTAATTTTACCCTTAGCTCAGCAAAACCCTACATGTATGAACCTGCAACAAGCACATCATCCACATACAGTAATAGGATAATGTCACGACCATTATCCACCTGGTAAAAATAAGCACAGTGATTACAATGACATTGACTAAAGCCATGCTTTGTCATAAACCTGTCAAACCTATACCACTGTCCTGGAGCATGCTCAAGACCATATGACCTAGCCTTCTATCTCACATGTCCATCCTCTCTCTTCTTTAACCAAAAAATCCATTCGTCTTTCAGTGCTTTCTTTCCCCAGCTTGCAACTCTACCAAATCTCCTGTTTGATTCTGCATCCTAGGAATCAAATTCCTCATACATGCCATGCTCCCACTATTTCTTGGATCCTTCCTGCTCTGCAGTGAGCAATTAGTATAAAGAAAGGGAATAATAAATTTGAGGCTTACTTACCCTTTCAATCCTCCACATGGGCGTTTGAGACTCTTTGACAGCTTACTGTCTGCCCAAAATCCATTCCAGTGACCAATGTCGGTCACCACCCAGTCTGCATCCGACCAACATCAGCTCCATGCGACTGACCTTCCTGCTGATGCTGGTTCCCTGACCGACATCGGTGTCCACCTGGTCACTGACACTAGTTCTCTGACCGACGTCGGTCGCCACCTGCCTGACACCACTGACTTTGCCTGTCTGCACATGACCAACGTCGGTGCCTGCCTGTTCGACGTCAGTTCCACTCGACCGACACCACTAACTATGTTCTCCTATGAGTGATGACTTTTTACCCACGAGATCTCTTTGGATCAGAACCCTGTCCAACTACCCTACTCAGAGTTATTCAGTCCCCTTCGCTAATCTCTATCCATCATCTCCTCCATGAACACCAAGGCTTTCCAGTTCTTAAGTTTGTCAACGACATCTGAGTTCCTCTTAAGAACATGCATCTCCTTATTACTCATGTGACCAAGCCTATAAAGCCATGTCTTCGCAATAGAAGAAGAATTACTAATACAAGTAGGTAGATAAAGAGTACTTACTTTCTTACCACATGCTAATTCAAGTGCATCCGCTATGAGAGTTACTATGCATCTCTCATCACCCAACTTTTTTGAAAAAATTACCTCATCTTCAAGACTGGGACTTGCATGACCTTCTTCAACACCCATGTGTTGGCAGTCTGCAATTTCAACCACACTTCCCCTTTGCCAATACTTTGACAAGGCTCACCAACCCCTAAATAAATCTTTCCAAAGTCTCCATGGACCTTAACATGGAAAAATACTCTATTTAGGGCTGCATGGAAAGAGGCAACATAATCTTTAAACCAAGATTCTACTTTATCCAAGGAACATAAAAGAACAACCAGTGCAATAATACATGCAACACATGCTTCTTTATTTCCTTCATGCTGATCTTCTACCAACCAACAATCTTTCTTTACCTGGTCTTTCTTTCCATAACACCGTAATTGATCATTCTTGCTTTTGAATTCCTCCATACTTTCTTCTGCCATTGCTATACTCCCACTCAATCAGAAACCCCTAAGAGTGACCTGTAATCAACAAACACTTAACAAGCTCTGACCACTTGTTAGTTGATCCTAGCTCTGATACCAATTGTCAGTGGTATCAAGCTCTAAACATGTACCCTGGCTCTGATACCAATTGTCAGGACCCCCTGCTCTTGAAGAGCACAATTGATTACTTTTGTATAAGCAACTAAACATAGAATTTAACCAAAAGTAACAAGTAACAAGAAATCAGAAATAACACAAAATATGAAAGACAATACCCAATTGTATTAATACTCTTCTAGAAGGAAATACAACAAAGAAGATGCCACAATCTTCTTCACACTCCTCTAGGGTTCCCACACCTCTAGGGCATAAATAGTAAATCTCTTCAAGAGTTCTTTCTCTCAATCACGGTCACAACAAACAACTCAAACACAGAGTTATTGTTCACCTCCACCAGTCAGTAACAATACTGCCAGTCCACCAGTCAGTAACAATACTACCAGTCCACAGAGTATACACATACTCTAAGTTCGAGTACACAACGCACTCCAAGTAGATCTCCCATGAACTTGCAACAACTTGCAAATCAAACTAATCTTACTTACACATGTAGATCTCACCTGATCTTGCTATACCACATATCAACTTGGCCTTGCACACCTACCGACCTAGATCATACACACCTAAAAGAACCCTTGTCCTTGCCTCACCAAGTCCTTATGATTCTCCCAACTAACACCCCTGTGGATCTTCTACCAAATCTTGCTGTCTCACAGATCTACCTGATCATACACACTTGGCACTGTGGCACTATGAGGAGCTAACATTGCTCTCTTCCCTATAAAGGAGCTAACCTTGCTCTCTCTATCTAGCACACTTAACAATACAACCCATGAGTCTATTATATACACCCATACAAACAATAATTAAACTTCTAATAAAAATAATTAGAACCGCAGCTCCAAGACTAAAATTAGTCTTAACATGCAAACTAGTCATTCAACAAACTAACTATTCATGCAACAAATAGTTCTGAAATGCATAGGCGACCGACGTCGGTCCCTTTCTGTCTGGAGGTGACTGATGTCGGCTGAATCCTGACTCGATGGCGGTTGCTATTTGTCCACCACTGACTGACATCAGTCGGCCTAACTGACGTCGGCGATTGTGACACTCAACAACCTCCATGTTTGCATCTGGGTGAAGCTTTTAGCTCCACAACCTAACAAATCATTAGAGATATACTCTCCCTCTCTATCCATCCTCAAAATATTGATATAGTAGCCACTTTGCTTCTCCACCATAGCCTTCAAATGCTTGAAGATCTCAAATGCTTCTAATTTGTTCTTCAAGAAGTACACTCATATCTTCTGACTATAATCATCTATGAATGTCATGAATAGACATTCTTAGATAGTGAGGAGGTCTTCATTAGACTACACAAGTTTGAATGTATCAACTCTAAGGGAGCTCTATATCCCCATGCTTTATCCATAAGAAATGCACTCCTATGTTACTTCCCTAATATGCATCCTTCACACACCTTGTTTGCCTATTTTATAAGGTGTAGCCCCTTCACCATGTACTTTTTATGAAGAAGGTTCATCCCTCTAATGCTCAAATGCCCATATCTTAAATGCCAAAGAATATGCTCATTTACCATCATTGTTTTGAACGCTACTACGAGCTCACTTTGCATTCTCAATGGAAACATTGGATTGCTTGTCATCTTGATTGCTGCTATCTTTCTATTACAACCACTCCTATCAAAGATAATACACTCACCATTCTCAAATCTGATTTTGTACGTTTTTTGCACCAACTTCCCAATGTTGATAAGGTTGTGTTTCAACTTAGGTACATAGTAAACACCATGGATTTGCCTTTTATCATCTTGTTTGGTGTGGATTGAAATGCTGCCCTTACCCATGAAATGAACCTTATCATTGTTTCCCATCTTCACATCTGATTTTATTGTCTCATCTATGTGGCTAAATATCTCTTTGTTCCCACTCATGTGGTTGCTGCAACCACTATCAAAGTACCTTTTCTTCTTGCCACTTTGCTCAGTAATGTTACATGTTATAAACAAACTTCCACCTTGCTCATTCCTATTAGGTTCAACTTCTTGTGTGTGAGTGAAATTTAAATTTTGCCTATTCATATCATACTCATTTCTACACTCACTAGCATAATGTACATACCTCTTGCAATAATAACATTAGATGCTAGATTTGTTATACCTTTGTGTATAACCACCTCTAGAAGTGTTGCTACTCCTTCCTCTTCCTCTTCCATGTGACTCTTGATGGTTATGCCTTCCACCTTCTTGACCGCTACAAGTTCTTCCTCTTCTTCTATTGTTTGATCCTCTCCCCTTTCCTTTCACATTCACATTGGTCTTAAATGCTTGTTCATGGGAGGAGGTGACTAACCTATTCAATCTTTATTCATGAGTTTATAAAGAGCCCATTAGCTCATCAACCGTCATTTACTTTAATTTTCTTAATTCTTCTATGGCAATCACTATAGGGTCAAATTTAATTGGAAGGCTTCTCAACACCTTCTCAATGACCCTCTGATCTTCAAGGTTATCACCACATGTCTTCATTTGATTTACTATGTTCATAGTCCTTGTGAAGAATTCATTGATAGACTCATTATCCTTCATTTGTAGGGTCTCAAAGTCTCTCCTTAAAAACTATAACTTCATAAGCTTCACCTTGTCACTCCATTGATATGCATTCTGCAAGATATCCCATTCTTGCTTGGAATGAACAATTGCTACTATCCTAAGAAAGATTGAGTTAGTCAAAGCCATTTATATGTAGCTGAGTGCTTTGGCATCTTTCCTCCTATTCTCCTTCAGCACATTCTTTTATGCTTGGGCCAAAGCATTGAGACAACCATGTCTGCAACCTCATTGTACCCAACTTTAACTAACTCCCATAGCTCTTGAGAGTTGAATATTGATTTTATTTTGATGCTCCACACATCATAGTTTTTGCCATCAAATATAAGGCGCTGCTGCCAAGATACTGAACTTCCTACTGCCATGTCTAAATGAACTCTTCCCCTGGCTGCCCTTCACCTACAACTTTGATACTAGTTGTTGGAAAAACTTACAACATTATTGGCTGTGTAGAAAAGAGAAAATAACAAAAATCTACAGGCCCAAGTGAGCAGCAAATAAACAACAATAGATAGAAATAGGGGAGGAAAGAAAATGGATAAATAATCACTAAATTTACATATATATAAATATGAAAATTTTCTTCTACAAACACAGCTACTGCTATTTATATAAATAACTCACAAAAACATATAAAAGAGGACTTTCCTTATTTCATTTGACTACTGTCAACAAAAAATAATTTTCTTACTACTGTTCCTCTATTTTCCTTTGTTCTACTGCTCTCTCCTGACATGCTGCTACTAATTCACTTTGATGTATATGCTACGAGCTGCTTGGAATATCCGTCGCTCTATTTCACCTGTTATCTCTCTACAAACTACTGCTATATATTCTCTTGCTGCTGCTCTGTTTTCTGCTACACATTCCCTCTTTTTTCTGACTTGTGCAACGTTGAATTTAACGTCTTCTACATTCTTTTTGTCTCTCTCTAACTTCTCACTTGCTCCATAGCTTTCCCCCCAAAAACCAAGTCAAAATGGGTTCCAAAAAATCAAATTTGAAATCGCTGCATTAAATTCAGTTGGTGGCTTATCGTGTTATAGAGCTGCGTGTGGAGTTAGGTAGAAGGAGGTCAAAAAATAATATGGTAATTTTTGCAAATTTCTCTAATTATTTCTTGATTGGCTGGCAGACGTCTTCCATATTACAGGTCTATCAAGAAATTATAACATAAATATGGTGCGGGTTATATCAATCATAAAAGAATTTTACAATCACATCTGGAAAAAGAGCTCTATTTTGGATGTGCTGATGACAGAACAACATATGGCTACCCATAACTCATATGTGGATATACAGTTGACTTTCTCCAACCTGATGGTTCGAGATGGTGCAATGTTCTTTTGCATTACAATATTGACTATCCTTCATACTACATTCCGTTTGCTAGTTTTGAGTTCATGTCATTTGTATAAAGGCATGGTTTTGACTTCATCACACAATAGTCTTTTCAATGGCCAGAGGGGTATGTCATCTTGACTGATATGTGGAATGTATGGCCGTTCCTGGAAAAATTCATACCCACAAAAGTATCCAATGATCCTGATGTTTATATACACCCGGATCAAGTGAGGAATGTATTCATTGGAATGAAGATTCCATTTAGAATACATTTTGAACTATTCAGCATTGAAAATCAGCATTATGATACAGCAAGGCTCTATCGAGCCCAGCACATTTGCAGCATTGTGAAAGAGGTACACCATTTCCCATGACACTGATTTCACACTGATTCAACCAGGACAAATGATTTCGCGAACAGACACTATGTACATCTGCACGCCCACCAAAGGTACTGAAAGCGATGCTGATTACTCTCCATCGGGTGACTTTGCTAATCGAGAGAGCGATTACGTTATGGACTTCATAATTGTGTTAAAAGGTGGAGATGATTTTGGGAACGCGAATACACACAGCAAATTTTAGACTTCATAAATATTTTTGGATTCACTTATTTTTTGGTATACAATTAACATAGGACATAACTGAAAATACCAGTAAAGCGCTGCAAGTTATGCTCATTATGCACATGATCTTCAAAATAATGAATGTTATTAAGCTCATGACGTGTAATTTCCATCGTATTTATGTGGAGAAATTAACTGAAGAAATAATTTTTTTTTTTTCACAAATATGAACTTTCATCTCTGTAGCATTTACTTTTCCGCTTGTGTTTTATGCAGAAAAAATGAAGGGCATTGCAAAAGGATTTGACGGAGTTTTTAATATTGACAAGCTTTTTTAGACAAAGTAAATCATCTATAGTTATTTCTCCGTTCAACCCAGGTTCATGTTCTATCAAATCAAAGCATGAAATCCATCAAACAATAATCAAAACCAGATTTATGCCATATAAAGTTGCATATGCTCAGTTCAATATATATGAAACATAAAAAAAACATATAGAAGGAACTCAAAATGTTGGAGCAAATGGCCAATCCAAACTTAGTCCAAGAACATACAGTTTCCTCCATATCTATCACTGCCATATACCTAGGTTATTCTTAAATTGCTCCAGAAACCTCACTAATTGATATATTGATCAATGCAATCTTACAACTGTGTTTCTTTCGTATGTCAGTTTTAAAACATCCCACATGCCACGGTAACTTTTATCTTTGTATTCACCATCATCTTTTGGGCCCAATTCAATCAAGTCGATATTTTTTGTTCCATTCTAAGGTGACGGAGCAGTAGGAGATGCCTCTTTTTCGGAGCCTCGTTTAAGTGGAAGAGGGTGTGGTGGGGGACATAATCCACTCTTAATTTGCATTCAATATATGTGTTTTCTTTGACGGGCATAACCTAAAATATTCGTTAGCTCTTGCCCATAAGGTGTAACAACAATGCATAAGGAACTTGTCTTTGTACTGAAGATAAGGAGGGACTCGTTGCCGTGCGTGCATGGTGACCATAACATCACAAGTAGGCTTTGGAAGGACAATCCGAGTGTTCAGTTATATGCGGTACTTTTTGGTGGTCTTAGTATTTTACCTTGACAGTTGCATAATCGCATATATGGTACCGTTAGGAAGTCTATAATTTTAACTCCCTGTGTGCTTTAATTGTAGTATCCCGTAGGATCCAGGAGCAGTTGGGAGATATTTTAAAAATCTGGAAAGTTCGACTCTGTTTTTCTCTATCATAGCATTTAATATATTTACTTGAATTAATACTTTTTTTTTTTTTGCTTTTCCCTCCTTTTGGAATGTTTTTTTAGAAGTCTCCAGAACAACCATCGCTGCATGTTGTGTACAGCTCTGGGATGAGCATTTTGTATCAAGAAGTTAATGAATATTACAGAATTTGCTGTCGAATTTTCCAGCTACTATCTCTCTGTTCTCTCATAATTTTGCACCGTATTTTGATTGATCTTGGTTCATGTTTTGCATAGCAACATCTGATTCAACCTTTTATCTTCCCCAACAAACTGGTATCAGAGCGATGAGGTTGAAATCTTGCAGCAGCTTGAAGACAAGGAGACTCAGCAATAGTCACCGTTCAGGTCTAAGGGAAGATACTTTCTCTATTTTTATTTTGGGTCAGATTTAACCCCCAAACCACATTTTGTTAAACTATTTTTGTGTAAAATCTAGCTTAGAAGTCATGGCTAGTTACAGTAGGAATCTGGCTTTGCCACAAATACCTTTTTTTAATGGGAAAAACTATGAATATTGGTGTATAAAAATGAGAGTCTTAATCTGTTCCAAGGGACTCTGAGATCTAGTAGAGACTGGTTATGTAGAACCCCAGAGCCTTAATGCATTTTCACAGGCTGAATTAGATGAACTTGCCCAAATCAAGAAAAAGGATGCAGAAGCCCTAGGTTATATTTTCCAGGCCTTAGATGAGACGATTTTTGCCAGAGTTGCAGCAGAAACCAAATCTAACAAAGCCTAGGAGATCTTTAGAACAACGTACCAAGGAACTGATAAAGTTAAAGAAGCGAACCTGCAAATGCTTAGGAGAGATTTTGAAAACCTCCGGATGAGAGAACATGACACTGTAGATAAGTTTTTCACCCATGCAATGTGGATTGTTAACCAGCTAAGGTCTTATGGTGAAGTTGTAGAAGACAAGAAGATAGTTGAAAAGATTTTAAGAAATCCGCCTTTCAGATTTGAATCCTTAGTAGTTGCTATTCAGCAAGCCAAAGATCTGTCATAGCTCTCTGTAGATGAGCTAATGGGTAATCTCCAAACATATGAAACCAGAATGAGTAGATCTAATAATTTTTCACTAAAAAATGCTTTTAAAACTCAACTTTCAGTAAGTTCTGGAAGAGGAAGATCAAAATTTTCAAGAGGGAGGGGAAGATTCACAACCAGAGGAGGCAGCGCCCAAACAACAACCCAAGGAAGAGGAAGTTTTAATTCCAGTCATGGAGGATCTCAGCAGAACTATCATTCCAATGATAACCTAGGTGCACCCAATTGTTTCAGAGGTCGAAACAACAACTCCAGATGGTGCAATATCAATGAGATCTCTTATGCACCCAGGTATGAAAACTCAAATATCCAATGCTCATCCAAAATGCAGAAAATTTGGACATTATGAAAGTGAGTGCAGAATCAAAATGTGGGATCTAAATAGAGAAAATGCAAATTTTTCAACTGAAGGTGAAAGTTCCAATACAATGTTTATTGTTTGTAATGTTAAACAAGAAAGTGAAAAACATGTATGGTATCTTGATAGTGGCTGTAGTAACCACATGTTCGGAAATAGAGAGAATTTTTCAAGTCTAGATGAGTCTATTAAGTCTGATGTGAAGCTAGGAAATGCAAATCAAGTTCGAGTCCTTGGCAAAGGGACAGTTGATATTTTAACAAAACAAGGTGAAAGAAATTGCATGCTGGATGTTTACTATGTTCCCAGTCTCCGACACAATCTCATGAGCATTGGCCAGTTAGTACAGAAAGGGTACAGAGTCTACTTCGAAAATGAAAATTGCACTATCCTTGACAAAATTCCAAGTGACACCCTGATCGCTCAGATTAAAATGACTAAGAACTATATGTTCCCTTTGAAGATTCAGAGATTTATAGCAAATGTTAACCAAGGTTTCTCACAACATGTCATGGCAGCAATTCTATCATACAATGACAGTCCATGTACATCCACAAGAGGAGTCAACAAATGTGCTTCAGTGGCTGAAACAAATCTGCTAGTTCAAGGAGTTGCCAACAAGACTATACAAGGAGGACAAAAAATTTCAAAGTTAAATTTTTTAAATCAAGATATCGCCCAAGAGACATCCCAATTCACATTCAAAACAAATTCTCAAGATGAATCCTGGCTTTGGCACCTGAGATTCGGGCATCTCAATTTCAGTGGTCTCAAGCTCTTGCATACAAAAATATGGTAAATGGATTACCATTGATAGACAAGCCAAACCAATTATGTGAAGGATGCATTCTCGACAAGCAGCACAGGAAGAGCTTTCTAGAAGGAACTTCCGATAGAGCAAGAGAACTTCTAGAAATCATCCACTCAGAGATATGTGGACCTATGCAAACATCATAAATTGGAGGAAGTCTTTATTTCTTAACATTCATAGATGACTACAATAGAAAGACTTGGGTATATTTCCTCAGGTACAAATCTGAAGCCTTCGTGTTCTTCATGGAATTTAAGACAATGGTCAAAAAATAGAAAGGAAGATATATTAACACACTTAGGACAGACAAAGGTGGAGAATACATCTCCAAAGAATTTTCAAATTTTTGCGTAGAAAGTGGAATTCGAATGGAATTCATTGCGAGATACACTTCACAGCAGAATGGAGTAGTAGAGAGGAAGAATAAAACATTAATGGAGATGGCAAGAAGCATGTTGAAATTGAAACATTTGCCAAATGAATATTGTGCTGAGGCAATAGCCTGTACAACCTATATTTTAAATAGAAGTCCTACTAAATCAGTGAGAGGCATAGTGCCACAAGAAGCATGGATAGGGATGAAAAGCAGTGTATCTCACATGAGAGTATTCGGATGTGTAGCACATGCACACATACTTGATAAACTGAGAAGAAAATTAGATGATAAAGAAGAAAAATGCATCTTTGTTGGCTATGATCAACACATAAAAGGATACAAACTCTATAATCCTATCACACGGAAGGTTATAGTGAGCAGAGACATTGAATTTTCAGAAGAAGAAGCATGGGATGGAACATTTGAAAAGGTCCGTGCAGTCACTACCTTAGTATTTCCAAGTGAAGAAGAGTTTGAATAAATAAATCAGCAGCAAGGACCTCCAGCTATTGCTATAGTGATACCTCCTCCTCCCAATGTGCCAAATCAATCAATTGACAATGTGCGACAACAAGGTTATAGGCTAAGGAGCATGACCAAAGAGAAAAGCAACAAGCTCCAACAAACATTGCTAAAGCAGGAGAAAACTCGAGGCAAGTAGAACAAGAGAATCATCACAGTAGTGACAACTCTCCTAAACTGACAAAAACAAGAAGTCTGCATGATATTTATTAAAGCATTCAAGATGATGATGAGTAATTTTTTTTGGAATTTACACTGTATTCCATCGTAGATCCAACCTATTTTGAAGAGGCAACGCAACATGAAGAATGGGTGAATGCAATGAATGAAGAAATGGATTCTATAGAGAAAAATGAAACATGGGATCCAGTTGATCTTCTACCAGAGAAGAAAGCAATTGGTGTCAAATGGGTATTCAAAACAAAATTAAATGGAGAAGCAAATATTGAAAAACATAAGGCTAGAGTGGTTGTGAAATATTTTGCACAAAAACTAGGTATAGATTATAATGAAACCTGCACTCCAGTTGCTAGGATGGACACAATCAGAATGGTACTAGCAATAGAAGCACAAAATAAGTGGAAAGTATATCAAATGGATGTAAATTCCACATTTTTGAATGGATATCTTGAAGAAGTATATGTTCAGCAGCCGTCTAGATACAAAGTTCCAAGTCAAGAAAACAAAGTATGCAAATTGAAGAAAACCTTATATGGATTAAAGCAGGCCCCAAGAGCATGGTTTGTAAGGATAGATTCATACTTCATGGAGAATGGATTCAACAAGTGTAGTGGTGAGCCAACCCTGTACATCAAGATGAATGAAAAAGGACAGATTTTGATTGTTTATTTATATGTACATGATTTAATTTTCACTGGAGACTTATCAATTGATTTGTTCAAATCAGCAATGAACCAAGAGTTTGAAATGACAGACTTAGGTCTGATGAAGTTCTTTCTGTGAATAGAAGTTAAACAAAGGGATGATGGCATCTTTATATGTCAAGCAAAATACCCATAATATATTTTAAAGAGATTAAAAATGGAGAATTCCAGTTCAGTACCAACCCCTATAGCAACAAGGATGAAGATGAACAAGAATGAAGAAGGTCAAAATGTTGATCCAACTTTATACAAGAGATTGGTGGGAAGCCTAATGTATTTACGAGGTACTAGGCCAGATATAATGTATGGAGTCAGTCCATATCCAGGTTTATGGAAAAGCCAAATGAATTACATTGGTTGGTAGGAAAAAGGATTTTGAGGTATTTAAATGGAACAAGAAACCATGGAATATTATACACTGCATCAAAAGATTTTAAATTAGTGGGATATATAGATAGTGACTATGCAGGAAGCATGGATGACCGGAAGAGTACTTCTGGTTATGTGTTCACACTTGGAACTGGTGCAATTATGTGGACATCAAAGAAGCAGCCCATCGTTACTCTCTCAAGTGCAGAAGCAGAATATGTAGCAGCTACTACAGGAGCGTGCCAAGCCATGTGGATGAGAAGAATCTTAATAGAGTTAAAACATGAGCAAACAGAGGCAACAACCATATTTTGTGACAACAGCACCACAATTGCATTGTCAAAAAACCATGTTCTTCACAAGAGAACTAAAAATATTGCTACTAGGTATCACTTTATTAGAGAACTTCTAAACAACAAATAAATTTGCCTTCATTTTTGCAGGTCTGAAGATCAGTTCGCTGACATATTTACAAAGTTGTTGGCAAAGGAGACATTCTAGTATATACAAAGTGGCTTAGGAGTTTTTGACTTTGCACAAGTCTGCAGCTGAGAAAATAACTTTTTCCATTAGCTCCGGATGTGAAGCAACAATTTTTGGAGAAGCTTGATGAATTTTTTATGATCCCCAATCATTTTACAGAAAAGTTTGAATATTTCAAAATGTATTGAAGCGGCATTTCATGAATAGAAGTTGAAATTAAAGCGCACTGTTAGAAAGTCTATAATTTCAACTCCCTATGTGCTTTAATTGTAGTATCCCGTAGGATCCAGCAGCAGTTGGAGATATTTTAAAAATCTGGAAAGTTCGACTCTGTTTTTCTCTCTCATAGCATTTAATATATTTAGGTGAATTAATACTTTTTTTTCCTTTTCCTTCCTTTTGGAATGTTTTTTTAAAAAGTCTCCAGAACAACCGTCGCTGCATGTGTACAGCTCTAGAATGAGCATTTTGTATCAAGAAGAAGTTAATGAATATTACAGAATTTGCTGTCGAATTTTCCAGCTACGATCTCTCTGTTCTCTCATAATTTTGCTCAATATTTTGATTGATCTTGGTTCATGTTTTGCACAGCAACATCTGATTCAACCTTTTATCTTCCCCAGCAGGGACCACCATAGCATGTTGCCAAACATGGTTTTCGATAATGTTTTAACCAACTACCACATTTGCTGGTAACTGTATGTAAGTTTTTTTAAATATTAATGCAAGCTGAGGGACCCACATATCCTTTATTTATAGATCTAAAAAAGAATAGTTTATATTTCTTAATTACCTGGGATATACTAAGATTTCGTAATTAACTAATATACATAAGATTTCTTAATTAACTGATCTATACTAAATTTTGTCATGGCAAGAAAACAAGAACATAAAATAAAGACCATGTTCGAAGCTACCATGTTCGACATACAAACACACAATACAAGTCACTATGTTCGACTTAGAATAAAGTGAACTCATAGTTACAAGGTTTGCCGAATTTTTACCCAAAAATTTGGAATTCGGCGAATTTAATGCCCTTCACTAAAAATTCGCTTAAGTTCGCTCTATTCGGCGAATTTCATGTTTGGACCCAATAGTATATAAATAAAATAAACATTCAAGTATAAGAAACTAGATGTCCATGTTTATTTTATATAAATGTAAAAGAAACTAGATGTCCATGTTTATTTTATATAAATGTAAACTTATACTTTAAGTTATATTTTATTTATATACTTTCAGGGTGTTTGAGAGGGGTTTCAGACCGCTAGGAGCTATAATGCAAATTCTAGGTTTTGGAGTATCCTATCATATTTCAGAGTTAGTCAGATTCCAGGGTTTTACGGTTTCAAACTTAGCCATATTTCAGGGTTTCAAGATTTCAAGGAGACATCATAGGAGGTATGAAGGATGCATGAAGGGATGTATGCGTGATAGAATAGTATGAGAATATCTTTCGCAAAGTGCCACAAGCTAATCCCACCCCATTCCTAGTGCACCCCTTAAGGCATGCACTCTGTGAGATTCAATGCACCGATGAGCCCTTGTGAGAGAAAGTGTCAGTAAATGAGATTGTCCCCGTGAGTTGTCTCAACACTGGGGGAGAGTAGCCGAGTGGTTTAAAGCGGCACAAGAAGACATTGTTAGCATGGATCCCCATTTATGGTGGCAGATGTATGGTTCTTCTACTCCAGAGTTACAAAAGCTTGCCGTGCGTGTCCACAGTCAATGTGCCAATGCTTCTGCATGCGAAAGAAATTGGAGCACGCATGATTTGATCCATACTAATAAGAGAAACCGACTAGGGGCCAAAAAGTTGTCAGATCTTGTGTTTTGTTCATAGCAATTTAAGATTGCTTGAGCACAATCTTGCAAAAGAAGATGACAATCTTCATCTTGGAGAACCATCCTTTGAAGGAGTTGAGAAAAATATAGATAGTGTTGATGAGCTAGACGGAGGATTCGTTGATGGTGCTAGTGCTAGTTTTGATTTTGAAGTTGGGTTTGATGTTGCAAGTGTTTGAAACTTAAGATCTATATCAATATTGAGCTTAGGCTCTAAACTATGAATATTTTGATATCTTTTAATGTAATTCAAGTTTGAAATTCTTATGTTTATTTTTATTTTATTTATTAAATTAATTTTATTTATTTATTTACAATTGTTTTTAATTTTTATTGGATTTCTTTTTGACTTTTAAAAAAAAAAATATGTTTAATGTTTTTATATAAGTCGAACTTAATGGCGAATTTTTTTTCGAACTTTATCTATTGGCGAACTTGAATCGAATTTTATCCTTGTCGAACTCGAACTCGAATCTGAACCTTGTGACTATGAGTGAACTTAAACTAAACATACAATACATACCGCCATGTTCAACATAGAGAGAGTATATGCATTGGGCCAAGAGAAAAAGATTTAAGCTATATGTATAAACCATTAATTTATGGGATTCCATGTGTATACACCTGTAATTTAGTAATATGTTCATATTTAACAAGCTTACAAAGTGGCAGGCAATGTTTGAACTAATTTGTAACTATAGTGACAACCATACATAGCATATCCGTCACATTAGTAAATGTACGTAACTATTTGTCATTGTTTGTCTCCGGAATGCCACGGTTAATTTCATCCCCCCTGTGAACTTGCGCAAACATCTTGTACGCTGCCCTCACAAGCTGCAGCTCGTGGCCATATATGGCAATCATTTCTTCTTGTTTTATTTGCATGGCCCTGACGGTCGCTCCCTTTTTAAGTCAAGGAGTGATTTTGTGTAAGCGTTGGCAGCTTCCGGGTTGAGACATTTCTTTTCAAGTTCCATATTATCATCACTCGACGCAGAAACGGTGCAGTGCAACTTCGCAATCACTCTGTTCTTGTCAACAAGTGTGGTTTCCAATTTATTAGTGCTTCTCCTTGTATTCTAAGAAGCTCGGACAAAAACCGGTGTTCTGCGATATGAGATTTTTTCTCTAGCAACGCCAAGGACAGCTTCAAACTAATACGATTTTCTGCTGACAAGGCACCCTCACATCTCATCCTTGCAATAAGTTCTTCCATGTCATCCGGCATTTGGGCGCCTGCATTTTGATCTTCACTGGCTGGAACCTCCGCAAAAAATACACAGCTTAGTTAATACGGAGATTCATTCATAATACGCAGCCAAGTGAATAGTAAAAGTATATATAAACAAACAAAAAAGAAGGCAAATATACTTGTCAGTTCATGGACATTCTTATAGCATTGCACCTCTCATAATTTTCATCAATATAGTTTAAGCACATCTGCATCTTATAACATCATTCTAACATTAAAAAAGCACATCACTGTTAACATTCTTGTACTTCCTCTGTTTTAAGCTCATCTGCAAAAACACATCTGGTACAAACAGGAAGTTTCTATCATAATTTTGCATCTTTTGTTCTATTCCCTAGCACAATCGGTGCGGCTTTTTTGACTTGTATTCTTGGTTCTACGCTGGGTTGTACACCCTTTTAATGGATTCTACAAATCCTGTTATGTTTTGAGTGGCATATATGTCACATGAAAACTGATCGTAACCATCATCTTCTCTTGCCCATATTTTTAGACAAGATGATTGCTAGCATTTGTCGACAGGGGAAGCAGATTTTAAAAGTGCAATTGTTATCTTTTCATTTAGCACAGAATTATTTACGTATAAATTTGATTCAATTTCTGGAGGCTTTTGTGCGCCCCATTGAGGGATATTTGCATTGATTTTTCCTTAAAAAGAGTGATATAAAAAGTCACATATACCTTATACAATGTCTGACCCAAGAAAGGTCTACTCGAAGTAGAGTTGAATGCCTTGGGAATGATTTGGGAAAGGAATTTTTGAACTCCTGTCATGTCACTGATTTGCTTCTTAAAGGCTTTGTCAAGCAACAGTCTAAAAGGATCTCTTTTGCCCTTTTTGTTTGCCATTTGGGATCGTTTGAACATAAATGGAAGAGTAATGCGAAGGGTCATGTGTCTCGAGACCATAAATCGTAAACTTTGGGCTCATTCGATGGGATACAAGAACATGTGACAAACCACTTTGATAGCAATGGTTTTGATTTGGTTACAAATCCAGCAGAAAAAATACTAAATATGTTACGAAAGCATTCAATAAATTTGGATGGTACTGTAATGTAAATGAAAGCTTTATATAAAATAAGAGTTCCACAAACTTTCGTCATGTTGTACACATTGTAAGGTTTTCGATATTTGTCTTCTTGCTTCCATTTCCAACTACAATCGTCGATGGAATGGTGCTGGATGTCAATTGGATGGAGGGAGATAGTCAGAGGTGGACTGTGCACTTTTGGTGGTGAGTGCAGATAGCAGTGGTAGGGGGATGGATACAAATTTGGGAGGAATTATCATTTTCCAACACTTACCCTTAATTCATACCACTCTTATTTCACCATCCAATTGCTTGTTATCCATGATCTCTTCTCGTCTCTATTGTCTCCAAGCTTCTAATAAACTGCTCATTTTCAAGGGTTTCAAAGGCTCAGATTACAGCTGGCACACTCCAAACAAAAGCTCCCCGAAGCTTCTAACGAACTGCTCATTTTCAAGGGTTTCAAAGGCTCACATTACAGCTGGCACACTCCAAACAAAAACTCCCCATTCTGCTTAACTTGGCCTTCTCAAGCTCAGGAGACTTCAGTCTCATTTCACTCTCCTGTAAAGACCTACTCTCTTCTCTTATTTAATGAATAGATCTTCATTATTTGCCAGTGGTTATGGCAGTGTCCACACCGAACTTCAATCCAAGGGTGCTACTTTAACCTCCAAGACATACAATACCGTCTTGCTTTGATCCTCAACTTGTCTTCACTCCTACTTCTACTTCTCTCGCCCATACTAATGTTGTTGTTGCATCTTAATTGAGCTCTATCCTTCCATGCGGGCTGTTCATCCCCAGTATGCTGGATTTTAAACAAAAAACTTACTATTCTTCCCCTGAGGGATTTTTGACTTTCTTATCAGGAGTGAAAGGATGGGTGGCAGCTTTTACCACACTTCTACTTATACGCCATCCATTTATTTTCCCAAGACGTATACAACCACTCATGGGAAGACGATATAATTAATTAACTGTTATAAGGACTCTCTTATCAACTGGGATGCTCCTATAGGCTTGCTCAAAACAATATAATTGCCTCTCATAAATAGAGGTCTTTCATGCAACTCTAGTAAACCAGACAAAACATTTTTAGTGGATGGTGGATATCAGTTGCTTGTGGCAAACTAATGGTGTAATGGTGGTGGATGTCGGTTGGATGGTGGGAGACAATCAAATGTGGACTATATACTTTTGGTGGTGAGTGAAGACAATAGTCGTAGTGGGATGGAGACAAACTTGGGAGGAATTATAATTTTCCAACAAATAGCAGAAGATGACGAAAAGTAGTTCCTATATGTACGCACTCAATTGTACCAAATCACAATGGAATGTTGATGCACTCTATCAGGACAAGGCCTGGACTTGATTGCCATATATATATATATATATATGGAAAATCGAGGGGGTCAAGTGATGCCACCATCTCATCTATTATATACGTGATACATCCATCCCATAAAATATGATACATGATATGATATAATCAACTGTTAGTCATACTTTATATAGAATATAGAATTTAATAATGGGAAATGATGATAAGGCCTTTTCTTATATTTGAATTAACAAAGAGAGTAAGGAGTAGATAATAATAAATAGAACAATTAAGTAGTTGCAACAAACATGGACGTTGAGAGAGGCAGTGGAGATGGCAAGTCTTACCTTCCATTTATTTTGAATTAATATAGAATATTTATCTTTGATTCAATCTTTATGTACCTTAAGTAAATGAGTCCCATGGACATTTTAAGAAATAGAATTATGTTTATCTAGAGATTAAATCATCTCTATAAGATTTTTGGCATAATTTTTCCTTGATTTTATCTATGTTTTTTTGTGATGAGTTAATGTTTCCTCAAATTTAGTCGAGAGCATTGTTATTTTCTCTTCTTGAGCATCCATTGGATTGCAAAGTGAAATGTGTTAGTGGATCGTTGCAAAGAATTTTTATCTCATAGCTCCTCATTGATGAATTTAGTCTTGAAATTCAAGTTTATGATTTAAATATGTTTGTTACAATCAAACACGAGTAGGCAAACTAATCATTTTAGTTGTTGATTATGTTGTCTTAATATTTGATGTTGGTACTAAAAATGGTTTGCATTTTTTACAGAGTCACACAAAGCCTCAACAATCTATCTTATTGGATTCAATTGGAGATCACTCAGTATCTCCTAGTGACATCTTATTAAGGGTATGGTCTCTTGGTGGAGGAAATACATGTGAATGTGTAGATGAATCAAGTTTCAAGGGAAATAAGTTCCATTCTTATGTTTTTCACTTTATGTATCCAACAGTCTTTGTTATTCAAATGTATCAGTCTTTACATACATGAGTTGAGAGAGAAATACATAAGGTATTAGGGAATACAAAATGGATTCGATAAACACAAATGGTTGAAGACACTATTATCAATGGCAGTGATGATTGAATTACTAGATTTGTGTTGAGTTTATCATGGACCAAACAAAGTATATCAAACAAAGCAGATCAAGCATTTGTATTCCATTATTTATAATGGACAATCTCTTATACCTATATTGGATAGCCTCTTTTAGTGAGTTTGTATTGGACACTGTCTTATACCTAGACCAAATAAACTACATAAAACATTTATATTCCAATATTTATATATTTTTCTTAGTAAATGGATCCTTAATATCCCATACATAATACACATAGATAAAGATGCCCATAAATATTCAGAGCAACAAAAACCAAGATAAAAAACTATGAATCTTCAACTTCATCCTACTCATTATGATCATTCAAAGTGTTGCATTCATCAAAATTCATATTCCTCTTCCTTAAACCACCATCCTTAGACATTTTCCCAATGGTTGTTTGAGTGGATTGAAAAAATAAATATAGGAAATGAGAAAAATGGAGGGAAGAGTTACATTTCATTGTAAAATTGCTATATTTACTCCATCACACCTTATTTATTCTCAACATACATAAGTTCAATGCGAACATGTGCACTTGTATAGTAACATTTGTAAAATTCAAAATAGAAAAAGGTAAACACATGAACATGATAAATGACTTATCAACTTCCTTACACATCATAAATATAAACATTATTTCCTAGTTAAATGTGAACATCATCACAACAATTAACCATTCACCATTATGCAAAACCTCACTAAAATCAATAACAACCATCAAATTATTACTTAAATCATTCATCGATGGATCATTTATTAGCCAACACAATTTAGAAATGAAACAACTAGATTGAAATACCATGTCCAATTAATATGTGTAATTGTATGTCATACATGTTGTACATATCATGACAATATGCATATACAAATAATCATGTCTAGGGTGGTAGCAATATCCATGTTCTTGGCATACCCATGAAACCTATTGTAAATAAGGTAGAAATGGAAGTCGGCAATTAATAAATGCAAATATATGCATATGTAACCATATTAGGAAGACACATGCATTTAAATCTATTTGTGATCACCTAAAAATGAAACTTGAGTGCTAAGAGTGCTACATGAGACCACCCATCCCTGGCTTAGCCCTAGACCTATCTTAGGGACTATTTTCACACTTATCCAACCTTTTTTTGGGCCATAGGCATCTTAAACATCCCTAAAATATTCCCAAGGCCTCATCTTGACATCATGGACATTAGTACCTCAGGATCTACCACCTATATAATATCACCATAATAAGGATAGTATAGCCGCATGGGGCTAATATCCACATTTTGGTGTTATTATCCTTTTTACTCCTTTTCATAGCAATGGATATATTTTCAAATCAAAGACCACTTAGGGTCATCCTAGACATCTTTTAAGACCCACACTAGCACGAAAACTATATATATATATATATATATATATATATATATATATATATATATATATATATATATATATATATATATATATATATATATATATATATATGACTTTTATCTCTCTAACCACTAGATGTAAATTACATGTAAATCACACAAACAAACTCATAATAAGTTGTATACAATCAATGTTATCAATTCCTATTCTACCCTGCTTCTTCATACAACCATCTACACCATTCCTAAGCTCAGATTACTCGGTTTTCTAGTATCAATAACATTTAAAGTACTTGATCTAATATTCATATTAGATTTACTTGCACTTGCACCAACACTTAGATAGGGAAAACTACATTTGACTGGATCCCTCTTAGAAGTATTGGTATGTAGGAAAATCTCATCATAGTAGGGCATTGAGGATGTCTAGCCTACCACACTAACAACACACTTTACTACTTGTGTCAACTAGATGCCATATTAACATGGAAATTTAGGGTTTGTACATAAAATTAATCAAATAGGTCATCTATAGAGATCCAAAACTCATGCAGACAAGAATAAGCTTGGTTAACCTAAACATAGGTGTACCTAGAATCTTATAACAACTATGCATAAAGGAACCTACCACCAAAATAAGGTCACTAGCATCACATTGTGCTACTATCTAATTAGGGTGCTACTATCTAGGAATGGTTTTGTCACCTACATCCTATCTATGACACTTAGATCAGCCTCTGCATCAATTTGCATCCTCAAGATATCTCATTTCAGTCATTTTCTATCTAATTACTTGTTTACATTTTTTAAAATTTTTTAGAAAGGTCAAACTAGGTAAATTCTATTACAAATCAACAATTGTATTTATCGCATATTTAGAATAAGAGTTGAAAATAAAATGCTAAAGAAATAATGAAACATGACATGCATTTCAATTGATATAAAACATCATGTATACATGTGTTTATGTTTATTTTGAGTTCATTTTGAATTAAAAGAAATTAGCATGTAAATGATGTATTAGACGTTACATTAAAAAAGTGATAAACTTATTATGTTATTTTTATCATGGTTATATGAAATAAAAATCAGAAGTTACATGCATTTGAAATCTGATTATGGGTCTTAGAATATGGAAATATAAACCTTATGGTTATCTAGGGTTAGTCTTATGCAATATTCAAAGTAAGTCAGATTCCCAAATGTTTTATCTATTTAGAACATAGTAAATGTAAATCCTAGGTTGTTCAGGGGGCTTAGTATACTAAATTAGGGTATATCTATGTATTTGAAGTGTTGTGGTAATCAAAATTAAATGTTATAATACCGACATAAGATAATGAAATCATTCTTGTCTAAAAATTGTCTTGTGAAATATTCAAAGTAAGTTATATTCCTAAAAGTTTTATCTATTTTAGATAGTAAATATAAATCCTAGGTTATTCAAGGGGCTTAGTATAAGAAATTGGGGTATATCTATGTATTTGAATCATTGTGGTAATAAAAATTCAATGTTATAATACTGACATAAGATAATGAAACCATTCTTGTCTAATAATTATTAAGGTATAATACTTTTGGGGTTATAAGCCATTATTTGTGCCCACACACCTCATGTACCATAGGTTTGTTCCACGTATTAGGTACGATTGTAGGTTATTATTCCTCTAATGCTAATTATATTGCATATGAATAAACTATAACATCTAAAGCTACAAATGTTACCTTGATGACCATCTCAAAATGCATTGAAACACTTTCCCTCATCATTGAAACACCTATATGACCCTATCCATTCAATTTTTCATGCACAACTTCTTAAAATTTATTTATTCCTTTTAGAATTGTGTGCTTGTTCCTTCATTGTTTTGTTTGATGGGAATGCTAACAATAATTTGTGTACATTTCTTATGTTCATCACATTTTAATGTCTTGACAACCTATTTTTTAATTTATTTATGTGGTTCATTGAAAACATTAAATTTTTTAAACCATAAGCCATAAAATTTTATATGAAAATTGTTGTTTGTTGGAAATAAATACCTTGAACATTAAATGGTGCAGGTTATGATGGATGATCCTAAAGGAAATAATTTTTTGTAATATATCTATGTTCAGGTGGAATTGATGGTATGCAATTTTATCTATTACCCTCGACAATCAAATTTTAAGGTCACCTCTTGTTTGTTGATGCTAATTGGTTTCTACATTGATTATTTTAGGAAAAAAATTAGTAGCCACTCTTCATTGTGTGCATGCCCTGAGTTCAATTCTTCCCATCAACTGATCATAGATCCTAAGAGGTTTTTAGATACTAGATCGACAAGTGGGTCTATAATTACTACCAGGTTGAGACAACTATTATGTGGCCACTAATATTTAGTAATGTAATCTTATTGGGTGTTTGATCATTTTATAATTATAAATACAGATGTAGACATGGTGTATATTGATGCAGGTGACGGGAAAATATAGGTAATTTTCATGATGCTCCTTGTATTGACCATGCAAAATTTTATATTGTACTCACTAAATGCTAACATTTCATCTACTTTAAGATTTTTTATGTCATGTTTAATATTTTAGTGGGACAAAGTAAAGTGAAGCTAGGGTAACGATGGTGTTTGTCACTCATGAGAAGACTTTATCTATTGATATGTAATAAAAACATTGGCCATAATTAATCTTTTTTATTTCATCACGTTCCTAGATGTTTCTTTTTGGATTCATATAATAGACAACAATATACCACTTTGGACACTCATTATGATTTTATACATTTTTTTATGTATTTTAGTTATAGGGGGCAGAGAGGAACCATGGTTATGAGGTTTATAATAACCCACATAATAAATTTATATCCATAAATTTTAGTATCAGATGTACTTATTCTTCTTTCCTTCATCATTCCCATGCATGCTCATTGTTCTATACATGTTTGGATTGATGTATGTATGTCACCCATTGGAATAGGATGAGGTGGAGTTAGATAAACTTTATGAGGATGTCATTGATGATGTTGAAGATGATGATGAAATTTAGTGGATTATAAACACATCACAATTTGTTTTAGAGGTGGATGAACCAAAATCTGTAAAAATATTATTATCTTTAAGGACCTTTTGATTAGTTTCATAATTTATGCTTAAATTCTTAATTATATTCTTTATTGAATCATAGTTTGTTAGAGAATATAGAATTGTGTATATGGGTATTGAAATGCGCGATTTGAACTATATTTTATTATGTCCATGTAACACATTTATTAATGATGGTGTTCATCTATTTTGGGCACTATATAGACTTAACACTCATCATCTTAAAATTCATTATTTGTATCCCATTTCAAGGAGGCCTCCATGGAATCCTAATAGCATGAAGATTAGTTTTATGGGAAGAGCATACACTAAAAGATAAATTGAATGTATACCAATAGAAAAAATCATAGAAAACCAAAGCATTTGTAAGAGAGATAGGATTGAAAGATCATGCATAGTGAGGGAGAATATATTCCTAGTAATTGATCTTAGTAAGATAGCTTTGAACACTATCAATGATGTGATGGTTGCATACAATTCATGTGAAAACTAGTAATGGATAAGGCAAGTTTACATAAGGAATAGAAATAATAGTTGATAATTAGAGCAAGCAAAATAATAGGAAAAGGAAGGAAAAGGTGTAGGCAATAGTGGACATCAGGTTAGATGTAATTTGTTGGTTGTTTTTTATAAAGTAAAATTAAAGTTCATTTAAGTGTTTCAATATTAACTTCCATAATTTTTGACCACTCACCATCTAGAATGCAGAGAGATGTCCCTGAGATCCATTCTGGTGATGAAAATAACATTCCTTTGAAGGAGTACCTTTCAGAAAAAGGTAAAATGATTATTAAATGGATTCCAAAAAATTTTAACCTTAATGAGATGTTTTGCATAAGTAAACTTAATGACTATGCCCCAAAAAAATGTTATTATAGTTCTAATTTTCAACAACATTGATCTAATATTCTTTATTGGTCCCATGTAGAGGAATGGAATGATAGAATCATGAGACCCAAGGATGGTTAATCTATCAAGTGATGTTGCTATAAATGATTAGGATAATATCATAGTCAACACCTCTTACACTCCGTCTTCTTTGTTCATTTTAGTTTCATTGAAACCTTTTATTATATATTTTAATTTTATTTTTTCTTATATTTTCATAGTATTTAGATGGAGATGAGGTGATGGCATCCAAAGAATTATGGGCCATTTCTTCAAGGTATGTTTAATCACATTTTATTAAACAAATTAAAATGTTTATTATTTGTGTTGGTGTATGATTCTTGATTTCTTCTAAGATTTATAACAATGATAGTGTTATAACTATTAATGACTTGTTGAATGTAAATCCTATGTTGTTAAGGGGGATGAGTGTAATAAATCATGGTATAAATATCCAATAAATATGATGCAGGAGCATCAGGTAAATAGTTTGTATAATTTGTAAATGAAACCAATGTGATGTAAAGATATCTCTAATTTCCTAAAAACATACTAGAAGGTCATTGGAGTGAATTAGAATAACTATTTATCTATGTAAATGTTCATTATCTTGTGTAAAATTAATAACCTATCTTAAAGAGAATTTAGAAGAAAACCTTCTATGTAGGATGTAAAATATAAGAAATGCCTATAGTTGGAGAGAATATTGGAAGACCAATCTAAAGATGTAAAATTAGGTAGCTCTTACACCACATAATAAGGAGTTTAATAAATAAAATAGATAGATATATAAGTGGAAAATATATAGGATATATACGTAGAGGGGAAGATTAGTTTTGTAGCTTAGAAATGTAAATAAAAGGTGGATAATTCTGCCTTATATAGCATAATTTTGTACATTATTTTGTGAGCCTTATATAATAAAAGGATGTTTGGAGGTTATTGATGCATTTTCAGATGATATATCTACATGAACTCAAGTTATTGGAGAATTGATGGTCTATAGAAATTTGTAAGTTTTGATTTGTATGAGGACAAAATCTCTGTTGTGAAATAGCTTCATTTTATCGATTGATATTTGGATGGTCGTATGAAATGTTACTATAGCAATAAATATGGTTTATTGAGTTTGTCAAAGGACCATTTATTTACTAATGTTTGATAATCAAATTACAAAGATAATTTAACATGTTTGAAGGTTTTTGTTTTGTTCAAATATGTTAATCTATGCATGTCATTCTATAAGATTGTGACTGAATGTAGTCATCATAAATTCATCTTAGTTTTGAGAAGTCAATCTATTGTTTAACAGTTATTAAAATCCCTCAAAATTCCATAGTTGATAGTGTAACTGAGTGATATGTGAAAGGGGGAAAATTACATTGGGAGAGTACTTGAAAGAATTAATGGTTCAAATTAAAAAAAACAAGTCTTTAAATCTATTAGAATATATAAACAAATCAAATAGAAGTTCATTGGTTTCGAATGATAGAGTAAAATCAAAATTAAGGCATGTATAGTAAAGTGACCATATCTTGACATTTACCTAACGCAAAATTATGATTTTTTTACAAAAAAGGAATACTGGAATTAAAAATCCAATGAGTCTAGTAGTGAATTGATTGGATAAGTATTGAGAGTATTGTCAAAACACAGTTGGCTAGTCAAGGAGAAATAAATTCAAAAGTTCAGGGTGAAGCTAGGGAATGTTTCATAACTAAGTATTTATCCTTTAGAATGGCTTAAAATTTTATCTATAGGTTTATTATACTATTTTAAAAATTTTCACCAAGTTTAAAGTATTTTTGAGTCATAAAAAAAATTTATGGTTGACTATGTATTTCATATTGTAGAAAAATAATTTTTTTTAATGAGTTAAGTTTGAATTAAGAATATGAGTAGGGCCTTCATGGCCTTATTGAAGAAATGGAAATGTGTATTTGATTGGATTAAGATTAAATAAAATGGTTATGTAATATGGAATTTTGTTTTGAGAATGGATACTATGTTGAAGGTCAGTGAGAGTGGTGTTTTGTCAAGATACAAAGGTTCATTGAAACTATAGGTGTTTCACTCAAAGGAAATAGTTACCAAGAAATTCATTTTATAGAAAAGGTTCTATATAGGTTTTATCAATGATATCAACGTGTATTAATCCTATGTTCAAGGTATATTTTCAAGATTGAAGAGGTAAGTGGACCATGCACATGGTCATCAAAATATAACTTCTAATTTGTAATAGAATTGACCTACTTTGACCTTTCCAAAAACAACAATAAATAATGTAAACAAGTACTTAGCTGGAAAATGACTGAAATGGGAGATCTAAAGGCTATAAATTGAGATAGAGGATGATATGAGTGTCATGAATAGGATCCAGGTGTCAAAACCCTTCCTAGATAATACCTCCCAAATTAGATAGTAGTGCCATGTGATGTTGGTGTCCTTATTTTGGTAGTAGTGTCCTTAATGTAGATCTATTTTGAGCTTATGGGTGCACCTACGTTAGGGTTTGTCAAGCCTATTCATGCATGGATGAGTTATATATCTCTATTGCTTTTCTTTTTTGATTAATTTTTGTGTAAACACTAAACCTCATGTTTTTAGGAAATCCCATTAATAAAAGTAGTAAATTGTGTTGTTAGTGGGGTACACTAGACATCCTTAACACCCCATTGTGATGAGAGTTTCTTATCTA